>CM077918.1:1992856-2237554 GCA_039797435.1 Crotalus adamanteus
AGCCAGCAAAGCTGGCTGAGGAATTCTGGGAGTTGAAGTCCACAAGTCTTCAAGTTGCCAAGGTTGAGAACCCCTGGTCTACTTAGATCTGTCTGCCTCCTATACCTATCATCTTGTTCTTAGTTGTGAAGTCGTGTCCGACCCCTCGCAACCCCATGGACAACGTCCCTCCAGACCTTCCTGTCCTCTACCATCTTCTGGAGTCCATTGAAGTTCACTCCTCCTGCTTCAGGGACTCCATCCAGCCACCTCCTTCTCTGTCGTCCCCTTCTTCTCTTGCCCTCAATCTTTCCCAGCATTAGGCCCTTCTCCGGTGAGTCCTTCCTTCTCATTAGGTGGCCAGAGTACTTGAGTTTCAGCTTCAGGATCTGGCCTTCTAAAGAGCGGTCAGGGTTGATCTCCTGCAGGACTGACTGGTTGGATCGCCTTGCAGTCCAGGGGACTCGCAGGAGTCTTCTCCAGCACCAGAGTTCAAAGGCCTCCATTCTTTGGCGCTCAGCCTTTCTTATGGTCCAACTTTCACATCCATACATTGCAACTGGGAAAACCATGGCCTGGACTATACGCACCTTTGTTGGCAGGGTGATGTCTCTGTTTTTTTAGTATGCTGTCTAGATTTGCCATAGCTTTCCTCCCCAGGAGCAAGCGTCTTTTAATTTCTTGGCTGCAGTCCCCATCCGAAATGGTATAGGGTTACCTGCCTGAGCAGGGGGTTGGACTTGATGACCTCCAAGGTCCCTTCCAACTTTATTATTATCATTATTATTATCTGCAGTGAAGGAAGATAAAATCTGTCACTACCTCCATTTCTTCCCCATCTATATATCTATGTCTGTCTGTCTATCAATCAACCATCTGTGGATCTATATTATCTCTCTCCATCCATCCATCTATCCCTGCATCTCCATATCTATGTTTCTCCCTCCCCCTCCATCAAAATCTTAAGTCTAAATCTAAACCCAGATCTCTGCCGTTAACTTTGGCTCCTGAGTTGTTCAGTTTTCAGACACGGGCGCAGGCAGTGGTGGAGCTGACGATTTGCCCAGTGTGAAGAAAGAAAGGCATTAAAGCTGGGGAATTCTGGGAGTTGAAGTCCACTCTTAAAGGGACCAAGTTCAAGAAACTTGAGGTCTTAGTTGGGGCATTAAGGTCTCCTTTGGAGCAGGACTTCAGAGGTGGCATCTGGCTGAATTGAGTTGGGCGAGGCAGCCAAGGATCCCAGTTCTGCTTGGATGGGAGACCACAAAGAAATCCAAGTCTTGCAGTCCGACAGAAATGATAAAAAAAAAAAAAACATTTGGAAGAAGGGAACAAGCAGCCAACTTCTTCCATGGCATTGGCTAAAAAAAAACAACAACCCCAAAAACCTTCACGTTGCCTTTGTTTACTCATTTGTTAAATTTTATTTGCCCCTTTGCTCTCCGTGGGGTTACTCGAGGTGGCTTACAATAACGAAAACAAGTAAAATACAGTCGAGGCAGTCCTCGACTTAACGACCACAATTGACTTATGACCACAATCCCCCGTTTCTGTTAAGCGAGACATGATAGCAATATTCCAATATCTCAGGGGCTGCCATAAAGAAGGGGGAATCAAGCTATTTTCCAAAGCACCTGAAGGCAGGACAAGAAGCAACGGGTGGAAACTAATCAAGGAGAGAAGCAACCTAGAACTAAGGAGAAACTTCCTGACAGTGAGAACAATTAATCAGTGGAACAGCCTGCCTCCAGAAGCAGTAAATGCTCCAACACTGGAAGTTTTTAAGAAGAGACTGGACAGCCATTTGTCCGAAATGGTGTAGGGTTTCCTGCCCGAGCAGGGGGTTGGACTAGATGACCTCCAAGGTCCCTTCCAACTTTATTACTATTACTATTTGTGAAGTGAATTTTGCCCCATCTTAACGTATTCCCTGCCCGCAGCTGTTAAGCGACTCACAGCCGTGGCTAAATTAGTAACACCGTCGTTAAGCGGATCCAGCTTCCCCCATTGACTTTGCCTGCCGGAAGGTCGCAAAAAGGGATAATGTGACACCACCCCTCCAGGAGGCAGCGACCGTCATAAACGGGAGCCGGTGTGGTCAAGCATCGGAATGCAAATCACGTGACCTTGGGGGGTGGGAATGCCGCAACGGATGCAGGACAAGCGGTCCTTTTTCCGGCGCGGTTGTAACTTGGAATGGTCACTAAATGAGCCGCTGTAAGTCGGCGGTTGCCTGTAATAAAAGCCAGAAAATAAACAATGGAAGAGAACACAATGAGAATATGCCAAAAGGATAATCAAAAAAGATGTTTTAAGGCCATTTTTCTCCTCCAAAATGCCTCGTCCGAGCATTGTCCGGCCCCAGGTCCAGACGGGGAATGGATGATGGGCATGCAGCCACAGCGGGGGGGGGGAGGGAGGGGCTGGTAGGTAGAGGGGCCGGATCCAGCCCCGGCTGCAGAAAGACCTGAGCTGGGAATAGGCTGGCTGCTTCAGCAACTGCTTTCACTCAGGTCTCCTGTGCATTGTCTGAACGTGTATGACTCCAACTCCCATCATCCTCCAGTCCGGGAAGGAAAGAGAGAGAGAGAGAGAAAAGGTCGAAGAAGGGATGATGGGAGATTTAATTTCAGAATCAAAATAGAGCTGGAAGGGACCTTGGAGGTCTTCTAGCCCAACCCCTGGTTCAAGCAGGAGACTATACTAGGGGTAGGCAACCTTGGCTCTTTGATGACTCGTGGACTTCAACTCCCAGAATTCCTGAGCCAGCTTGGGTGGCTCAGGAATTCTGGGAGTTGAAGTCCACGAGTCATCAAAGAGCCAAGGTTGCCTACCCCTACCCTAGACCATGCCAGACAGAGGGCTGTCCAGTCTCTTCCTAAAAAGCTCCAGTGATGGAGCACCCACAACTTCTAGTGGCAAGCTGTTCCACTGGCTAATTGTTCTCACGGTCAGGAAATTTTGATTGCTTCTCCTTCATTAGTTCCCACCTGTTGCTTCTTGACCTGCCTTCTGGTGCTTTGGAAAATAAGTTGACCCCCTCCTCTTTTTTGTGGCAGCCCCTCCAATATTGGAATGCTTCTATCATGTCCCCCCCTAGTCCTCTTTTTTTTCTCTAGACTGGCCATTCCCAAATCCCCAGAACCGTTCTTCGTACGTCTTTATGTTTTACCCCCCAGGCCTTCAATCCTCTTCGTTGCTCTTCTTTGCACTTTTCTTTCCCCCCCCCAAATGGTCTAGGGTTTCCTGCCTGAGCAGGGGGTTGGACTAGATGACCTCCAAGGTCCCTTTCCAACATTATGGATTATCCTTAAGTCTCAACATCTTTTTGGTAATGCGGTGGCCAAAACTGGATGCAGGTATTCCAGGTGTGGCCTTACTAAGGCTTTACAAAGTGGTCCCCTTGCATGATTTCATTCTATGTCTCTGTTTATACAACCCAGGATTGTGTTAGCTTTTATGGCTGCCGCCGCACACAGCTGGCTCCTGTTTAAGGGATCCTGGCCCAGCTGCAGGAAGACCAAGGCTGAGAGTTGCAGCTTCGGCATCTGCCTTTATACCGGTCTCCTGGTCTGTGCGTGTCTCTGAACTTGTAATAATAATAATAATGATCCCTTTTTGTGACCTTCCGGCAGGCAAAGTCAATGGGGGAAGCTGGATCCGCTTAACGACAGTGTTACTAATTTAGCCATGGCTGTGAGTCGCTTAACAGCTGCGGGCAGGGAATCCGTTAAGATGGGGTAAAATTTGCTTAACAAATAGTAATAGTAATAAAGTTGGAAGGGACCTTGGAGGTCATCCAGTCCAACCCCCTGCTCAGGCAGGAAACCCTAGACCATTTCGGACAAAGGGCTGTCCAGTTTCTGCTTAAAAACTTCCAGTGTTGTGTGATGCCAACTCCCATCGTCCTCTAGCTAATGAAGAGAGAGAGGGGGGGGGGTCCAGAGAAGAGAGGATGGCGATTTAATTTTATCTTTTGATTTCCTGATCATGCACGCCTTTGTCTTCTTTTCCAAAAGATTGAGGCGGTGCCCACATCTGGCTTATTTCGTGTAATGTACCAACTTGGGCACCAACTTAGAGAAAACCTCGGCGTCTTGAATCCAACCCCCTAGCAGCACAGGGGCCACACCAGTATCCCCCTCCCTGGAGCAGCCTGCTTCCCCCCCCCACCCCACCCCAAACAGCTTCCCCAAACATGGACCACCTCAAGCCTGGGCAGGAGCCTTGCACAACCCAGGATCCCACTGCACGTCACCTTGTGTGTGTGTGTGCGCGCGCCCGCCTCTTTTGCAGCATTGTGTTGCTGGCAGAGGCTCAGCCAATGGCTGGCCGTGATCTCCCTGCTCCGTGGCCCCACCAGTGCTGCAACAGGCAGGCACGCCACCCTACACAAACACACACACCCACACACACACACACAGCAGACTGTCTCCTGGCGGGCACCCCCTCTCCCTCCACACAAGTGCCAACTCTTCCTTCGCTGGCTTGGCCGCATCTGGTGGCAGTGAATTCCACCGGAGCCAGGGCGGTGGGTTGCTGCCAGGTCTTGGGGTGGGGAGTGGGGCAGCTTCTCTGCGGTCAGCCTGGTGAGAGAGAAGAACACCCCCCCCTTCCATAAAAATGCCCTCCTCGACTCTGGGTGTCTGCTGGGAAGGAGAGGGGGGGTCCTCCCTCCTGCAGTTTCTGGATCCTGAGTGGCTGGCAGGAGTTCGTCCCCAGACATGCCTGATTGGCTGCCTGCCCCCCCCCCAGCTCCGGTCTGGGAGGCGGTTGCTATGGAGACCGCCGGGCAGCCATCCCTTGGACGATGCTGGGGGGTGGGTGGGTGGGATGCAGCTATCTTTGGGTTAGATAGGCAGCCTCATTCCGACCTGTTTTGAAAAGCCCCCCCCCCCCGCTTAACCTGAGGGGGTGGGAAAGGGGGGGCTCTCTTGCTGACTCCTGGCCCTGGGGGGGGGGTCCAGCTTGGCCTCTCAAATTGGGTGGGGGGGGGATGCAGCCCTGATCCTTCTGCCTCTGAAGAAAGGGGAGATCCCCCAACCCTTTGACGTGGACCCCAGGTTCTCAGCGCCCCCCCCCCAAAATGGCTCTCACCGCACTAGCTCTTGATCTGGGAGCTCCCGATCCCAGATGCTCACCCGGGCTGGGAAGGAGGGGAATTGTAGTACAGCCTCTCCCCACAGGACATGCAGAGCTGGGGGGGGGGAGGAGGACTGAAGGGGGGCCCACCTGAGATCATCAGGAAGTTACACTGGTTCTGAAGGCAGCGGATCAGGGGCTTCCAGGGGCTTCTCTTTCTGCGGGGTGTATCTCGGTAGTGCCTGCCTGCCTGCCTGCCTGGCCTCCCCCTCAGATTTGGGGTGCACACGGTCGCCCTGAAAGTCCTCCTGGCCATTTACTCCCAATGGGGTCCCCCTGCCTGCTGAGGGCTGGAAGGAAGGGGTCCCTCTGGGTCTCCACCCCGAGGGGGGGGAGCCCCTTCTTCCCTCCCTGCCCTGCTGGGGTCGGGGGGGTCCCAGAAGGCCTTGGGGGGGGGTGACCCTTCCTGCAGTGAGTCAAGGGCTTTCCACGCAGCTGCTTTGGCTGCTCCAGACCCGAGAGGGGATTGGGGGGGGGTTCACCCGGTGGATGAACGTGGGAGTGATGCTGTGGGGAGGGGGCTGGGATATAAGCCCCCACCCACCCACTCACCCCCTCTGCCACCCGGGACAGCGGCGGCTCTTATCCGCAGGACCTGGAGCGCGGGCGGAGGGGGAGGGGGAAAGCTCGGCCAGGACCGCCTTTCGGCTGTCTCGGTCATGAGGACTAGAATCTTGCCTTAGCTCCAGGGGCCAGAGGTGGTGTCGAGTCTGCGCGCCCAAAAGGCCTGCCGGAGCAGCTGGCCTGGGACTCCCGCGACCCCAGCCCCCCCAGCCCAGCCCGAGACAGGCGGGGCGCGGCTCTCCCGGCTGAAGCGGCCGTGGCGGCGACCAGAGGAGGCGAGGACGGAGCGCCTGGATGGAGCGATTCGGAGGAGCCGCCTCGGAGCGCCGGCCTCTCGCCCGGGGAGGACCGCGGAGCGAACCGGTAAGGGAGGGGGAGGGGGAGAGGGAAGAAGAGGAGGAGGAAAAGAAAGTGGAGGGGAGGAAGAGGAGGAGGAAGAGGGAGGGGAGGAGAAGAAGAGGAAGAGGAAGAAAAGGGGGAGGAGAAGAGGAGGAAGAGAAAGAAGAAGAGGAGGAAGAAGAGGAAGAGAAGAGGAGGAGGAAGAGGAAGAAAAGGGGGAGGGGAGGAGGAGGAGGAAGAGGAAGAAAAGGGGAAGGAGAAGAGGAGGAAGAGAAAGAGAAGGAAGAAGAAGAGGAGGAGGAAGAGAAGGGAGGGGAGGAGGAGGAAGAAGAGGAGGAGGTGGAAAAGGAGAAGAGGAGTGGGAAGGAGAAGAGGAGGAAGAGAAAGAGGACAAGGGGAGGAAGAAGGAAGAGGAAGAAAAGGGGAAGGAGAAGAGGAGGAAGAGAAAGAGGGGAGGAAGAAGAGGAAGAGGAAGAAAAAGGGAAGGAGAAGAGGAAGAGAAAGAGGAGAAGGGGAGCAAGAAGGAAGAGGAAGAAAAGGGGAAGGAGAAGAGGAGGAAGAGAAAGAGGAGAAGGGGAGGAAGAAGAAGAGGAAGAGGAAGAAAAGGAGGGGAGGAGGAGAAGAAGAAGAGGAGGAGGAAGAAAAGGAGAAGGAGAAAGAGGAAGAAGAGGAAGAGGGGGAGGGAAGAGGAGGGAGGGGCCCTGGGACGGGGGGGGGGGCGAGGCGTGGCCGGGATCGCGCGGAGCTCCGGGCGCCGCAGAGCGCGTCCCTCCCCTCCCCTCCCCGGCCCGCCGCGCCCCCCGGCAACGCTGCGGCCAATCGGCGGCGTCGGCTGGAAGTCCGAACCGCGCCGGGCCGGCGCCGACCGGAGCCCGGAGCAGCGGCAGCGACGGCTGCAGCGCCCTCCTCGCGCCTCGCCTCTCCGGCCGGCCCGCTGCGCGCCACAGCTGCCGGCCGCGCCCTGCCAGGTGACGGGGCGGCGGCGGGGCTCCTCCGGCCGGGGGTGGCGGGCTCCGAGCCGGCCCCTTCCCAGCGCGGAGCCTGGGACCGCAAAGCCCAGCGTCCGCGCCCGGCACGGGCTTCGGGCGGCGGGGGGGGGGGGAATTCGCCGCTGGGAATTTGGGGGGTCTTCTGAGCAATGGAGGCGCTTCTTGGATAGCCAGAATAAAGGGGATCCAGGACAGACTGGGGGGGGGCTTCCTCTTCCTCCCCCTCCTCTTTTTCTCTTCCTCTTCTTCCTCCCCTTTTCCTCCTCTTCCTCTCTTTCTCTTTCTCTTCTTCCTCCCCTTTTTCTCTTCCTCCTTCCTCCCCTTTTCCTCCTTTCTTTCTCTTCCTCTTCTTCCTCCCCTTTTCCTCTTCCTCCCCTTTTCCTCTTCCTCCTCCTCCTATCTTTCTCTTCCTCTTCTTCCTCCCCTTTTCCTCCTCCTCCTCCTCCTCTCTTTCTCTTCCTCTTCTTCCTTCCCTTTTCCTCCTCCTCTCTTCCTCTTCTTCCTCCCCTTTTCCTCCTCCTCCTCCTCCTCTCTTTCTCTTCCTCTTCTTCCTCCCCTTTTCCTCCTCCTCTCTTCCTCTTCTTCCTCCCCTTTTCCTCCTCCTCCTCCTCCTCTCTTTCTCTTCCTCTTCTTCCTCCCCTTTTCCTCCTCCTCTCTTCCTCTTCTTCCTCCCCTTTTCCTCCTCCTCCCCTTTTCCTCTTCCTCCTCCTCTCTTTCTCTTCCTCTTCTTCCTCCCCTTTTCCTCCTCCTCCTCCTCCTCTCTTTCTCTTCCACTTCTTCCTTCCCTTTTCCTCCTCCTCTCTTCCTCTTCTTCCTCCCCTTTTCCTCCTCCTCCTCCTCTTCTCCTCTCTCTTCCTCTTCTTCCTCCCCTTTTCCTCCTCCTCCTCCTCCTCCTCCTCTCTTTCTCTTCCACTTCTTCCTCCCCTTTTCCTCCTCCTCCTCCTCCTCTCTTCTTCCTCCCCTTTTCCTCCTCTTCTCCTCTCTTCCTCTCCTTCCTCCCCTTTTCCTTCTCTCTTTCTCTTCCTCTTATTCCTCCCCTTTTCCTTTTCCTCCTCCTCCTCCTCCTCCTCCTATCTTCCTGCTCTCTAGAAGTGCCCCCCCCCCGCACAGCCTCAGCCCACTTCCCCCCAGTCGCCCTCCTTCCATAAGGACAAGAAACTTGCCTTTCAAAACAATAACGGGTGTCGGGGGTGGGGGGGTCCTTGGGGTAACCGTTGCCCTGATTTCCCTTTATCCTGGCTTCCTTTGAGCTCTGTTGGAACCCTGAAAGGCAGTTCGAAGCTGGTTTATCTCTGGGAGGAACCTGACCACGGGCCTTGGTTGGGGTGTGTTCACTGTAAAGTTGTTCCTTACACAGCAACTATACTATGCAGTTGTGGGTACCGGCCACAGCGGCAGGCAGCATCGCTGGCATTTCTGCAAAACAGATGGTGGAGCTTTACTTCTCATCTATCTGTTGGTCTTTAAGTCGGGCCCAGCAACACCCCCCCAGCCCCTCAACTCAGCCCAAACTTCACCCCCTTCTGGCATGGATCTCCCCCCCCCAACTCTTTCCCCTCTAAAGGGGCAACTCTCGAACTCGCTTCCCTGCTTGACAGCTCGGCACCAGGTTGCGAAGAAGAGTCAGCTCAACGAGACTGAATCCCCCTTTTGGAATTCAAATTTGCATCTCGGGGGCTGAAACGTGCCGGGCGGGAGGGGGGGGGAAATGAGAATTTCAAGATTTCGCACAATTCTGGGCCTGGCTGAACTGGGTCACCTCCCCTTGGTAGCCGGGGGGGGGGGGGAACCTTGGGCAGATCCGAACGGGGGGGTTGCACGAGGCTGGCGGGGGATTTTTGCCCCTGGAGACCCGTGAATGTTTTCATTTGGCGAGGGCTCCGAGCAGCCCCCCCCGCCGTGGGCTGGAAGGAAGGAGCAGGGGTTGCAGACGGGTCCCACCCTGCTCTAGTGGGCACCGGCAGAGGTGAGCGTGCTGCAGAATCCAATTTGCGTAGCAACGGGTTTCATACGGGGGGGGGTGGTTAGCTCCAAGACTGCCCCCCAGAGCATCCTTCTGCTGTGCCTAAGATTTAAAAACAGAAGTGCGTGCCTCGGTCTCTGGTCTTTGTTGTTGTTGTTAATTGCGAAGTCGTGTCCGACCCATCGCGACCCCATGGACAACGTTCCTCCAGGCCTTCCTGTCCTCTACCATCTTCTGGAGTCCATTTAAGTTCACACCTCCTGCTTCAGGGACTCCATCCAGCCACCTCATTCTCTGTCGTCCCCTTCTTCTCTTGCCCTCCATCTTTCCCAGCATCAGGCCCTTCTCCGGTGAGTCCTTCCTTCTCATTAGGTGGCCAAAGGACTTGAGTTTGAACTTCAGGATCTGGCCTTCTAAAGAGCAGTCGGGGTTGATCTCCTCCAGGACTGACCGGTTGGATCGCCTTGCAGTCCAGGGGACTTGCAGGAGTCTTCTCCAGCACCAGAGTTCAAAAGCCTCCATTCTTTGGCGCTCAGCCTTTCTTATGGTCCAACTTTCACAGCCATACATTGCAACTGGGAAAACCATGGCCTGGACTATACGCACTTCTGTTGGCAGGGTGATGTCTCTGCTTTTTAGAATGCTGTCTAGATTTGCCATAGCTTTCCTCCCCAGGAGCAAGCGTCTTTTAATTTCTTGGCTGCAGTCCCCATCTGAGGTGATCTTGGAGCCCTTTCAAATCAATTTCGGATAGAGAAGGAGGCATTTGCCCTTCCAATTAGCAGCCTCAACCCAGAGTCAAAAGACAGGTGGACATCTTGGACTTAAAGGTTCTCCTCACCTGCAAAGTAGCAACTTGGCTTTTGCCTCAGCGAGCGAGCGAGAGAGGCTTCGTTGCTGGACCGTAGACCTTTCCTGCCCAAACGCAGGATGGGGACAGGATCCAAATACCGTTAAAACCCACTTAACCTCCCCATCTGGATCCAGAATGGGGACTCCCCCTCCCTGCCCTGTTGGCTTTTTTTTGGGGGGGGGAGAAAGCAATTTATACAATTTATGCTTAATTGCACCATCGGATTGTGTCTAATCTGGCTGCAGGTGCAAGCCTGCTTCTTGGAGTAAATTCTGCCCAGGGCAGTGTGCCACAGAGCTTTGCACGCTCAGCCATGTTAATACGTGGTTTGTGGGGTCCTCGGTGCTCTCTGAGCTGGGTGGTTTCCTTGCAGACGTTTCGTGACCCAACTAGGGAACGTCATCAGTGCTAGAAGGGAGTGGGATTTGTGGAGGAGGAGGAGGAGGAGGAGGAGGAGGAGGAGGAGGAGGAGGAGGAGATGATAACAACTGTGGGGCTCTGAGCTTGCTTGTTTTCTTGCAGACATTTCATGACCCAACTAGGTACTATCATCAGTGCTAGAAGGGGAGTGGGGTTTGCGGAGGAGGAGGAGGAGGAGGAGGAGGAGGAGGAGGAGGAGGAGGAGGAGGAGGAAGAAGAAGAAGACTGGTGATAGAGAAGGAGAAAGAGGAGAACTGTGGGGTCCTCATTGCTCTCTGAACTTGGTGATTTTCCTGAAACGGTTCATGACCCAACTAGGTAACGTCATCAGTGCCAGAAGGGAGGAGGAGGAAGAGGAGGAGGAGGACTGTGGGGTCCTTGGTGCTGGGTAGTTTTCTTGCAGACTTTTCATGACCCAACTAGGTAACGTCATCAGTGCTAGAAGGGAGTATGGTTTGCAGAGGAGGGGGAGGAGTAGTAGTAGGAGGACTGGTGATAGAGAAGGAGGAGAACTGTGGGGTCCTTGGTGCTCTCTGAGCTTGCTTGTTTTCTTGCAGACGTTTCATGACCCAACTAGGTAACATCATCAGTGCTAGAAGGGGAGGAGGAGGAGGAGGAGGAGGAGGAGGAGGAGGAGGAGGAGGAGGAGGAGGAGGAGAACGAGGACTGTGGGGTCCTTGGTGCTCTCTGAGCTTGCTTGTTTTCTTGCAGACGTTTCATGACCCAACTAGGTAACATCATCAGTGCTAGAAGGGGAGGAGGAGGAGGAGAACGAGGACTGTGGGGTCCCTGGTGCTCTCTGAGCTTGCTTGTTTTCTTGCAGACATTTCATGACCCAACTAGGTAACGTCATCAATGGTAGAAGGGAGTGGGATTTGCAGAGGAGGAGGAGGAGGAGGAGGAGGAGGAGGAGGAGGAGGAGGAGGAGGAGGAGGAGGACTGGTGATAGAAAAGGAGAAGGAGAACTGTGGGGTACTCTCTGAACTTGCTGATTTTCTTGCAGACATTTCACGACCCAACTAGGTAACGCCATCAATGCTAGAAGGAGGTGGGCTTTGCTCCCTCTTTATTTACACATGGCTTTCCCTGCCAGTGTTGATGGGAGTGTTGTTTTCTCCTTTGTAGTTCTTTCATTAACGTGTTGCTTACCGTTTGAGTGCTTGTCTGACTTATCAAGCCCTAAACACTTCTGACTCTGGAAAGACCCAGAGAAGAGCAACAAAGAGGATGAGGAGACTGGAGGCTGAAACAGAGTGAAGAGCGCTGGCAGGAATGTATGTAGTAAAGAGAAGGACCAGGGAGGACAGGAGAGCAGCGCTCCAATATTTGAGGGGCTTGCACAGAAGAGGGGTTCAACCTATTCTCCAAAAAGCACCAGAAGGCCAGACAAGGAATAACGGATGGAAACTGATCAAGGAGAAATTCAACGTAGAAATAAAGAGGAATTTTCTGACAGTGAGGACAATTAACCAGTGGAACGACTTGTCTGCATCCCTGGAGGCTTTTAAGAAGAGACTGGACAGCCTGCTTGAGCAGGGGGTTGGACTAGCTGACCTCCAAAGTCCCGTCCAACTCTGTTATTCTATGTTCCAAGCAGTACCTCAGTCTGCCAAGCCACCAACACAGACAATCAAATTGCAAATAACCTTGTGAACCTTGTGAGCTCTCCAGCTTCCTCCTTCCGTTATAAATTCAAGATGGGCAGTATTTAATATTTATTGGCTATGTATATGTAGGGATGTGGGTCTATACATAGGTTGTTCATAGTATGTTTAGGTGTGTGTCATGTATGTGTTTCACTTTGAGAGCGGGCAACTAAATTTCATTTTTGATGTGTGCCGTTGTGCCAACAGTAAAAAAATGATGACGACGACAACAACAACAACAACAACAATAATAAAGTTGGAAGGGACCTTGGAGGTCATCTAGTCCAACCCCCTGCTCAGGCAGGAAACCCTACACCATTTCAGACAGATGGCTGTCCAGTCTCTTCTTAAAAACGTCCAGTGTTGGAGCATTCGCCGCTTCTGGTGGCAGGTGGTTCCACTGGTTAATTGTTCTAACAATAAAGCTTATCATCTTATATCTTATACATAAGGCCAACACAGTGCTAGGCTGCATTAACAGAGGGATAGAATCAAGATCACGTGAAGTGTTGATACCACTTTACAAGGCCTTGGTAAGGCCACACTTGGAATCCTGCATCCAGTTTTGGTCACCACGATATAAAAAAGATGTTGAGACTGTAGAAAGCGTGTAGAGAAGAGCACTGGAGTTGCTTCTTGTCCTGCCTTCAGGCACTTTGGAGATTAGCTTGACTCCCTCTTCTTTGGGGCAGCCCTTGAGATATTGGAACACTGGCTATCATGTCCCCCCTCGTCCTTCTCTTCGTTAAACTGGACATCCCCAATTCCAGCAACCGTTCCTTATATGTTTTAGCCTCCAGTCCCCTGATCATCTTTGTTGCTCTTCTCTGTACTCTTTTTGGAATCTCAACATCTTTTTTACATCGTGGTGACCAAAACTGGATGCAGGATTCCAAGTGTGGCCTTACCAAGGCCTTGTAAAGTGGTATTAACACTTCACATGATCTTGATTCTATCCCTCTGTTAATGCAGCCTAGCACTGTGTTGGCCTTTTTGGCAGCTGCAGCACACGGCTGGCTCCTATTTAGGTGATCGTCCACTAGGACTCCGAGGTTCCTCTAAGACTCCGAGATTTGTCCAAAATGGTGTAGAGTTTCCTGCCTGATCAGGGGGTTGGACTAGATGACCTCCAAGGTCCCTTCCAGCTTTATTATTATTGTTGTTGTTATTATTGTTGTTATTATTATTAAAAATTGACCCCCTCCTCCTTGGGGTAGCCCCTCAAAGACTGTAATATTCAAAACAAGCTTGCTTGGATTTTGTTAGTTTTATAAGTCAAGGCAGAGAGCAGCTTCAAGGGGTTTTCAAGGTCTGTAAAAACTTTGAAATTCCTCCCAGAGTCCTCTTGACCTCTCTTTGGTGAGCTGGCTTAGCCCGAACGCTGGCAGGTGGCCTCACCCACAGGGGACACAAATGACACAAAGCATCCTATGCCCAGCATCCAGAGTGTCACTTATGCAAACGCTGGATGCGATATTCAATGCATCCTTTGCACCACAGCAAGCAAGATGCTTTTGTAATAACAAATAGTAGTAGTAGTAGTAGTAGTAGTAGTAGTAGTAGTAGTAGTAGTAGTAATGATGTTGAAAGGGACCTTGGAGGTCTTCTAGTCCAACCCCCTACTCAGGCAGAAAACCTGGCTTCTGTTACATTCAGGCACTCCCTTCCTTCCTTCCTTCCTTCCTTCCTTCCTTCCTTCCTTCCTTCCTTCCTTCCTTCCTTCCTTCCTTCCTTCCTTCCTTTCCTTCCTTCCTTTCCTTCCTTCCCTTCCTTCCTTCCTTCCTTCCTTCCTTCCTTCCCTTCCTTCCTTCCTTCCTTTCCTTCCTTCCTTCCTTTCCTTCCTTTCCCTTCCTTCCTTCCCTTCCTTCCTTCCTTCCTTCCTTTCCTTCCTTTCCCTTCCTTCCTTCCTTCCTTCCTTTCCTTCCTTCCTTCCTTCCTTCCTTCCTTCCTTTCCTTCCTTTCCCTTCCTTCCTTCCTTCCTTCCTTCCCTTCCTTCCTTCCTTCCTTCCTTCCTTTCCTTCCTTTCCCTTCCTTCCTTCCTTCCTTCCTTCCTTCCTTCCTTCCTTCCTTCCTTCCTTCCTTCCTTCCTTCCTTCCTTCCTTCCTTCCTTCCTTCCTTCCTTCCCTTTCCCTTCCCTTCCCTTCCCTTCCCTTCCCTTCCCTTCCCCTTCCTTCCTTCCTTCCTTCCTTCCTGGAAGGATTATCAAAATCTTGCCCCACTTTTGGATACTCAGAAATATGCAATGGTCTTAGAACATAGAATAAGAGAGTTGGAAGGGACGTTGGAGGTCTTCTAGTCCACCCCCCCACCCCCCGCCACCCATGGTAGGAGATCCCACACCACTCTGGACTTTCTTTGGGCTTGTTGGAATGGATACACATGATTGTTCATTTTTAACCATTTATTTGTGTCCGTCTCTTGGTGATTTTATAGGCACCTGCTCTCCCCACTGCCCTGTCTGATCACAGCTCCTCTCAATTGTTGCATGTTCAGCTTTGCATCTGTTTTGATATTATCAAGCCGGTGTGTTCTTTGCTTGCCCCTTCTTCTTCTTCATCATGGACTTCTCTCTCTCTCTCTCTCTCTCTGTGTGTGTGTGTGTGTGTGTGTGTGTGTGTTTCTGTTTCTCTCCCTCCCTCCCTCTCCCTCTCTCCCTTTCTCTTTCCCTCCCTCTCTTTTTCTCTATCCCTCTCTCTCTCCCTCTCTCTCTATTTTCTCTCCCTCCCTCCCTTTCTCTTTCCCTCCCTCTCTTTTTCTCTCTCCCTCTCTCTCTATTTTCTCTCCCTCCCTCCCTCCCTTTCTCTTTCCCTCCCTCTCTTTTTCTCTCTCCCTCTCTCTCTCCCTCTCTCTCTATTTTCTCTCCCTCCCTCCCTTTCTCTTTCCCTCCCTCTCTTTTTCTCTCTCCCTCTCTCTCCCTCTCTCTCTATTTTCTCTCCCTCCCTCCCTTTCTCTTTCCCTCCCTCTCTTTTTCTCTATCCCTCTCTCTCTCCCTCTCTCTCTATTTTCTCTCCCTCCCTCCCTCCCTTTCTCTTTCCCTCCCTCTCTTTTTCTCTCTCCCTCTCTCTCTCCCTCTCTCTCTATTTTCTCTCCCTCCCTCCCTCCCTTTCTCTTTCCCTCCCTCTCCCTCTCCCTCTCTCTCTGTGTTTCTGTTTCTCTCCCTCCCTCCCTCTCCCTTTCTCTTTCCCTCCCTCTCTTTTTCTCTATCCCTCTCTCTCTCCCTCTCTCTCTATTTTCTCTCCCTCCCTCCCTTTCTCTTTCCCTCCCTCTCCATCTCCCTCTCTCTCTGTGTTTCTGTTTCTCTCCCTTCCTCCCTCTCCCTCTCTCCCTTTCTCTTTCCCTCCCTCTCTTTGTCTCTATCCCTCTCCCTCTCTCTATTTTCTCTCCCTCCCTCTCCCTCTCTTCCTTTCTCTTTCCCTCCCTCTCTCTCTTTCTGTGTGTTTCTGTTTCTCTCCCTCCCTCCCTCTCTCTTTCTCTATCCCTCTCCCCCCTCTTTCTCTCTGTTTCTCTCTCTCTCCCTCCCTCTCCCTCTCTCCCTTTCTCTTTCCCTCCCTCTCTTTCTCTCTCTATCCCTCTCTCCCTTTCTCTCTCTCTGTTTCTCTCTCTTTCTCTATCCCTCTCCCCCTCTCCCTTTCTCTCTCCCTCTCTCTCTCTCCCTCTCTCTCTTTCTCTTTCCTTCCTTCTCTTTCTCTCCCTCTCCCTCTCTCCCTTTCTCTCTCTCTCTGTTTCTCTCTGTCCCTCCCTCTCTCTCTCTTTTTCCGACTTTCCTGTTTGTAACATTTTACTAGATGATAAATACAAAGCACAAAACAAATAGGACACAGTGGGGAGGGAAAAGGGGAAAAAGTGAGGGGGAGAAGGGGGAAAAAAAAGGCATGGACTTCCGACTTCCTCTGTTGCAGTAAAATGAAGCGTTAACATTGAACCTCAACGTTTTACCTTCCCATCATAGTATAAACTAGCGATTTCCGTAGCCACAAATCAATCTAATCAGTAAAACTCAAAATCAAAGTTTCATATTTTTTTTCCCCACCTCGAGCACAAAGTCCAGAAGTGGTTTCCACGTAGAAACAAGAGTACTCCATTCCAACTTTTTTATTATTATTATTATCAATCATCTAACTGATTATTATTATTATTATTATTATTATTATTATTATTATTATTATTATTATTATTATTATCGATCATCACACAGTCAGCCAGATGTTCCGACTGGATTTGGCATTTTGTCTACCTATCGAGTCCTTACCCAGGACCTGGGATAGGCAGATGTGGATGTTTGATGGTATTACAGATATCGTCGCAGGATGGAAGCAGTTCCTAGTAAGGCCGCCTTTTGCAATTGACTAATAGCGAATTTGTCAATGCCGATAGTGTTCAAGTGGTGCTCCAGTTGTTTTGGGATTGCACCTAAGGAGCCTATTACTATTGATACTACCCTTGCTTGCTTTTGCCACAGTCTTTCTATTTCTATTTGTAGGTCTTTGTATTTTGTTATCTTCTCCAGTTCTTTCTCTTCTATTCTGCTATCTCCAGGCACTGCCACGTCCACTATCCAGACTTTTTTGTCTTTCTTATCGACAATTGTTAAATCTGGGGTGTTATGTTGCAAGTGCTTGTCTGTTTGAATTCTGAAGTCCCAGAGCAGTTTAATTGTATCATTTTCTATGACTTTCTCTATTTTATGATCCCACCAGTTTTTGCTTACAGGCAAATGATATTTTTTGCAGATCTTCCAATGCACCATTGTTGCTACTTTGTCATGCCGCTGCTTGTAATCAGTTTGTGCAATCTTCTTGCAACAGCTTACCAAGTGGTCCACTGTTTCTTCAGCTTCTTTGCATAGGCGGCACTTACTGTCTGTTGCTGTCTTCTCAATTTTGACTTTGTATGCATTTGTCCTTAAGGCTTGGTCTTGTGCAGCCAGAATTAGTCCCTCGGTCTCTTTCTTCAATTTTCCTGCTCTTAGCCATTGCCAGGTTTTATTGTTATCTGCTTTCCCAGCTATTTTTTTAATGTATTGGCCATGTAGTGCTTTGTCTTCCCATGCCTCTATTCTGTTCTTCATTTGGTCTTTCTTGTAGGCCAGTTTGGTCTCTCCAGTAGTTAGTAAGCCTTCCTGATATAATAATTTCAGTGCATCTTCATCATTGTTCTTCAGATATTCTTCCAAAGCCATTTTTTCTTCTTCAACCATCTGATGTACTTGTAGCATTCCACGCCCACCTATTTGCCTTGGTAGATAAAGTCTATCAATGTCACTGCATGGATGAAGGGCATGATTCATTGTCATTATTTTTCTGGTCTGCCTATCCATTGCTTTTAGTTCTGCTTGAGTCCATTATTATTATTATTATCGATCATCGCACAGTCAGCCAGATGTTCAGACTGGATTTGGCATTTTGTCTACCTATCGAGTCCTTACCCAGGACCTGGGATAGGCAGATGTGGATGTTTGATGGTATTACAGATATCGTCGCAGGATGGAAGCAGTTCCTAATAAGGCCGCCTTTTGCAATTGACTAATAGCGAATTTGTCAATGCCAATGGTGTTCAAGTGGTGCTCCAGTTGTTTTGGGATTGCACCCAAGGAGCCTATGACTATTGGTACTACCCTTGCTTGCTTTTGCCACAGTCTTTCTATTTCTATTTCTAGGTCTTTGTATTTTGTTATCTTCTCCAGTTCTTTCTCTTCTATTCTGCTATCTCCAGGCACTGCCACGTCCACTATCCAGACTTTTTTGTCTTTCTTATCGACAATTGTTAAGTCTGGGGTGTTATGTTGCAGGTGCTTGTCTGTTTGAATTCTGAAGTCCCAGAGCAGTTTAATTTTATCATTTTCTATGACTTTCTCTATTTTATGATCCCACCAGTTTTTGCTTACAGGCAAATGATATTTTTTGCAGATCTTCCAATGCACCATTGTTGCTACTTTGTCATGCCGCTGCTTGTAATCAGTCTGTGCAATCTTCTTGCAACAGCTTACCAAGTGGTCCACTGTTTCTTCAGCTTCTTTGCATAGGCGGCACTTACTATCTGTTGCTGTCTTCTCAATTTTGACTTTGTATGCATTTGTCCTTAAGGCTTGGTCTTGTGCAGCCAGAATTAGTCCCTCGGTCTCTTTCTTCAATTTTCCTGCTCTTAGCCATTGCCAGGTTTTATTATTATCTGCTTTCCCAGCTATTTTTTTCATGTATTGGCCATGTAGTGCTTTGTCTTCCCATGCCTCTATTCTGTTCTTCATTTGGTCTTTCTTGTAGGCCAGTTTGGTCTCTCCAGTAGTTAGTAAGCCTTCCTGATATACTAATTTCAGTGCATCTTCATCATTGTTCTCCAGATATTCTTCCAAAGCCATTTTTTCTTCTTCAACCATCTGATGTACTTGTAGCATTCCACGCCCACCTATTTGCCTTGGTAGATAAAGTCTATCAATGTCACTGCGTGGATGAAGGGCATGATTCATTGTCATTATTTTTCTGGTCTGCCTATCCATTGCTTTTAGTTCTGCTTGAGTCCAGTCCACTATTCCAGCTGTGTACCTAATGACTGGGATTGCCCAGGTGTTGATTGCCTTTATGGTATTTCCTCCATTGAGTTTGGATTTTAAGATCTTCTTCACTCTCTTCATGTATTCACCTCTAATCTTTTTCTTGACTTCAGTGTGCTTGATGTTGTCAGCTTGAAGGATACCCAAGTATTTGTAGTACTCTTCCTCATCCAGACTCTTAATGTTATTTTCGTGGGGCATCTTGATTCCTTCAGTTTTCACTACTTTTCCTTGTTTGATAGTAAGTGTGGCACATTTGTCCAAGCCAAACTCCATAACAATATCTTGGCTATATATACGGACAGTGTTGAGCAGCGATTCTATTTCAGATGATGTTTTTCCATACAGCTTCAGGTCATCCATATAAAGGAGATGGGATAGTCTGGCAGATGTTTTTGATGTTTGATAGCCATGTCCTGAGTTATTCAGTATTGTTGACAGAGGAAACAGTGCAATAACAAATAGTAATGGTGATAATGAATCTCCTTGAAATATTCCTCTCTTGATATTAACCTCTCCCAGCCTCTCACCATTGATCTGCAACTGTGTCTTCCATTGTGCCATCGATCTTTGCACAAATTTTCTGATGTTTCTACTGACTCCTGTTATTTCTAGGCACTTTATTATCCAATCATGTGGCAGAGAGTCAAATGCCTTTTTGTAGTCAATCCATGCCACATTCAGGTTGGTCTTCCTTCTCTTGCAGTTTTCCAAGATCATTTTGTCTATTAGGAGTTGATCTTTTGTTCCTCTGCTATTGGGGCGGTTTCCTTTCTGCTCAGGTGGAAAGAGATTGTTTTCAACTAGATGCTGTTGCACTGCATCAGCTACTACACCAGTTAGTAATTTGAAAGTTGTTGGTAAGCAGGTAATTGGCCTGTAGTTACCTGGTGTTGCCCCTTTTGCTGGATTTTTCATTATTAGGTAGGTTTTCCCAGTTGTTAGCCATTTTTCAATTTCTCCTCCTTGTTATTATTATTATTATTATTATTATTTGTTATTATTATTAATTGTTGTTGTTATTATTATTATTATTATTGCTATATTGTTTTCTTTCATCAAAACGGTCAATTCAGCCCCCTGTGCCCAACTCCATTGGCTTCTGTAGCCATTGGACGATGGTGGGGGTCAAAGCATCCATCCATTTTGGGGCATACAAAAAATGTCTTGCTGCTGTCGGCAGATATAAGATCAAAGTTCCAAATTCCATCCCCCAAGTCTTTTTCCGTTAAGCCCAGAAGAAAAAAATGGACTGTTGGACTTCTCCAATAAATAAATTTGCACGCACGACACGGCCAAAGTAGATCAGACATAGTCTTGTGATTTTAGCTTCGAAAGATGTGTCTGCTTTTATATGATTTAACGTCTCTCTGTTAGCTCTGGCTGTCCGTGGTAGGTGCAGTAAATTTAGGCCGGCATCACAATTCAGAGGCACCAATTCTTCAATCAGCCGTTCTTAGCATCCAACACTCACCCCCAGATGTCATTATAGGGGAAACTATTGCTCTAAACTAGCCAGCTTTTTGTATCTCTATCAATATCTCTGCTTTTTGAGGTCTTAGAATAGAATAGTGCTGGAAGGGACCTTGGAGGTCTTCTAGTCCAGCCCCCTGCTCAAGCAGGAGAACCTATACCATCTCAGACAAGTGACTGTCCAGTCTCTTTTTAAAAACCTCCAGGGATTGAGCACCCACAACTTCTGGTGGCAAGCTGTTCCACTGGTTAATTGTCCTCACTGTCAGGAAGTTTCTCCTTAATTCCAGGTTGCTTTTCTCTTTGGTCAGTTTCCAATTATTGTTTCTTGTCCTGCCCTCTGGTGCTTTGGAGAATAACGTGACCCCCTCCTCTTTGGGGCAACCCCTCAGATATCCTATCCTGCTATCCTGTCCCCCCTATTTCTTCTTTTCTCTAGACTAGCCAAATCCAAGTCCCGCAGCCGTTCTTCGTAGGTTTTAGTCTCCAGGCCTTGAATCCTCTTAGCTGCTCTTCTCTGAACTTTTTCCAAAGTCTCAACATCTTTTTTGTAGTATGGTGACCAAAGCTGGCTGCAGTATTCCAGGTGGGGTCTCACTAGAGTTAGGGTCTTATTCAGATTAACCATTGCAGCAGCCTAAGCTCGTCCCGCGTTTGATTTCAGATGTAGAAGTGGGAGAAATTTTAATGCAAAAATTGTAATGGGATTTTCCAGCCCTCATTGATTAGCAAGTCACAGAAAGACAGAGTTGGAAGGGACCTTGGAGGTCATCTAGTCCAACCCCCTAGAACAGGGGTAGGCCGCCTTGGCTCTTTTAGGACTCGTGGACTTCGACTCCCAGAATTCCTGAGCCAGCCACGCTGAGGGGAAAGGGAGAGGTTTCCAAGCTGAGCCAGGCTGGCTGAGGAATTCTGGGAGTTGAAGTCCCCGAGTCATGAGGGGGCCATAGTTCCCCCATGCTGGCTTAGGAATTCTGGGAGTTGAAGTCCGCGAGTCATGAGGGGGCCATAGTTCCCCCATGCTGGCTCAGGAATTCTGGGAGTTGAAGTCCCCGAGTCATGAGGGGGCCATAGTTCCCCCATGCTGGCTTAGGAATTCTGGGAGTTGAAGTCCGCGAGTCATGAAGGGGCCATAGTTCCCCCATGCTGGCTGAGGAATTCTGGGAGTTGAAGTCCACGAGTCATGAGGGGGCCATAGTTCCCCCATGCTGGCTCAGGAATTCTGGGAGTTGAAGTCCCCGAGTCATGAGGGGGCCATAGTTCCCCCATGCTGGCTCAGGAATTCTGGGAGTTGAAGTCCCCGAGTCATGAGGGGGCCATAGTTCCCCCATGCTGGCTCAGGAATTCTGGGAGTTGAAGTCCCCGAGTCATGAGGGGGCCATAGTTCCCCCATGCTGGCTTAGGAATTCTGGGAGTTGAAGTCCGCGAGTCATGAGGGGGCCATAGTTCCCCCATGCTGGCTGAGGAATTCTGGGAGTTGAAGTCCACGAGTCATGAGGGGGCCATAGTTCCCCCATGCTGGCTCAGGAATTCTGGGAGTTGAAGTCCCCGAGTCATGAGGGGGCCATAGTTCCCCCATGCTGGCTCAGGAATTCTGGGAGTTGAAGTCCCCGAGTCATGAGGGGGCCATAGTTCCCCCATGCTGGCTCAGGAATTCTGGGAGTTGAAGTCCCCGAGTCATGAGGGGGCCATAGTTCCCCCATGCTGGCTTAGGAATTCTGGGAGTTGAAGTCCGCGAGTCATGAAGGGGCCATAGTTCCCCCATGCTGGCTGAGGAATTCTGGGAGTTGAAGTCCACGAGTCATGAGGGGGCCATAGTTCCCCCATGCTGGCTCAGGAATTCTGGGAGTTGAAGTCCCCGAGTCATGAGGGGGCCATAGTTCCCCCATGCTGGCTCAGGAATTCTGGGAGTTGAAGTCCCCGAGTCATGAGGGGGCCATAGTTCCCCCATGCTGGCTCAGGAATTCTGGGAGTTGAAGTCCCCGAGTCATGAGGGGGCCATAGTTCCCCCATGCTGGCTGAGGAATTCTGGGAGTTGAAGTCCACAAGTCATGAAGGGGCCATAGTTTCCCCCATGCTGGCTCAGGAATTCTGGGAGTTGAAGTCCACCAGTCATGAGGGGGCCATAGTTCCCCCATGCTGGCTCAGGAATTCTGGGAGTTGAAGTCCCCGAGTCCTAAAAGAGCCAAGGTGGCCTACTCCTGTCCTAGACCATGCCAGACAAAGGGCTGTCCAGTCTCTTCTTAAAAGCCTCCAGTGTTGGAGAACCCACAAACGTAGAACACAGAATAAACCGAGTTGGAAGGGACCTTGGAGGTCTTCTAGTCCACCCCCCCACCACCACCCGCTACTTGAGCGGGAAATTCTAGGCCATTTTGGACAAATGGTTATCCCGTCTCTTCTTCAAAGACTCCAGGGATAACATTTAATGTGTTGACTTCGAAATACATTGAACCATTTACTTATTTATTTACTTAACTACTTATTTATTTATCCAGATCAAATTTGAATCAATAAGGGGGGGGGGCGCAGATCCACTCACTCATCCTCTAAAGGGCTTTATGCTAGAAAATTCTGGTGAGGGGCTGGTTTTCTGGGGGGGGGGCAAGTGGGGGGGGGGAATAGAAACAGTGGCCTTTTGAAAGGCAGCTGGGAGCTTCTAGCTGCTCTCATCCGGCCTCTGATTTTTAAGGTGCTGAGGGTTTTTGGGGGGGGGGGGATGCACATAAAAGGCTTGGGTGGCATCTGGGCTGGGGAGAAGAGGGTCTCTGGGGGGGGGAGAGAGACCCGGAAGGTCTGAGGATGGAGTTGGGTGATGGAGGAGGAGGAAGAGGAGGAGGAGGGGGGGGCATGGCTGGATGAGAAGAGGGCCCCACAACTCTCTTGAGGCGGTTGAAGAAGGAGAGGTAGATTTTGAGCAGGTTTGTCAGGACTCCAGATGTCTTTGTGCTGGGATGGATCTGGGGAAGACCCCTCTCGGCTGCTTTGGTCAGGTGGTTCAATCCTGCCCCTTATTTTTCCCTTCCTTTCCCTTCCCTCCCCCCCCCCCTTTCTCCTTTCTCCCTCTCTTTCTCTCTCCTTCTCTCCCTTCATCTCTCTCATTTTCTGTCTCTTTCTCTCTCCCTCTCTGTCTGTTTTTCTCCCTCCCTCCCTCCCCTCCCTTCCCTCCCCCTTTCTCCCTTTCTCCCTCTTTCTCTCTCCCTCTTTCCCTCCCTCCATCTCTCTCTTTTTCTGTCTCTTTCTCTCTCCTTCTCTTTCTTTTCCTTCTTTCCTTCCTTTTCCTTCTTTCCTTCCTTTTCCTTCCTTCCTTGCTTCCTTCTTTCCTTTCTTTCCTTCTTTCTTTCCTTTCTTTCTTTCTTTCCTTCCTTCTTTGCTTCTTTCCTTCCTTCTTTCCCTCCCTCCTTCCTTCCTTCCTTCCTTCTTTTCTTCCTTCTTTACTTCCTTATTTCCCTCCTTCCTTCTTTCCTTTCTTTCCTTCCTTCCTTCTTTCCTTTCTTTCTTTCCTTCCTTTCCTACCTTCCTTCTTTCCCTTCCTTCCTTTCTTTCCTTCCTTCCTTCCTTCCTTCCTTCCTTCCTTCCTTCCTTCCTTCCTTCCTTCCTTCTTTCCTTTCTTTCCTTCCTTCTTTCTTTCCTTCCTCCTTTGCTTCTTTGCTTCTTTCCTTCCCTCTTTCCTTCCTTCTTTCCCGCCTTCCTTCCTTCTTTACTTCCTTATTTCCCTCCTTCCTTCTTTCCTTTCTTTCCTTCCTTCCTTCCTTCTTTCTCTTTCTTCCTTCTTTTCTTCCTTTTCCCTCCTTTTCCTTCTTTCCTTCCTTCTTTCCCTCCTTCTTTCTTTCTTTCCTTTCTTTCCTTCCTTCTTTCTTTCCTTCCTTTTCCTTCTTTCCTTCCTTCTTTCCTTCCCTTCCTTCCTTCTTTCCTTTCTTTCTTTCCTTCCTTCTTTTCTTCCTTCCTTCCTTCTCTCCCTTCCTTCTTTCCTTCCTTCTTTCCCTCCTTCCTTCCTCCTTTCCTTCCTTCTTTACTTCCTTATTTCCCTCCTTCCTTCTTTCCTTTCTTTCCTTCCTTCTTTCCTTCCTTCCTTCCTTCTTTCTCTTCCTTCCTTCTTTTCTTCCTTTTCCCTCCTTTTCCTTCTTTCCTTCCTTCTTTCCCTCCTTCTTTCTTTCTTTCCTTTCTTTCCTTCCTTCTTTCCTTCTGTCCGAGATGACATCTCTTTTTTTCTGGCATCCTCCTTGATGCCATCTCCATGGGAACCGTCTGGGGGTGTCTGCTGCTGCAAGGACGCTCCAGAGGCTGGGAAACCGAGGCAGCCGAGGGCTGGCCCTGGCAGAGAGGCAGGTGGGGGGCACCACCCGGACCCAGGCCCAGCTGGGATTGACAGGGGCTGCCACCACCGACACCCCCAAATCCCCCACTCCCTCCCCCCGAAAGGAAGAAGGTGAGTCTTGGGGGGGGGGAGTGCCTGTTGGGGAGGGGCAAGAGAGAGAGAGAGAGTTTGGAGGGGAGTGGGTTTTTTTTTCTTTTCTGCAAGGTGCAAAGTTTGAATTCTGCTTTTTCCTGGTCCTTTCGGCATCGTCTGGGCAGAAGATTTGGCCAATGCACATTCCTTTTCTTTCCTGCGCATTGCTCTTCTCGCACGGATCCCTGTGCCGGATTCCCAAGACGTGCATCTGCCTAGCCAGCCGTTTACCTGCCCGGGCGTGCCTGATTTTCGCCTGGTGGCTTTTCTCCAGCGAGGGTGGCTTTTCTGTGGGTGAGCGTTGAGTTGCAGAAGGCCAGGGGTCCTGGCAGGGAAGCGGCGTGTGCCGGGACAGGGGTGGCGGTGTCAGAAGGCACACACGGCCCAGGGTGAATTCACACCCAGAGGAATGTGCCTGTGATTGCTACACGTGGGGGGGGGGAGAGAGAAATTGCTGAGCTTTCCCCAGACAGGGTTTTTCGACCTGATGGGACTACAACTCCCATGCCCCTCTGCCCCGCAGCAGCTGCAATCCAGACCTCATGAACGGTGAGCCCTTTGTGGGAAAGACTGAAGAATGAAATTCTGACAAGCTCTGGAGGACGAGGAAGAAGGAATGGAATGGAATGGAATGGAATGGGATAGGATAGAATAGAATAGAACAGAACAGAACAGAACAGAATAGAATGGAATATAGAATAGAATATAGAATAGAATAGAATAGAATAGAAAATAGAAAAGAACATAGAATAGAAAAGAATAGAATAGAATTAGAATAGAACAGAACAGAACAGAGAATAGAATAGAATGGAATATAGAATAGAATATAGAATAGAATATAGAATAGAATATAGAATAGAATAGAAAATAGAAAAGAACATAGAATAGAATAGAATAGGAATAGAATAGAATAGAATTAGAATAGAATATGGAATGGAGAATAGAATAGAATAGAATAGAATAGAATAGAATTAGAATAGAACAGAACAGAACAGAATAGAATAGAATAGAATATAGAATAGAATATAGAATAGAATAGAAAATAGAAAAGAACATAGAATAGAATAGAATAGAATAGAATAGAATAGAATAGAATAGAATAACAGAGCTGGAAGGGACCTTGGAGGTCATCTAGTCCAACCCCCCTGCTCAGGCAGAAAACCCTATACCATTCCAGACCAATAGCTGTCCAGTCTTTTCTTAAAAATCTCCAGTGATGGAGCACTCACAACTTCTGGGGGGCAGGTAGTTCCACTGGTTAATTGTCCTCCCTGTTAGGAAGTTTCTCCTTAGTTCCAGGTTGCTTCTCTCCTTGATTAGTTTCTATCCGTTGCTTCTTGTCCTGCCTTCAGGCGCTTTGGAAACTAATTTGAGCCCCTCTTTTTTGTGGCAGCCCCTCAGATATTGTAACACTGGCTGTCACGTCCCCCCTTGCTGGAGACCTGTGGCTGGTGCGGGGGGGGGGGAACATCATGCTGCACCCGTTCTTCATCGCTATGATGGTTGCCACGATGTAAAAAAAGATGTTGAGACTCTAGAAAGAGTGCAGAGAAGAGCAACTAAGAGGATCCAAGGCCTGTAGACTAAAAGAACGGCTTCAGGACTTGGCTTTGGCCAGTCTAGAGTAAAGAAGGACGAGGGGGAACATGATAGCCATGTTCCAATATCTCAGGGGCTGCCCCAAAGAAGAGGGAGTCAAGCCATTTTCCAAAGCACCTGAAGGCAGGACAAGAAGCAACGGATGGAAACTGACCAAGGAGAGAAGCAACCTGGAATTAAGGGAGAAACTTCCTGACAGCGAGGACAATTAACCAGTGGAACAGCTGGCCACCAGAAGTTGTGGGTGCTCCATCACTGGAGGTTTTTTACGAAGAGACCACTTGTCTGGAGTGGTAGGGGGTCTCCTGCCTTTATTATTACAGAGGGTGGTAGAGTCCCAGGGTCTTGTGACCGCCATTTGCAACGTTCCTGGGGGGCTTCTGAGTAGCAAATTCAATGGAGGAGGCCAGATTTGCTTCCCCCACGCTAGACCCCTGCGATTCACTTAAGAGCCACACGGCTTAGCGACGGAGGTTCTGGTCCCAATTTCATCATAGGTTGAGGACCACCCGTAGGGGCTACATCCTTCAGTCAAGCAAGGCGGATGGGTGGGTGGACAGACAGACAGACGGAGGGAGGGATGGATGGATGGATGGATGGAGTGATCTCAGCCACCACCCACGCAGCTTGGCTCCCCGGCTTGACACCTCAGCAGATAGGGGGAGGGAAAGACCCCACGTAGGGACGGTCCTTGTTGTGGGGGAGGAACGCCCCCCCCGAGCCCCCACCCAGCCACTGCCCCCAGCTTCCTCCCTCCAAAGAAATGGATTTAATCTTTTGATGAGCTGCTTTCTCCATGCCACTCTCTCCGTCCGTCGGCTGGCAGGACTGCTCAGCTGGATCAATTTCTTGAGCTCATCCTTGGCCTTTGAGAGTTGGCATTCGCTTTGATTGACACCCCTCCTCACTCACCCCCGCACCCACCCCCTCGCCTACATTGTGCGATGTTTGCCCGGCTGTGACGCAGCCCTGCTTTGATTGAGGCCAGATCCTGGCCAGATCCGCCGCTGCAGCTTAGATAAGGAACAACCCGCCTCCAGAAGCGGTGAATGCTCCAACACTGGAAGTTTTTAAGAAGAGACTGGACAGCCATTTGTCCAAAATGGTATAGGGTTTCCTGCCTGAGCAGGGGGTTGGACTAGATGACCTCCAAGGTCCCTTCCAACTTTATTATTATTATTATTATTGATCATCGCACAGTCAGCCAGATGTTCAGACTGGATTTGGCATTTTGTCTACCTATCGAGTCCTTACCTAGGACCTGGGATAGGCAGATGTGGATGTTTGATGGTATTACAGATATCGTCGCAGGATGGAAGCAGTTCCTAATAAGGCTGCCTTTTGCAATTGACTAATAGCGAATTTGTCAATGCCAATGGTGTTCAAGTGGTGCTCCAGTTGTTTTGGGATTGCACCCAAGGCGCCTATGACTATTGGTACCACCCTTGCTTGCTTTTGCCACAGTCTTTCTATTTCTATTTCTAGGTCTTTGTATTTTGTTATCTTCTCCAGTTCTTTCTCTTCTATTCTGCTATCTCCAGGCACTACCACGTCCACTATCCAGACTTTTTTATCTTTCTTATCGACAATTGTTAAGTCTGGGGTGTTATGTTGCAAGTGCTTGTCTGTTTGAATTCTGAAGTCCCAGAGCAGTTTAATTTTATCATTTTCTATGACTTTCTCTATTTTATGATCCCACCAGTTTTTGCTTACAGGCAAATGATATTTTTTGCAGATCTTCCAATGCACCATTGTTTCTACTTTGTCATGCCGCTGCTTGTAGTCAGTCTGTGCAATCTTCTTGCAACAGCTTACCAAGTGGTCCACTGTTTCTTCAGCTTCTTTGCATAGGCAGCACTTACTGTCAATCACTGTGTATCTGCGACGGGTAAACATCTTTTCTTCCAGTAGTTCTGCAGCTGCTGGCCCTGGTTGCTCAGCCAACAGTCCTGAGTCCTGTAACCCATTTTTCACCAGATATCCAAGAACTCCGATATCTAGCGCGGACCTTGTTAACCCGGGCGACGTCCGAGCCGGTATGGCATTCTGCAATTTACATCTCACCATATTTTTTATGGGAGAGACACTCTTTGTCTGACTCCTCTGATGAGACCTGTCCAGTATGGTTGAACCTCTGGCATAGCTCTCATCTTCCTCAGAGTACACAAGCCCCACAACCACGTCAAGGTAGTGCCTCACTGGGGCTTTATTATTATTATTATTGAGGATCATCGCACAGTCAGCCAGATGTTCAGACTGGATTTGGCATTTTGTCTACCTATCGAGTCCTTACCCAAGACCTTGGATAGGCAGATGTGGATGTTTGATGGTATTACAGATATCGTCGCAGGATGGAAGCAATTCCTATTAAGGCCGCCTTTTGCAATTGACTAATAGTGAATTTGTCAATGCCGATGATGGTGTTCAAGTGATGCTCCAGTTGTTTTGGGATTGCACCCAAGGCACCTATGACTATTGGTACTACCCTTGCTTGCTTTTGCCACAGTCTTTCTATTTCTATTTGTAGGTCTTTGTATTTTGTTATCTTCTCCAGTTCTTTCTCTTCTATTGTGCTGTCTCCAGGCACTGCCATGTCCACTATCCAGACTTTTTTGTCTTTCTTATCGACAATTGTTAAGTCTGGGGTGTTACGTTGCAGGTGCTTGTCTGTTTGAATTCTGAAGTCCCAGAGCAGTTTAATTTTATCATTTTCTATGACTTTCTCTATTCTATGATCCCACCAGTTTTTGCTTACAGGCAAATGATATTTTTTGCAGATCTTCCAATGCACCATTGTTGCTACTTTGTCATGCCGCTGCTTGTAGTCAGTCTGTGCAATCTTCTTGCAACAGCTTACCAGGTGGTCCAATGTTTCTTCAGCTTCTTTGCATAGGCGGCACTTACTGTCCGTTGCTGTCTTATGCATTTGTCCTTAAGGCTTGTCTTGTGCAGCCAGAATTAGTCCCTCGGTCTCTTTCTTCAATTATTATTATTATTATTATTGTTGTTGTTGTTGTTGTTATGGATCATCGCACAGTCAGCCAGATGTTCAGACTGGATTTGGCATTTTGTCTACCTATCGAGTCCTTACCCAGGACCTGGGATAGGCAGATGTGGATGTTTGATGGTATTACAGGTATCATCGTAGGATGGAAGCAGTTCGAGACCAGACTGTCTGAAATGGCCTGGGGTCTTCTGCCTGAGCAGGGGGTTGGACTAGATGACCTCCAAGGTCCCTTCCAACTTTATGATGATGATGATGAGACTGGACAGCCATTTGTCCGTAATGGTGTAGGGTTTCCTGCCTGAGCAGGGGGTTGGACTAGATGACCTCCGAGGTCCCTTCCAACTTTATTATTATTACTATTATTACTATTACTATTATTATTATGATAACTAACAACAGAGCTGGAAGGGACCTCGGAGGTCTTCTAGTCCAGCCCCCTGCTCAGGCAGAAGACCCCAGGCCATTTCAGACAAACGGCTGTCCGGTCTCTGCCGTCCGTTGCCCTCCCTCCCCACAAGCGTCTGCGGCTCCGTCTCTGCCCCTCCTTTGTATCATCCACCCAGATGAAAGTCCGGCCAAGGGGGGGGGGGGGAGAACTGACCAGGGAGAGCCTCTTTGGGGCTGGTCCCAGGGTGGAGATAGGGGTGGGCGCCTGGCTGGGGGGGGCATCGTTCTCCCTCCTGCCTCGGGTCATTCCAGCCCCTGCCCGAAATCAGAATACAGAATACAGGGAGTCCTCGGCTTAACGACCACAAGCGCGGCCTAAATTTCCATCGTTAAGTGGGTTTTGCCCTGTTTTACGACCTTGCGGGCCACCGTTGTTAAGCGAATCACTGCACTTGTTGAGTTAGTAACCTGGTTCCCTCCCCTCCCCTCCCCTCCCTGCCACGGGGGGGGGAGGGCGGCAGAATAACAGGATGACAGTGTCGGAAGGGGCCTCGGAGGTCATCTAGTCCAACCCTCTGCTCAAACAGGAGACCCTGTGCTATTTCGGTCAAGCTTCGCAAGGGACGGGAGGGCAGGTCCATTGAGGGCTCTTGAGCTTCAAGGTTCGGTGTCCCCACCCAGTTGGGGGAGGCAGCAGACCCCCCCCGCAAAGGCGCTTCGCAGGTCTCCGTCTGCAGCTCGGGAGCCCCCCCCCTACGAAGCAGCTGGTTGGGGTTTCTGAGCAAGAAGACGCCGGATGTCGGGGTCCCACGTCCTCGTCCTGCGGAGTCTTCTGGTGGCGTCGACAAATGTTGGGGGCAGGACGTGGACCCTTTGGTGGTGGTGGGGGGGAGGTCTGTAGCCAAGCATGCAAGTAATTGAGGCTGTTCCCCCCCCATTTCTCTCCCAGCCTCAGCCTGATGTGGAGGAGGCCTCAAGACTGGCAACTGTGTGACGGGGGTCTCTTCCCCCCCCCCCGGTTCTGGCGATGCAGGCGGCCTTGGAAAGCGGGCAGCAGGTAAGAGGGTCCCTCTGGATGGAAAGGGGGGGGGTCCCCTCCAAGTGTGCCCACTCAGATGTTTGCCCCAGCTGGCGATGCCCGGTGGATACCCCCTTATCTGGCTCTGGGGGAGGGGGGGCCCAGCCCCACTCCAGAGGGCGGAGTCAAATTGTAGGGGAGGGGGTGGGAGTGAAGGGGCAGATTCCACCCCCTCATTCACGCACCCCTCAAAGTTAACCATGGATCCCCGGATGCAAAATTCTCAGCAACTGGCTGGCATCTGTGCCCGCTCGCAGGAACTTGGGAGGTTTTCACCGGAAACGGTTTGGTTTTAGCCAGCTGCCTCCTGGTGTCTGCCCTAGGGTGAACAAGGGATTCACTTAACGACCGCAGCCTTGGAAAATACTGGTTTACGGCCAGTCCTCACTGGGGTCATTAAGCGAATTGCCATAGTCATGAAGGAAGAGATTGTGGGACCAGGGCATGTGAGGTTTCCCGCTGTCTTCCCCAGTGACTCCCCTTCTCAGAAGTCAGAGAGGAGAGAGGAGAGATAGATAGATAGATAGATAGATAGATAGATAGATAGATAGATAGATAGATAGATAGATAGATAATAAATGATAGAGAGAGATGGATGGATAGATGATAGGATAGAGATGACAGATGGATGGATGGATGGATAGATAGATAGATATAGATAGATATAGATAGACAGACAGTCAGATAGATAGATGGGTGATAGATAGATAGATAGATAGATAGATGATGAATAGATAGATAGATAATGATAGGGACAGAGAGATAGATAGATAGATAGATAGATAGATAGATAATAGATGATAGAGAGAAATCGATGGATAGATAGGATAGAGATGATGGATGGATGGATATATATATAGATAAATAGATAGACAGACAGACAGACAGACAGAGACAGACAGACAGACAGATAGATAGATAGATAGATGATAGAGAGAGATGGATGGATAGATGATAGGATAGAGATGATAGATGGATGGATGGATGGATGGATAAATAGATAGATAGATAGATAGATAGATAGATAGATAGATAGATAGATAGATAGATAGATAGATAGATAGATAGATAGATAGATAGATAGACAGACAGACAGACAGTCAGTTAAATAGATAGATGGGTGATAGATAGATAGATAGATAGATAGATAGATAGATAGATAGATAGATAGATAGACAGACAGACAGACAGTCAGTTAAATAGATAGATGGGTGATAGATAGATAGATAGATAGATAGATAGATAGATAGATAGATAGATAGATAGATAGATGATAGGGACAGAGATGGATGGATAGATAGATGATATAGATAGATAGAAGATAGATAGAGATAGATAGATAGATAATAGATGATAGAGAGAGAGAGATGGATGGATAGATAGATGATAGATATAGATAGACAGACAGATAGATGGATAGATAGATCTTGAATAGATAGATAGATAGATGAGAGAGAGAGATGGATGGATAGATAGAAGATAGATAGATATAGATAGATAGATAGATGCTAGACAGACAAACAGACAGATAATGATAGATAGACAGATAGATGCAGATAAATGATGGATGATAGATGGATGATCAGCGGGGGATGGCGGATGAATTGATGGCTGGAGGGATCCAGACGGAAGTCCAGGGCTCTTTCCAACACTCAAGCCAGCTGTGCGCAGCCCCGGCTGACCAGCCACACTTCCCCCCCCCCCCGCGCAATCCGCAATCCGCTCTGCCCTTCCGAGGCCAAACGGTGAGGGGGGGGGGGCGTCTCTCCGCTCTGCTTCTTTTCCAGGTGCCCGAAGCCCCCGGCTGTAGCCTTGCCCGCCCTGCCCTAGCTTGCACAGCCCTGGCTGCCCCAGACTGGGAGATGGGGGCTGCCTGACCGGCCGGGGTCCCCCGTCGCCTCCGTCTTCTCCCCCTCCCCCCTTCGCCGTGGGTTTCCTGCGCTGCCGCCATGGACGACGCCTCGACCCTGGATTACGAGCTGCTATCGCCCGGGCAAGCGGAGGCTGGTCCCGGGGTCCCCAGCATGGACGCCGAGCAGAAGACGGTGTTTGCCTTTGTCATCTTTCTTCTCATCTTCCTGGTGACGCTGATGGTGCGCTGCTTCCGCATCTTGCTGGACCCGTACAGCCGCATGCCGGCCTCCTCCTGGACTGACCACAAGGAGGGGCTGGAGCGTGGCCAATTCGACTACGCCCTCGTCTAGCTGGGCACCCCGGGCCTGGGGGCCCTGGGCGAGGGGCCCCCCGGAGCTGCTGCCGGTCTGGGGCTCCCTCCGCCCCACTGTATTTCTGTGTGACGTGTCTGTCTTGAGGGGGGAGCCAGGGGTGGACCGTTCCCCCCCTTTGCTGTGGCTTTTCGGTGTTTCTTTGTGTCGTAGAGACGGAGAGTGGGACTGGGGGGGCGCAGTCAGGAAAAGGGACGTTGGGGTTTGCAGGCCTTTGCAAACGGGGACCTGGATCACTGTTGCCAAAACATTCAGGAATTTGCCCTCCGCCAGCCTCCTCCCCCCCCCAAAAAAAATCCGGGGCGAGGGCCATGCGGCGTGTGCAAATTTTGCACGCTCGGGGAGCACCCATAAGCCCCTGCCTTATGCTGGCTTGTGAAAAAAACAACAAAGATTTGTGTTCTTTTTCACCCAGTGGCCGAAAGAGAGAGAGAGGAAAAAACAAACCCTCACCTCATTTGCAAATTCACACGGAGGCCTTAAAATCGCCACCACGGCCTCTTAAAACCCCTTTCCAGCCAGCTGGCCTACCTTGCAAAGCTGTTGGGAATGTTCCTGACCGGAATGCCAGCAGGCAACGGGACGCCTGGTTTTTGGAAACAGCCTTCTCGACCTGGGGTGGTGGTGAGGGGGTTGCCCCCTTCTGTGGACTACATGCCCCGTGATTCCCAGCCTGGGAATTGGAGGGTTTTAGGGCGCCCAGGACGATGGTGTGTATTTGTTTACCGTCCAAACCTAAAAAAAAAAAAGTTCCCTTCTTTTTTTGCAAGCCAAAATCTCCCCCCTTTGCGTCGAAGGGTCTGTGTGGGTCGGTGTTTGGTGTGCGTGCGTGTGTGCATTTGTATATCTGTGTGATGACTAAGTGTGATCTTTTGGGAGTCTCTGTGTGTCACTCCGATAACAAACGGAGCTGGGATAATCCAGTGCTGGCAGGCGCTCTCTTTTTCCCCCGTGCCCCGTAACGATTCATTAATTACGTTGATTAGTAATAATAATGATGAGAAGGAGGATTAATAAAGAGATTAATGCTTTCGGGAGCCAAAGGCGGGGATTAAAAAGCAGCTTTAGTGGCGTTAAACCAGTCTTTCTAAACCTTGGCCGTTTTAAAGTGGGTGGACTTCAACTCCCAGAATTCCTCAGCCAGCATGGGAAAAAAAAAAAGCAAGGTTTTACATTTAGGCAGGAAAAACCAAAGGTTCAAGCACAGATTGGGCGAGACCTGGCTTAAAAACAGCAACTGTGAGAGGGACCTTGGAGTCCTAGTGGACGATCCCTTGACCACGAGCCAGCCGTGTGCAGCAGCAGCCAAAAAAGCTAACACAATCCTGGCTTGTAGAAACAGAGGCATAGAATCAGGATCATGCAAAGTCTTATTACTGCTTTGTAAAACCCTAGTAAGGCCACACCTGGAATACTGCAGCCAGTTTTGGTCACCATATCACAAAAAAGATGTTGAGAGTTTGGAAAAAAAATTCAGAGAAGAGCAACTAAGAGGATCCAAGGAGACTGGAGGCTAAAACATACGAAGAACGGCTGCGGGACTTGGGTTTGGCCAGTCTAGAGAAAAGAAGAAATAGGGGGGGGGGGGACAGGATAGCAGCGTTCCAGTATTTGAGGGGCTGCCACAAAGAAGAGGGGGGGGGGGGTCAATTTATTTTGCAAAGCACCAGAGGGCAGGAGAAGAAACAACGGTTGGAAACTGATCAAGGAGAGAAGCAATCTGGAATTAAGGAGAAACTTCCTGACAATGAGGACAATTAACCAGTGGAACAGCTGGCCACCAGAAATCGTGGGTGCTCCATCACCGGACGTTTTTAAGAAGAGGCTGGACAGTCACTTGTCTGAGGTGGTATAGGTTCTCCTGCTTGAGCGGGGGGCTGGACTAGAAGATCTCTAAGGTCCCATCCAGCTCTGTTCTGGAATAGAATATTCTGATTCCAATACAGACGGATCAGGCCCTGTTTTTAAGTCCAGACATCAAAAAATGTTGCTAAGGTTCAGAAATACTATTTTAAACGGGGGGGGGGGGAATCCATTTTTGGTACTGGGGGGATGAGGTGCAAAAGAGTAAAGCGGGGGGGGGGGGCAGAGAAGAAAATAATGAATTTAGGAGAACTGATCAGCAAGAGACCCCCCCCGCCCCTTGGCTAGGGTGAAGATGTGGGTGGGCAACTGAGTCCGGGGGGGTGGTGGGTGGGAGGAGAAACATTCTCCCCATCTTGGGTCATTCCAGCCCCACAGGCTGAGCATTCTGGGCCTTAGAGTCCAACCCATGTAGGGGAAGCAGTATTAGGGAGGGGCTGCAGGTGACCCAGGCAGACCTCCCCCCCCCCACCCCCAAATGGTTGTGGGACCAGTGCACTGACTTTGCTGTTGGGCGGCTTTGGTGGATCAGGCCCTTTGTGCAGAAAAGGGGTACAGTGCCTCTGACGGTGCAGGGTCTGCTCACCGGGGTTTTTTTGGGGGGGGAGGACTGGAGCATCCTGAAAGCCCCTTTCTCTCCCCCCCCCAATGATGGGGCTCAGGAGGGGGGGGGGTCAACCCAACCAGTGGCCTTTTTCCAAAGATAAATCAGTGTCCACCCACCTGCCCAGTTTCCTGTCCCCCTAACATCTGAAGCTCTGCAAAACACAGCCAGGCCTTGAAACCCAAACCACGTGCCTGTGGAGGATGGGAGTTGTAGTCCAGCTCACCCAGAGGGCGCCGCAACAAAGCTGCCGGGGTGCAGTGAAGTCCAGCAAGAGGGGAGGCTGCACTATGTACAATGCCTTCCGAAGGTCTTGTTTTGCAGCCATGAGGACTGGAGCCTTGATGCTACAGTTGGGTTCCCGCGGTCCTCCTACAGCTCAGGGTCTGCGAAGGCTGGACGCCATCTTGGAGATCGGGGGGGGGGGAAGGAAGAGGAGGAGGCCACAGTGGTCAGTTTGTCTAGTGGGGGGGGGGGAGGAGAAGAAACATGGCATCCCCCCCCCCTGAACGTGTGGCAGGGAGTTCCACAGACACCCTCCCTTTGCAAATGAGCTGGAACGGTAGCCCGTCCTTTGTGGGAGAGGCTGGGCGGAGCCACCGGGTTTTGGGTGGGGTGGGGGGGTCTCGTTTGTGTCATCCTGTCTGTAAGGGGCTCCCTCCCTCCTTCCGGGGGTCCCCAAATAAAGCTGTCTTTTGTTGCTAAGATCGGTCTCTGCTTCTCGCTGTCCAGAAACCCATCATCCTGGATGCTGGTTAGTCCTTCTTGGTCAGTTGGGGGGTCCATCTCCTTTGATCCTTGGGGATGGGACCCGGGGGGGGGGAATGACCCGGTTACGACACCCATTCTGACATTTAGAAGCCCTTGCGGGTTCAAAATGGCGTCTTGAGCGTGTCTGTAAAAACGAGTCGGCCGTGGGGGCCCCACCTGATTTTTACAATCTTGACTTTGCAGGGGTCACTAAGGGAATCACCGCAGTCATTAAGCGAGTGCCACGGTCGCTAAGCAAACCAATGCTTTGGTAGTGGTGGGGTTTTGCCCAAAAAACTGGAAACCAAGGCCGTTTTTCGGAGAAACTGTCGTAAAACGAGGACACAAGACTGGTTGTGGCCCAGCACCTGAAACGCAGCCAGGTGGGTCCTTTGGGGCTTCGCACCGTCACTAAGCAAACGGTCGTTAAGTTCAGGACTGCCTGTTTGGGGCCACCACCCACTTTGATCTCCATCCAGACGGGCCGCCAGTCAAAAGCCGAGGGCCACCAGATGAATTGGGCTCTACGCTTTTATGGGAATGTCCCAGAGGTGCTTTTTTTTCCCAGGACTTTCTTTGTTTTTCCTTTGAAGACGTTTCGCTCCTCATCCCAGAAGCTTCTTCAGCTCTGACTGGATGGTACGGAAGGGAAGGATTTATACTCCTTGCAGAGAGCTGGTCATTAGTACTCTTTTTGAGAGTCATTGAGGCCACCTGGAGGTTTATCTCTGTGTCCTCAGGGTCACCTGAGTGGTGCAAAGGGGTGTGGAGGATTCTTGGAACTGTCGAAAGAATTGTGTTGTAGACTGCAGAAAGACAATGTCGTATCCCCCCCCCCCCATTTGTTGAGAGAGAGAGAGCTGTTTAGTTTGGACCTAGATGTCCTCTTGTACCCCTCTCTCAAGCCAACGGTCCTCTCTGTCCAAAATGTGGACTTTCCTGTCCTCGAAAGAGTGGAGTTTGTCTTCATCAACGATCTGGATGAGGAAATAGATGGGGAACTCATCAAATTTGCAGACGACAGCAAGCTGGCAGGAATAGCCAACACTCCAGAAGACAGGCTTCAGATACAGAAGGATCTGGACAGACTTGAACACTGGGGGCTATCTAACAAAATGAAATTCAATGGTGAAAAAAGCAAGGTTCTACATTTAGGCAAGAAAAACCAAATGCACAAGTACAGCATAGGTGGCACCATGCTCAATAGTAGCAACTGTGAGAGGGACCTCGGAGTCCTAGTGGACAATCACTTAAATAGGAGCCAGCCGTGTGCTGCAGCTGCCAAAAAGGCCAACACAGTGCTAGGCTGCATTAACAGAGGGATAGACTCAAGATCACATGAAGTGTTAATACCACTTTACAAGGCCTTGATAAGGCCACCCTTGGAATCCTGCATCCAGTTTTGGTCACTATGATGTAAAAAAGATGCTGAGACTCTAGAAAGAGAAGAGCAACCAAGATGATTAGGGGACTGGAGGCCAAAGCATATAAGGAAAGGCTGCTGGAATTGGGTATGTCTAGTTTAATGAAGAGAAGGATAAGGGGTGACACGATAACCAGTCTTCCAATATCTCAGGGGCTGCCCCAAAGAAGAGGCAGTCAAGCTATTCTCCAAAGCGCCTGAAGGCAGGACAAGAAGCAACGGGTGGAAACTAATCAAGGAGAGAAGCAACCTGGAACTAAGGAGAAACTTCCTGACAGTGAGAACAATTAATCAGTGGAACTGCCTGCCTCCAGAAGCAGTGAATGCTCCAGCACTGGAAGTTTTTAAGAAGAGACTGGACAGCCATTTGTCCGAAATGGCATAGGGTTTCCTACCTGAACAGGGGGTTGGACGTGATGACCTCCAAGGTCCCTTCCAACTTTATTATTATTATTATTATTTTAAATGCAGACGAGTTGCTGACTCTGGTCCTGATGGGTTGGTTCTCTCTGTTGTGCCAAGCGTTTGTGAAGTTGTCGTTTTGTTTCCCCAATGCAGAGATCTGCCCACGGCTCCCTGCATTGTAGTGCACACACCACGTTGCTCAGTTTGTGTCTGGGTGTTTCGTCCCTGGGGTGGACCAGCTTCTGCCTTAGTGTATTCGTGGGTTTGAAGTGTTGTGCCTATGTTGTGTTGGCTGAAGATCCCCCGTTGCCTCGTGAAAAAGCACCTTTGGGACAACCAGGAATCGGATGGCGGATAATTTCCACGGACATTTCCCGGGAATAATTAAATCATCCCAGGGAAGATGCCCGCAACACGTGAGCCGCGAGGCGACAGACAATCCTTGACTTAACAACCATTCGTTTAGCAAAAATTCAAAGTCCAAACAACCTGGGGAAAAAAAAAAAAGCCACTTAACGATCAATCCTCACATTTGCGACCAGCGGTCCAAGCGACTGGCATCCCGTGTGTGTGTGTGTAGGTGAGTGTGTCATGCGATGGTCCTCTGCAACTTTCAACCAAGTCCAAGAGGGGGAGAGCCAGGTTTGCTTAACGACCGTGTGATTCGCTTAACAACTCTGGCGAGAAAGATCACAAAAATGTGGCTTGCCTCGACTTCACGTCCGTTGCTCAACAGGGTGCTGATGGAAACGAGATAAATTGCCTCGCTTAGCGACGGGCTTCAAGTCAAGGACCGCCTGTAGTTGGCATCACTGGGAGCGCAACACCAATACACAACTTGTGTGCTTAAAGGGGAGGGAGGGGGGGGATGCTCGAAGCCGGCCTGCGATAAACCAGACGGAGCCCGCCAGATTTAACCCAAAATAACTTTATTGCCGCCGTCGCTCGTGACACAAACCGAAAAGGGGCAAGACCCGAGTGTGGCCGAAGTGACCCTCCCCACGAGGAAGACCACGGCCGTGTTGGACCGGAGGGTCATCACCTTGCAGCTCCAACGCTCTGACAAATGGGGGGGGGGTTTCAAATCCCACGTGCCCCCCCCTCAGCACCCTGGCACAAATCTTCACTACTGGATTATTATTATTATCGTCACCATTATTAATAAAAGAGAACGCAAAGGAGACATTTAAGGCAGCAAGGACAAGGGCGGGGGAGAGCTGCTTCTGTCCCCCCCCCCAGTGAGGATCAGCTGGGACAGGCGATGCTTCAAGTTTTCAGACTCCCACCCTGGATATTTGGGGGGCCAGGAGGGCTGGCTAGCACCGATTTCCGAGGCCTCTCTAGGCATCTTCAGAGACCCCCCCCCTGGACAAAATGGCCTGAGATTTGGGGGTGTTGGGGGGCGGGCAAAGAGTACAGCTCCCCAGAGGGGAGACCGAAGTCATCTTTGGCATGGGACGGGAACGCTGCACCCAAACGGGGAGGCTGAGGTCGCAGTGGGAGTTTTGCCTTCCGAGAGTGGGAAGGGCCCTCCGAGGTCATCCAGCCCAGCCCCCTCCCCACTGCATTCACGGTCTAAACAGGACAGGAGGGCAGCCGCCACATGTGCGGACGAAGCCCCCGCTTTGCTTCCTTACGGGTGGGGCTCTTGGGAAAATTTGCACTCGCAGCTGCCCGTCCATCTAATAAAGCAGCTGGCCTCCCTTGCAGGGTTGATTTCATTGCCCTTAGATGAAGTAGTCAACAAGGTGGACATCCATCCCTTTTGACACACACACACACACACACACACACACACACACACACACACACACACTGACCTTCCCTTATCCTCTCCTCCAGCCGCCTTTGGGATACGCTCCGAGTTGAGTGCTGGGGGGAAGGCACAAGTTGCCCGCAACTTACGACGGTTCTTTTACTGACCGTCTGAAGTTACAACGCACTGAAGGAAGATAAAAAAGGTAGGGGGAGGGGACTCGTGGCCCTTTTTCACTCTTAACGACCGTTGCAGCATCCCGGGGAATCATGTGATTCCCGTTGGCACCCTTCCAACTCGGCTTCCGACAAGGTAGTCCCCGACTTACGACCACGGGGAGCCCAAAGGGTCCGTCGCTAAGGGGGACATTTTGCTAGGCAAGTTGTGTCCCCTTTTACTGGGGGCCTTGCTTGCTGTGGCTCTTAAGTGAATTAAGTCCTGAAGTGAGTTTTGCCCTGTTTTACGCCCTTTCTCGCCGGAGTCGCTAAGCGAATCTCTGGAGTGGATGAGTTAGTGAAGCCGCTTCCCCGACTGAGTTGGCTTGTCAGAAGGTCGCTGCGCCCTGGGCAAACTGCAGGGGTGGTGTGAAAAACGGCCACACCTCACTTTTTTTTTTCAGCGCCGTGGCCCGTTTGAACGGTCACTAAACGAGGACAAGGGCTCCGTGTGAGAGAAACGGCCCCACAAAGGTTGGCAAACAAAGGGCCTCCGTTGGAAATGGAGTTTAATCCTTGTTTGTTTCAAATCAAATCAAATCAACCGTGATTGTCAAAGTACAACATGTGTACAATGAGATTGGCTAAGCCTCCCTTCGTGCACTCTCCCCCGACACAACTCACAGTGACAACAAACACACAATCTTATTGCACCATACGAACTTATGGCACAACGCGCCGGGGCCAGTGCGTTGTGCCATAAGTTCGTACGGTGCAATAAGATTGTGTGTTGGTTGTCACTATGAGATTGTGGGTGCACCAAATTCACGTCCCTCCTTTATTGGGGAGGGGTGGGAGGATATTTTGGGGTCCCCCTCTTTTATCCCCATTAAAATAGAATAGCCGCTTTTCCACCCAGCTGAGCCTTTCTCTGAAAAACAGAAAAAAATTCCTTTTCAGCCAAAGCGATGCAAAATAAAGTCCTCTACTTACGTCTGTTGCTAAGGGAGACCTTTGTCGTGGGTTTTGACCCACTTTACGGCCTTCCTTGCCGCCGTTGTTAAGCAGATCGCAGAGATTGCTGTTAATCACTTAACTAAGCTATTCGATGCCACCTGGAACTAAGGAGAAACTTCCTGACAGTGAGGACAATTAACCAGGGGAACAACCTGCCACCAGAAGCGGCGAATGCTCCAACACTGGAAGTTTTTAAGAAGAGACTGGACAGCCATTTGTCTGAAACGGTATAGGGGTTCCTGAAATGAGATAGGGTTGGACTAGATGACCTCCAAGGTCCCTTCTAACTTGATGATGATGATTAACCAGCTAAGTTGACAATTCACTTAACAACCGTGCTGAGTTAATAACATAGTTGTTAAGTGAATCTGACTTTGTGCGTCAGTTGAATCTCCGGGACGCCGCGACCGTTATAAATGTGAATCGGTTGCCGAATGCCCTGAGACAGGTCATTAAATGTGAAAAAGGGTTGTTTGCTTTTTCCAGGGCTGTCGTACGTTTGAACGGTCACTAAACAAAGCATCGTAAACTCAAAGTACTACCTGTATCGCCTCCTTTGGGGCGCCATTGTCTGGCGATTCAGCCTGACTACGGAGCCCGTTTTGCTCCTGGCCTGCTGGCCAGTGAGACGGGGCAGCCATTGCAAGGCCTGGGGGGGGGGGGCGGCAGGCAAGCTTTTAACCTGGATGTTGGAGCTTCCCGCGACTTGGCCTGATTCAAGCCAGGGCTCTCGTTCGCTTTCCGACTTGCTTCCCTTCTTGCATCCCAACAAGGGTCTGCAAAGCCTGGTGCCAGAGCAGAGGTCAAGGGCTGGCTGAGTTCACACAACACGCAGGCTAACCATCATTTTTGGTTTGTTTTTTTTTCTGTGCCTCGTGAACCCAGATTCCAAGCGACGCCTCTAAGGACATGACTTTGCAGGAATTGGGCATGTCTGGTCTAACAAAGAGAAGGATTAAGGGGGGGGGGAACAGGATAGCGGCCTTCCATTATTTGAGGGGCTGCCACAAAGATGAGGGGGGTGGGTTTCCACCTATTCTCCGAAGCACCCGAGGACAGGACGAGAACCAACGGTTGGAAACTGACCAAGGAGAGAAGCAAACCTGGAATTAAGGAGAAACTTCCCGACAGCGAGGACAATCAACCAGTGGAACAGCTTGGCCACCAGAAACCGTGAGCGCTCCATCCCTGGAGATTTTTAAGAAGAGACTGGACAGATGGGTGAAGGGTCTCCTGCTTCGGCAGGGGGTTGGGCTAGATGACCTCCGAGGTCCCCTTCCAACTCTTGTGATTCCCCTATTCCTCCAAAGCAAGCCTAATCATTCAGTTGTTCTCTAGGGGAGACTGGGACGGGGTATTTTTTTTTGGGGGGGGGTGGATTTACAGAGAAAACGAAGCACTTCATCCCCCCCCTCCCCAGAAAGGCAAGTTAGTTTTGGGGGACGCTGCTGGCTAAAGCTTCCCAGAGCTAACATGGAGCTCGTATCTCAAGCTTAGATTTTCAAGTATTTTTTTTTTTGCTAGCCTAGCAGACCAATTCCCCCCCACCCCCCCCACCCCCCACCCCTCCAGGCTGCTTGACCCCCCCCTCAACTCCCAGCAAAGCTACAGCCCCCCCTCCTCTGAATAAGAGCATTTGTTCCTTTGGATGATGGTTCCGCTTAATATTTCAGGCGCATCTCTGTTGCTTTAGTTAGCGGACTCCAGACTTGGCACCGGCATAAAACAGAGGCGGGGCGGCCTCCACCCTCCCTGCAGAGAGATTGCTTCCACAACCCCTCTGCCGGCTTTGGTGGTGGGGGGAGGTTTAAAACGCAGAAGTCTGCAGGGGAGGGGTCCCAAAAGTCAAGGAGGACGCCCCCCCGCCCCCTGAAAAGAGGCAGGCTTCAATTGCACGGTCCGCCCGATGCCCTTTTAGCGGCCTCGTTCTGCTGGGACACAAGATTCCAGGCTCCGCTCTGCACGAGGACAAGGAAGACCGCCTGGCCGTCCTGGGTTCGAGGCACGCCGGAGAAGAAACCCAAAAGGCTTCCTGGATGCCAGACCTCCACGCGTCAGCTGTGAAAACGGGCTTAAAAAGGGAAGGGGAAAGGTAGGAAAGATGGAATGGAGAAGGTCCAGGCGGAGAGACCAGGGCGGCCCTCCTAGACCCCTGGGAGGCAGCAGGCCGGAGAGGAGAACGGGGGGGGGGGGGGCACAGAGGAACCAAAATGCTGGGCTGGGGTCAACAGGAGGGCTGTGGTCCGGATCCCGGGCTGTCCCCCTGCTCCCAGCCTCCGGGCAGCAGAGGGCGGACACTGGGAGAGCTGCAGGGCTGGGCAGGGTCCGAACGGAGCGTGGTACAGCCTGGGCCCGGGTTGTTATTTTTTTTTGGGGGGGGGAGAGGGTCTCTGAGACGGGGTTAAAAGAGGCGAAGCTGCAGCTTCATCTTCAGGGCTTGGCCCATCTCTCCGGCTGCCGCGGAGTTGAGTTCCTTGCCGGCTTCCAGTTTCTGCAGTTCTCGCGGGCGGGAGACGGGCACGCTGACGATCTGGAGCAGGTAGGTCCCGGGGCCGGCCGGCTTGCGGCCCAGGTGGAGGGTAACTCAGCCCCTCCTTCTGCTGGATGTGGAAGCGGGCGTCCCGGTTGCCCTGGGCGATCACGTAGCGGATGTGGTTCTCCAGGGGCGCCACGGCGGGGAGAAGCTCCAGGATGTGGGTCTTCCGGCCCAGGTCCGAAAGGTTCAAGGCGAACACCAGGGGCGCCTCGACGTCGACGCTGGCCAGGCTGAGCCCCGGATCCTGCCGAAGGCAAAACGGGAGAGGTGGTCAAGCTGCCAAAAAGGCCAACACGGTGCTAGGCTGCATTAACAGAGGGAGACAATCAAGATCACGTGAAGTATTAATACCGCTTTACAAGGCCTTGGTAAGGCCACACTTGGAATCCTGCATCCAGTTTTGGTCACCACGATGTAAAAAAAGATGTTGAGACTCTAGAAGGAGTACGGAGAAGAGCAACAAAGATGATTAGGGGACTGGAGGCTAAAACATATAAGGAACGGTTGCTAGAATTGGGTATGTCTAGTTTAACGAAGAGGAGGACAAGGGGGGACATGATAGCAGTATTCCAATATCTCAGGGGCTGCCCCAAAGAAGAGGGAGTCAAGCTATTCTCCAAAGCACCTGAAGGCAGGACAAGAAGCAACGGATGGAAACTAATCAGGGAGAGAAGCAACCTAGAACTACGGAGAAACTTCCTGACAGTGAGAAACAATTAACCAGTGGAACCACCCGCCTCCAGAAGCTGTGAATGCTCCAACACTGGAAGTTTTTAAGAAGAGACTGGACAGCCATTTGTCCGAAATGGTATAGTGTTTTTCCTGCCTGAGCAGGGGGTTGGACTAGATGACCTCCAAGGTCCCTTCCAACTTTACTACTACTACTACTATTATTATTATTACTATTATTATTAAGCTCAGGATATTATTTATTTTATTTTGGGGGGGGGTAAGGACAAAGGCTGGGAAGGAAGCCGTGGGGTACCCCAAGGCGTCGTCTTAGGCCCCTTGGGTGCACATCAACCGAGGGGGCAGAAACAAGAATGTCACGTTGGAAAAAGTCCAACCCAGAAATGGACATTGAGCAGATGGGCTTTGTAGTCAGAGCAATATGTTCATGAATGACTTAGATGAGGGAATGGAAGGGGCATTCATCAATCTGCAGAGGACACCAAACTGGCAGGAGTATAGCCAACACTCCAGAAGACAAGCTCAGGATTCAAAGAGGATCAGGGGACTGGAGGCTAAAACAAATAAGGAACGCTGGCTGGAATTGGGTAAGTCTAGTTTAACGAAGAGAAGGACGAGGGGGGACATGATAACAGCGTTCCAATATCTCAGGGGCTGCCCCAAAGAAGAGGGAGTCAAGCTGTTCTCCAAAGCGCCTGAAGGCAGGACAAGAAGCAACGGGTGGAAACTAATCAAGGAGAGAAGCAACCTGGAACTAAGGAGAAACTTCCTGACAGTGAGAACATTTAACCAGTGGAACCACCTGCCTCCAGAAGCAGTAAATGCTCCAACCCTGGAAGTTTTTAAGAAGAGACTGGACAGCCATTTGTACGAAATGGGATAGGCTTTCCTGCCTGATCAGGGGGTTGGACTCGATGACCTCCAGGGTCCCTTCCAACTCTTGTTTCTATTCTATTCTATTCTATTCTATTTTATTCTATTCTATTCTATTCTATTCTATTCTATTCTATTCTATTCTATTCCCCATTCCATATTCTATTCTATTCTATTCTATTCTATTCTATTCTATTCTATTCTATTCTATTCTATTCTATTCTATTCTATTCTATTCTATTCCATTTTTTTTTCTATTCTATTCTATTCTGTTCTGTTCTGTTCCTATTTTCTATTCCATTCCATTCTTGCCAAGAAAGAGGAACAAGAATTAAATTAACCGAATGGAGGAATACAGCTTCAGTAGCAGTTACAGGGGAGGCCAAAAAAGATCAAAATGGTGGTCACTACCCTGCGATCAAAGCCCTGCCCTGTTTTGTAGATGTTGCATATGCAGGTAAAAAAGGGGAGGGGGTTTCATTCACTGCCACCCTGCGTTTTTGGTCCCTCCGCACGGGTACCCTGATTATGTGAGCAACGTCGTAGAACAGCTAGAGGGAAAATAAAACACAATAATAATTTACCAAGACACCAGTAAATGCGGCACTCCTAAGGTTGGGGGGAGCTTTGGAAAGCTGCCCCCTTTTTTCTACCTGGTGGGCCTGGGTGCCGTTCACGCTGCGCCGCTGGCGGCCTCTCTTGGGGTATCCGTTGATCTTGCACTCGTAGCAGGCTTCTGGAGACAGCAGGTTCTCTTCGTCCTCTTCTGGGGGGACCGAGGAAATAGCTTTCCTTGGCGAACCCAAGTCCTGAGATACAGTGCCTGGGGGGGGGGAGAATATAAAGACATGAATCCGGGGTGGGGAGCCTGAGTGGAACTGCTGGTCGTGGTGGAGAAAGAGCGGCAGAAACTGAAGGTGGGGTTAAACGAGGGATCAGCCTAGAATCCCTGCGTAGTCACCAGCAGCCTGCTCTCTCACAGCTGCCATACGGTAACGCAGTGGGGGAGAAAGGGAGACCCTTACCCTTGTCCTGCCCGGAAGTAACCGGTGGGGCAGCCACACAGGTAGCCCCCCTCGGTGTTGGAGCATCCGTAGCTGCAGGGGCTCCCTCCGGCGGCGCACTCGTTCACGTCCTGGCAGCCCCCCAGGGCCTGGTCGAAGTCGAAGCCAGACGGGCAGACACACTTGAAGCTTCCCAGCGTGTTGTAACAGGAGGCCGAACCGCAGACCGCTGAGCCCGAGCACTCGTTCTCATCTGGGGCAGGGAGAAGGAGGGGAGGGGGGGCTACTTACCGGGGCTCAGCCGGGGTTCCCCGACTGCCCCTAATGTGCTACGGACCAGTCCTGGTTTATTTGCGAAGGGTCCCTGATGCTCTCTGAGCTTTGTTTCATTCCCCAACTAGGTACCATTACCAGTATTAGAAGGGAGTGGGTTTAAGGAGAGGAGGAGGAGGAGGGGGAGGGGGAGGTGGTGATGGAGGAGGAGGAGGAGGAAGAGGAGGAGGAGGAGAGCTTGGTGAGTTTTCTTGCAGACGTTTCATTACCCAGCTAGGTAAAATTATCCGTTTTAGAAGGGAGTGGGTTTAAGGAGAGGAGGAGGAGGAGTGAGAGGAGGAGGAGGAGTGGGAGGAGCAGGAGGAGGAAGAGTGGGAGGAGGAGGAGTGGAAGAGGAGGAGGAGGAGGAAGAGGAAAAATAGAGAAGTGGGAGGAGGAGGGGGAAGAGGAGTGAGAGGAGGAGGAGGAATGGGAGGAGGAGGAGGAGTGGGAGGAGGAGGAGGAAAGAGTAGAGGAAGAGAAGTGGGAGGAGGAGTGGGAGGAAGAAGAGGAGTAGAGGAGGAGAAGTGAGAGGAGGAGGAGGAGCAGGAGGAGGAAGAGGGGGAGGAGGAGGGGGAGGAGGAGTGAGAGGAGGAGGAGGAGTGGGAGGAGGAAGAGGAGTTGGAGGAGGAGGAGGAAGAGGAGGAGTAGAGGAGGAGTGGAAGGAGGAGAAGTGGGAGGAGGAAAAGGAGAAATGGGAGGAGGAGAAGGAGTAGTGGGAGTAGTGGGAAGAGCAGGAGGAGGAAGAGTGGAGGAGGAGGAGAAGTGGGAGGAGGAGAAGGAGTAGAGGAGGAGGAGGTGGGAGGAGGAGAAGTGGGAGGAGGAGGAGGAGTAGAGGAGGAGGAGTGGGAGGAGGAGAAGTGGGAGGAGGAGGAGGAGTAGAGGAGGAGGAGTGGGAGGAGGAGGAGTGGGAGGAGGAGAAGTGGGAGGAGGAGGAGGAGGAGAGGAGGAGAAGTGGGAGGAGGAGAAGTGGGAGGAGGAGGAGGAGTAGAGGAGGAGGAGTGGGAGGAGGAGAAGTGGGAGGAGGAGGAGGAGTAGAGGAGGAGGAGTGGGAGGAAGAGAAGTGGGAGGAGGAGGAGGAGTAGAGGAGAGGAGTAGGAGGAGGAGGAGGAAGAGGAGTAGAGGTGGAGAAGTGGGAGGAGGAGGAGGAGTAGAGGAGGAGGAGTAGTAGGAGGAGGAGGAAGAGGAGTAGAGGAGGAGAAGTGGGAGGAGGAGGAGGAGTGGGAGGAGGAAGAATAGAGGAGGAGGAGGAGTAGAAGTGGGAGGAGGAGAAGTGGGAGGAGGAGGAGGAATGGGAGAAGGAAGAGGAGTGGGAGGAGGAGGAGTAGAGGAGAGAAGTGGGAGGAGGAGGAAGAGTAGAAGAGGGAGGTGACTATTCCAAATCCCGCCCCTTTCCGCCAGGATCCCAGCCGGCCTGGTGACTTTCCTGACCCTCCTGCAGACACTCGGTGCACGGGTGCACACGTTGTTCTTCGGCCTCTCTCTGCAGATGCTCCTGGGTGGAGACCCCTCTTTCTTCCCTGGGAGGGCTTCTCCCCTTCTCAAACCAGCCAGCAATGGGGAGGGGGGGGGGGGCGCTGGGTCCCGGGGGCGAAGTCTTTTCCTTCAGCTATCTCTAATTTTAAGTGGCCGGCTGGTTGCGTCACGGAGGGCTAGAACTGCTCCCTGATTCGCCTTGGATCTCAACCTTTGAAGGGATTTCAGAACAGCGCTCGCTTGTGACCGAAACGAAGCCTGGGATTAGTCGTGGCCGTCCTTACTCAGCTGACCTTGGCCTGGTTTTACAACCATTTTTGCAACGGCCGTTAAGCGAACACAGCGGTTGTTAAGCGAACACGGCGGTTATTAAGGGAGCAGCCAAGGGCTGGATTTCTTTTGTGTTGTGTTGTTTTGTTTGGCTGCCAGGAGCCAGGAATAAAAAACCCAGATTCTGGCCCAAAAACAAACAAAACATGGAAACAAATCATGGTTTAATGACTGCAATCTGTCACCAATGCAGATCCCGGGAGCGCAGGGAGGAGCGGGGCTGTCAGAAATTTGATCGGTCACCAAGGGGGAAGTCATAAGATGAGGACCCCTTGTACATTTTATCATTTTTTTTAAAAAAAGAGTTTGTTTGGGGGTTGGGGACGGTAGGACACGCGATGTCCCCACCCCAAAGCAGAGATGGAAATGGGGGTGGGGGGGAGACCCAGAGGGATTTTGCAAGAGAAATTTGGGGCTTTCCTAGCCTTGCTGCCCCACGGCTCACCTCTCTGCTCCCCCCATGTGTAGATCATGCTCTAACCATGGCTGGGGATGATGGGAATGACAGCCTGGTGGCCAAATACGGCTTCTAGGTTTGTGCCTTGGACCCCAGACAAGGAGGATTGTTCAGTTTAGTTTAGTACTACAAAACCCACGTTTCAAGTCTTACTAGGCCCATGCTGCTGGACCCCAGTGAGGCAAACGAGACAAGGAAGATGGTTGAATTTAGCCAGCGTTGACAGTGCTACAAAACCCACGTCGCAAGTATGACAAGGCCCATGCTGCTGGACCCCAGTGAGGCAAACGAGACAAGGAAGATGGTTGAATTTAGCCAGCGCGACAGTACTACAAAACCCCCGTTGCAAGTCTTACAAGACCCATGCTGCTGGACCCCAATGAGGAAACCGAGACAAGGGAATAATTGAAATTGGCCAGCGCAACACTACTACAAAACCCAGGTCGCAAGTCTGACCAGGCCCATCCTGCCCCAGGAGCCCTGTGGATCCACTCACCCACGCACTGGTTCCACTGGTAGTGCTGGATGTAGCCCTGGGGGCAGCCACAGCGATATCCCCCGAGCACGTTCTGACAGCCGTGTTGACACCGGTGATTCCGTCGCACTCGTCCACGTCTGTGTAAAAGATACGGGGAGCCCAACGCGGTTGCGTTTGTTCTATGCCACAAATACCTTTCCATTATTTGCAATAGGTTTACTACCGACCAATTAGACTAGAGCTGGAAGGGACCTTGGAGGTCATCTAGTCCAACCCTCTGCTCAGGCAGGAAACCCTAGACCTTTTCAGACAAATGTTCGTCCAGTCTCTTCTTAAAAAAACCTCCGTGTTGGAGCATTCACGTCTTCTGGTGGCAAGTTGTTCCACCGGTTAATTGTTCTCACTGTCGGGAAGTTTCTCCTAAGTTCTAGCTTGCTTCTCTCTCCTTGATCAGTTTCCACCTGTCGCTTCTTGTCCTGCCTCCAGGTGCTTTGGGGAATAGGTGGACCCCCTCCTCTTCTTGGGGGCAGCCCCTCAAATACTGGAATTCTGCTATCATGTCCCCCTTAGTCCTTCTTTTCTCTAGACTGGCCATACCCAATTTTTGCAAGCGTTCCTCATACATGTTTTAGTCTCCATCCCCCTGCTCAAGCAGGAGATCCTCTACCACAGTGGTTCTCAACCTTTTTAATGCCGCGACCGTCAGCCGGTCGTAAGTCGAGGGACTACTCAACCGGTCGTAAGTCGAGGACTACTCAACTGGTGCAGCACCATTTGCAGAAGGGGGCTTTTGGCGGCTCAGCAGGGCAGAGACAGCCTGGACAATTCCTATGGCTTTGGAAAGCCAATAGAATTAGACTCTATTCAAAAGCCAATCGAATAAAAGGGAGTAGCACAGCTAAGGAAAGGGGAAAAAAAATGGTGGACTGCGTTGTTTGGCGACCCCCGTGAAATGGTCGTTCGACCCAAATGGGGTCCCGACCCCCAGGTGGAGAACCACTGCTCTACCATTTGAGACAAGTGGCTGTCCAGTCTCTTCTCAAAAACCTCCAGTGAGGTTTCTGGAGGCAAGGAGTTCCACTGGCTAATTGTCCTCCCTGTCAGGAAGTTTCTCCTTAATTCCAGGTTGCTTCTCTCTTTGGTCCGTTTTCCACCGTGGTTTCTCGTCCTGCCTTCTGGTGCTTTGGAGAAGAGGTGGACCCAGTGGTGGGATTCAAATAGGTCAGTGTTTCCCAAACTTGACAATTTTAAGGCATGTGGACTTCAACTCCCAGAATTCCCACAGCAGCGTTGCTGGCTGTGGAATTCTGGGAGTTGAAGTCCTCATGCCTTAAAATTGTCAAGTTTGGGAAACACTGAAATAGGTGAACAACCGGGTTCTCTGGGTGGATGCCGCTTCCGGAAGTCCGTTCCGGACCTGGGCAACGAGAAATGAGCTACCGGTTCTGCCGAAGTGGTGCCAATTGGCTGAATCCCACCACTGGGTGGACCCCCTCCTCTTCTTTGGGGCAGCCCCTCAGATACTGGAAGGTTGCTATCCTGTCCCCCCTGGTCCTTTTCTTTAGACAAGCCAAACCCAAATCCTGCAATTGTTCTTCATAGGTTTTAGTCTCCAGGCTTTGGATCCTCTTAGTTGCTCTTCTCTGCACTTTTTCCAAACCCTCGACATCCTTTTTGGTGATATGGTGAGTGAAACTGGCTGCAGTTATTCCAGGTGTGGCCTTACTAAGGCTTTACAAAGCGGTACTAAGACTTCCCGTGGTTTGGCTCTATGCAAACTATACACATATTGTTATATGTACTGTACATATATAACTATACATCTTGTAAACTACAATCCCGGACACCGGTGTTCCACCCCTACCCCCTTCTCTCTCTCTCTCTCTCTCTCTCTCTCACACACACACACACAGACAAGCAGGCATCCTGGACACCAGTGTTCCACCCCTACCCCCTTCTCTCTCTCTCTCTCTCTCTCTCTCTCTCTCTCTCTCTCTCACACACACACACACACACACACACACACACACACAGAGACAAGCAGGCATCCTGGACACCAGTGTTCCACCCCTACCCCCTTCTCTCTCTCTCTCTCTCTCTCTCTCTCTCTCTCTCACACACACACACACACACACACACAGACAAGCAGGCATCCTGGACACCAGTGTTCCACCCCTACCCCCCCCTCTCTCTCTCTCACTCACTCACACACACACACACACACACACACACACACACAGACAAGCAGGCATTCTGGACACCGGTGTTCCACCCCTATCCCCTTCTCTCTCTCTCTCTCTCTCTCTCCTCTCTCTCTCTCTCTCACACACACACACACACACACACACACACAGACAAGCAGGCATCCTGGACACCGGTGTTCCACCCCTACCCCCCCCCCTTCTCTCTCTCTCTCACACACACACACACAGACAAGCAGGCATCCTGGACACCAGTGTTCCACCCCTATCCCCTTCTCTTTCTCTCTCTCTCTCTCTCTCTCTCTCTCACACACACACACACACACACACACACACACACACAGACAAGCGGGCGCGGATCGGACACCCACCTTCGCAACTGCTTCCGGAGTTATCCAGAACGAATCCCTTCTGACACTCGCAGTTGTAACTGCCGGGGGTGTTCAGACATTGTCCTTTGGACCCGCAAAGGGTGGGCTGGGCGCTGCACTCGTTGTTGTCTAGGGAGGGGATCAAAAAGGAAAGGAAACGAGCGATTCTACGGAGAAGGCACACACAAACGCCCGGCAGGCGTTGGAACCGACTGCATGGTGGAAGACGTCTCTGAGCAGTTTGCAGCTTGGCTCGCTTGCTAGAGAGACCTATTTTCCAAACAAGCCCTTTCCTAGGCCGCCTGTTTTTTTTTTTTTTTTTTGGAAGGTGGGGACCGTGTTTTGTAAACTTGTTGTAAACTTGCCCAGAGTCACTTAGCTGAGATGGGCGGTTGTAAAACATTGGATGACTAAATAAACGTTGCGGCTGAATTCACACCCGGCACTAAAGGCCAGAGAGCAGCTTCAGCCATAGGGAGGACCCTCTTTTGCAGTCGAGGGGTCCTGCAGTCACAATACAGATGGTCCTCCACTTAAGACAACTGGGACAAGAACTGCATCTGATTCTACGACTTGTTTTACTGGGGTTGTCAAGCAAGTCACTCCTGTTGTTTAGTGAATCACACAGTCACTAAATGAATCTGGCTTTCCCCACCGATGTTGCTTGTCAGAAGCTGGGAGGGTCGCAAGTGTGGATCACGTGATTTTCCCCCCCTCCCTCCAGGACGTTGCAACCAATCTTAAATTACACATCCATTGTCCCGCACCCGAATTTTGATCATGGGATCGTGTGACCCCATGAACGGACGGTCCGAAACGGTCGTTAAGTGTGAGGAGAGACTGTAAGTCACTTCTTTTTTAATGCCGTTGTAACTTTGAACGGTCACTAAGCAAGCGGTTTTACGTCAAGGATCATCTGTAATTGCCCAGGAATACGCACCACTTTAAAATAACTTTCGCAAAATTAAACAGACAACGGTAAAAAACCTTGAACTCGGAGCCTTTGGGGGTTTCTCACCAAATGCTGTACTCACAAACCATCCCAGCTGATTTTTTTTTTTTTAATCCTGGCTTAAGATCCAAACCCCCTCCCATGCAACTCCCTCCCCCCAATTCTGTGTTTTTTGGGCCCCTAAAAAAAATACGTAACGGCTAACTCACCAATGCAGGAAGAATGGTGCTGGGTAAATCTGGGGGGCACTTGCAGTTGAACCCCCCCGATGACGTTCACGCAGAGGAACTGACAGTTGTGCTGGTTCGTGGAACACTCGTCCAAATCTGGGGCGCCGAGGTAAAAAGCGAGAATGGGAAGGGGCCTTGGAGGTCATCTAGCCCAACCCCCTGCTCAGACAGGAGACCCTAGACCGTTTTTAGACAAATGGGGGTCCAATCCCTTCTTAAAAACGTTTTAACAAGAAGTTTTACCTGCCAGGTTGGGGGGAATGGGGGGGTGGGCTAAAAGACCCTAGAGATTGTGGGCGGGGAGAAAAGACTTGCTGGCTTATTTCCAAGTAGAAGTGCCCGTAACTTTTTCTTTGCCAATTTTTATTTTTCCACTGCTGTGAATAACAACGGGTTTGTGGACCCTCCGGGTGGCCACTGAGCTGCAGATGTCTGGATGACCCCCAGTTGACTCCGAAGGGTCTGCAGTTTTCTGCATCCGGTCAGAGTTTCTCGACCTTGCCGACTCTAAGCTGGCGGGACCTCAACTCCCAGAATTCCCCAGCCAGCACATGCTCAGTTCGCTCTTAAGCATCCCTCTAAAAACACACATGTGTGTGAATATGGGTATGTGCATAATTTATTTTATTGTAATATATGCTGATTAATGTACATTTAAAGTGACAATAAAGTTATTCTATAGTCCTATCCTATCCTATCCTATCCGAAATTTATGTTTCTCGACCTTAGCAACTGGAAGATGGGGTGGACTTCAACTCCCAGAATTCCGCAGCCAGCACATGCTCTGTTTCCTCTTAAGCATCCCTCTAAAAAACATATGTGTGTGTGTGTGTATGGGTAGATGCGTAATTTATTTTATTTTTTGTCATGTTTCTGCAGTGTATATTGGAGATGGTTATTCTTTTGAGAGCAGCAGGCAACCAAATCTCATTGTAATATATGTTGGTTAATGTACATTTAAAGTTATTCTATAGTCCTATCCTATCCTATCCTATCCTATCCTATCCTATCCTATCCAAAATTTATGTTTCTCGATCTTAGCAACTGGAAGATGGGTGGACTTCAACTCCCAGAATTCCCCAGCCAGCACATGCTCTAGTATTATTATTATTATTATTATTATTATTATTAATAATTATAATAATAATAGAGTTGGGAGGGACCTTGGAGGTCTTCTAGTCCAACCCCCTGCTCAGGCAGAAGACCCTATACCAGGGGTAGGCAATCTTTGGCCCCCTCATGACTTGAGGACTTCAACTCCCAGAATTCTGAGCCAGCCTGGCTCAACTTGGAAACCTCTCCCTTTCCCCTCAGCATGGCTGGCTCAGGAATTCTGGGAGTTGAAGTCCACCAGTCAATAAAAGAGCCAAGGTTGCCTACCCCTGACCAAATGCCTGAATTTTGATTATGTGACCGTTTGGAAAAAATATTTAAATATTTAAACGAGGAGTCTTCAAACTAGGCCCTTTTATGACTTCAACTCCCAGAATTCCTGAGCCAGCATGGGGGAACTATGGCCCCTTCATGACTGGTGGACTTCAACTCCCAGAATTCCTGAGCCAGCCTGGGGGAACTATGGCTCCCTCATGACTTGTGGATTTCAACTCCCAGAATTCCTGAGCCAGCATGGGGGAACTATGGCCCCTTCATGACTCGTGGACTTCAACTCCCAGAAATTCCTGGGCCAGCCTGGCTCAGCTTGGCAACCTCTCCCTTTCCCCTCAGCCTGGCTGGCTCAGGAATTCTGGGAGTTTGAAGTCCACCAGTCATCAAAGAGCCCAGGTGGCCCACCCCTGCTCTAAATCCACGCTTCTTCATCTTACCTCCTGGAAGATGGGTGGACTTCAACTCCCAGAATTCCCTAGCCGGCAGTTGCCGGCTGGGGAATTCTGGGAGTTGAAGTCCACCCATCTTCCAGCCGCTCAGGCCAAGAAACCGTGCACTAAATATTCTTCAGCTCTTGTTCTCTCTTGAAGAGGCACTGAAAGATTGGAGCTGGTAGACTCAGGTTGGAGAGGGCGAGAAGCAGCCTCCAGACTTGCCAAGATGGGGGTCCTCAAAGCACCATGCCCTGGCCCTCCCTCCGCCCCCCACCCCCCCGCGCCCCTCTCCCGGGCCCTTCCTGACCTTTGCAAGTCTTGGCGTCCTCCTGCAGGATGTACCCCCGGGGGCAGGAACACTGGAAGCTGCCCTCCGAATTCTTGCAGATGAAGTTGCAGGGTTTGGGCGACTGGCTGCACTCGTCCAGGTCTAAGTGGGGGTGGGGTGGGGGGGATTGGAGAAGGGGAGAGAGGTGTCCAAGGGGTTCTCCTCACACGGGTGGTCTGACGAACCCCAATGCAGCCCCCAACGTCTGTCGCTAAGCCCCCCGCGGGGGACTTTTCTCCGGGCCACTGCCGTTAAGGGAACCCGCTGCAGTTATTAAAACGAGGAACTCAGGTGTCAAGCGAAACTGGGGGGGGGTTTCCCCGCCTCCCCCCGTTGACTGTGCTCGTCCGAAGGTCGCAAAAGGGGAAGGAGGGACCCCCCCCCTCCCCGGGAAGACGCTGTGGCGACCGTCATAAATACGAGTCGGTGGCCGCCGAATGTCGCTCAGGTGACCACCGAGAGGAGGTGGCGACGGTCGTAAAGGGTGAAAAGCAATTGTGAGTCACTTTTTTCAGTGCCGTGGTGAACTTGAAGGGCCACTAAGTGGACTGTTTGCAGGCTTAGAGATTCTGGGTGGGGGTCTTAAGCCTGGGTGGGGTCTTCCCCACTTGCTTTGGCTGCTCTGCTGATAGCGAGGGAGAGAAGGGAGGAGGGGGTTATTTGATGGAGAAGAAAAGAAGGAAGGGAAGGAGGGAGGAAGAAAGGAAGGAAGAGGGAAGGAGAGAGACAGAGGAAGGAAGATATTTGATGGGGGAAGGAAGAAAGGAAGAATGGAAAAAAGGAAAGAAAAAGAAAGGAAGGAAGAAAAGAAGAAAGAAAGAAAGAAAAACAGAAAAAGGGATGGAGAGGGAAGGAAGACTTGATGGGAAGGGAGGGAGGACAGGGAAGAAAGGAAGGAAGAAAGAAAGAGGAAGGGAGGATGGAAGAAAGAAAGAAAGGAAGGAAGGAAGGAAGAAAGGAAGGAAGAAAGAAAAAGGGATGGAGAGAGAAGGAAGATACTTGATGGGGAAAGGGAGGGAGGATGGAAGGAAGAAAGAAAGAAAGGAAGAAAGAATGAAAGTAAACGGAAGGAAGAATGAAAGAAAAGGAGAGAGAGAGAGAGAAGGCAGAAAGAAAGAAAGAAAGAAAGAAAGGAAGGAAGGAAGGAAGGGAGGGAGGAAAGAAAGAAGGGAGGGAGGGAAGGGGATAGGAAACAAGAGAAAGAGAGAGAAGAATGAAAGAAAAAAGAAAGTAGAGAAAAGAAAGAAAGAAAGAAAGAGAGAGGGAGGGAAGGAAGCAAGGAAGAAAAAGGGGAGGGAGAAAAGAAAGAAAGAAAGACAGAAAAAGGATGGAGAGGGAAGGAAGATACGATGGGAAGGGAGGGAGGGCCAGAAGGAAGGAAGGAAGAAACAATGAAAGAAAGAAGGAGGGAGGATGGATGGAAGAAAGAAAGAATGAAAGAGGAAGGAAGGAAGAGTGAAAGAAACAAGGAAGGGAGGGAGAAAGAATGAAAGAAAGGGAGGGAAAGAAGAAAGAAAGAAAGAATGAAAGAGGAAGGGAGGGAGGAAGAATGAAAGAAAGGGAGGGAAAGAAGAAAGGAAGGAAGGAAGAATGGAAGGAAGGAAGGAAGAAAGAAAGAAAGAAAGGAAAGAAAGAAAGAAAGAAAGAAAGAAGAGAGGGGGAGGGGGCTTACCCTGGCAGAGCGTCCCGGTGATGTCCACGGTGTAGCCGAGGTCGCAGTGGCACCGGAAGGAGCCCATGGAGTTGATGCACTGGCCGTGCTGGCAAAGCTTGGGAAGCACTTTGCATTCGTCGATGTCTGCCCAGTTTTTTTTTTGGGGGGGGGGGGGAGTTGACAAGGGGGGGAAAATCCTCCATTAAGCACAGCAAGACCAACAGCCTCCCTCGGCCTCAGGGTTGCGGGTGGCAGCTCCCTCTCTTTTAAGAAAGCCTTGGGAAAGTGGGAGGGCCAGCTCCCCGCCCCCAGCCCCCCCCCCAGGAATCCAGGAACTGCTGCATTAAAAGGGAGTTGTCACCAACAGGTGATCGAACCGCACGAAACTCCTTCGAACAGCAAGCAGCTTCGTTGGGGTTAGTTGTGCGGCCTTACGTCGGTCAGGTTGACGGAAGTCATTTTTGCATTTACATCGTTTCGCGTCAAGGTGACGGTAAGTATTTTTATATAATATAAAATTATATTACACTTTATTAAAAAAAAATGTTAAATTGTGTGAGTTTGGAGACAGGTGCCTGAGGATATTCAAACAAGTCTTCCAAAAAGAAATTGTTCTGGCCTTTCTGGAAAACGCATTCATTTAAATCAGTGTTTCTCAACCTTGACAATTTTAAGGCATGTGGACTTCGACTCCCAGAATTCCACAGCCAGCATCGCTGGCTGTGGAATTCTGGGAGTCGAAGTCCACATGTCTTAAAATTGTCAAGGTTGAGAAACACTGATTTAAATGAATTTTTGCTGAGATGACGCTTATGCTCGTTAATGGGAGGAAATGAGGAGGATATTTTATTCAATTCTTTATTCCGCAAACAACCTGGAACAAATGAAGTGCACAAGCCGGCTGAAATATTGTCTGGGGCCCCTCCCACTTTGGCTTGGATCCAAATAAGCCTCCATCATTTTAAGAGAATTGAAATCTGCCTCTTTATCCACAAGGAGTTTTGGTTTCATTAAGTGAATTAAAAGGCCTGTGGGAGCCTCAGGGACGCTGAAAAGAAGGATCTCTCTCTCTCTCTCATGTTTTCTTTCTTTCTTTTCTTTCTTACTTCTTTCTTTTCTTTCTTTCTTTCTTCTTTCTTTCTTTCTTTCTTTCTTTCTTTCTTCCTTCCTTCCTTTATTCTTTCCTTCTTCTTTTTCTCTTTTTTTTCTTTCTCTTTTTTCTTTCTTTCTTCTTTCTTTCTTTTTTTCCTTTCTTTCTTTCTCCTTCCAACCCTCTTTCCTTCCCTTCCTTCCTGTTTTCCTCACTTTCTTTCCCCCTCCCTTCCTCCTTCCTTCCTTTCTTTTTCTTTCTCTCCTTTTCTCTCTCTCTGCCTTTCTTTCTCTCCTTCCTACCTTCTCTTTATTTATTTATTTATTTATTTCGCTCCTTCTGATCCTCTTTCCCTCCTCCCCCCCTTTCCTTCCTGTTTTCCTCCCTTTCTTTTCCCTTTCTCCCTCTCTCCTTTCTTTTTCTTTCTCTTCCTTCCTTTCTTCTCTTTTTCTTTCTTTCTCTTTTTCTCTCTCCTTCTGATGCTTTTCCTCCCTCCTTTCCTTCCTGTTTTTCTCCTTTCCCCTCCCTCACTCCCTCCCTCCTTCCTTTCTCTTTCTTTCTTTCTTTCTTCTTCTTCCTTTCTTTCTTTCTTTCTTTCTTTCTTTCTTTCTTTCTTTCTTTCTTTCTTTCTTCTTTCTTCTTTTTCTTTCTATTTCTCTCCTTCCTTCCTGTTTTCCTCCCTTTCTTTCCGCTCCCTCCCTCTTTCTTTTTCTATCTCTCTCCCTTTTTCTCTCTCTCTGCATTTCTTTCTCTCCTTCCTACCTTTCTTTCTTTCTCTTTCTTTTTCTCTTTCTGTTTATTTCGCTCCTTCTGATCCTCTTTCCCTCCTCCCCCTCCCTTCCTTCCTGTTTTCCTCCCTTTTTCCCTCCCTCCTTTTTCTTTCTTTTTCTTTTTCTTTTTTCTTTCTTTTTCTTCTTTCTCTCCCTCCTTTCTTTCCCTCCATTACCCTTTCTCTTTCTTTCTTTTTTTTTCTTTCTTTCCTTCTTTCTTCTTTCTTTCTTTCTTTCTTTCTTTCTTTCTTTCTTTCTTTCTTTCTTCTTCTTTTTTTCTTTCTTTCTTGCTTTCCTCTCTCTCTCTCTCTCTCCTCCTCTCTCTCTCTCTCTCTCTCTCTCTCTCTCTTTCTTTCTCTCCTTCCTACCCTCTTTCTCTCTTTCTCTCTTTTCAGTTGGTCCCCTGAACCTTAGCCCCAGCCAAATTACGGGGCGATGGGGGCCGTTGACAGGAGGGAGACCCGGGCGTGACAGGCTTAACCACTCACCTCTCCCGTCCGTCGTGTAGCCCGGCCCGTGGGGACACATCTTCTTGTAGGTGGGCTGTGCCCAGGAAGGGGCAGGGTTCGCACTGGGGCCCCCAGCCTCGCCCTCCGTTGCAGCAGCACTCGGACTTGGTGACCTGGTGCCGGTTGGTGGCCGACATCTGGCAGAGCGTCTGGAGCACTTCGATGAAGCAGAAGCCTTGGCGGGTGTCTGGGGGGGGGCAGAGATGAGGGAGGGGTTCCCCGCAGTGAGTCTCTGGGCGGGGCGAGGAGGGGGGGTGCTGGGGAAGGACCCCCCCCTTTACCTTGGGCTAGAGCCGAGGGCAAGGCTTCCACCGCCTTTGAACTCGTATTTTTTAGAGCAGTGTTTCCCAAACTTGACAATTTTAAGGCATGAGGACTTCAACTCCCAGAATTCCACAGCCAGCAACGCTGGCTGTGGAATTCTGGGAGTTGAAGTCCACATGCCTTAAAATTGTCAAGTTTGGGAAACACTGGTTTAGAGAGATGCTGGTTATGTTTATCCAGCAGTCAGGGTGGGAAGGGGCCTTATTTTATTTTTTTTTAAATAATTTTTTATTTTTCCAAACTCTCCCCCATATATATACCGTAATACTTATCAGATATTAACCTACATTCCCCTCCACACTCACATACAGATACTTTTAACAAAATGAAATAAATACACGCACATAACTTTGGTGTTGCTCGCCCATTTCCCCTTTCACCGTATCCACACTCCTTCTTCTTTACCTTCTTTCTCCCTTTCTTCTCTTCCCTACTTCCCTCTTCTTCCTCTCCTCTCCTTCACCACTCTCCTCTTCCTCCAGCCTTCCTACTTCCTTCTCCCCTCCTTTACTCTTTTCTCTCTCCTCTCCTTTCTTCATCCCTCTTCAGATACAATTCAAGGGTAATGTCCGAGCAACTCCTCTCTCCAAATCTCCCTATCTGTATTATATACAATAAGATTAATACTTCTATTTATCGAACCTTCTCGGTATATACTTCTATAAACATTTATACAGCCTGCAGTTATTCAATACTGTGTCGTCTGGGTCTCCCTCCTTATCTGCTCGGGAAGGGGCCTTAGAGGTCAGCTAGTCCAACCCCCTGCTCAGGGATGGATCCTCCAGCACGGGGCTCTCCAACCTCGGCAACTATTACGACTTGTGGACTTCAACTCCCAGAATTGATTTGAACCAATACACTTTTCTCCGGCCACAGATTTAAGTCGTGCCCAGGGTCGGACCTGGCCAGGCGATGCATTAGCGGGATGAAGCGTTTTATAATCTCTTTATAATCTCTTTAATGGGTGGATCGATTTTATTTCGTCTTGTCAGGGAAAACCGGAAAAGCCAAGAGAAGAACGTCAAATGGAAACCAACCAAGAATGAAGGAATGAAGTCCTTGAACAATTAACCAGGGGAACAACCTGCCTCCAGAAGCGGTAAATGCTCCAACACTGGAAGTTTTTAAGAAGAGACTGGACAGCCATTTGTCCGAAATGGTGTAGGGTTGCCTGCTTGAGCAAGGGGGTTGGACTAGATGACCTCCAAGATCCCTTCCACCTTCCACACTGGAAGTTTTTAAGAAGAAACTGGACAGCCATTTGTCCGAAATGGTGTAGGGTTTCCTGCCTGAGTAGGGGGTTGGACTAGATGACCTCCAAGGTCCCTTCCAACTTTACTATTATCATTATTATTATTATTACTTATGACCAAAACTGAGCCAATTTCGTTTGAAAGTCATGACGGTCATAAAGTGGGACACCGTACGACTTCCCCCCAATTGCATGACTTTTTTTTGCGGGGGCCGTTAAGCAAACACCGACGTCAGTAAGCGAACCCATTTGGTTGATAGGCAGAAATCGCCCCTTTTTAGGTCTACGGCTCAGTCTGCTCTAGCGACCCGCCAACTGGATCCGTTCATCCACGAGGCAAAATAGGGTGGCCAAGAGTCCTGGACTTACGACCGTTTGTTTAGGGGACCGTTCAAAGTTACAACAGCACTGACTTACGACCGTTTTTCACACTTTTAACGACCGTCGCAGCATCCTCATGGTCAGAAGGCAGACGCTGGCCAATTTGATTCGTATTTATGACGGCCACAGTGTCCCGGGGGGACACGTGATCCCCTTTTGTGACCTTCTGGGGGAAGTCACTAGGCTTAAGTGACATCAACTTAACAAATTAATAATTTAGCTAACTTATTAACTTAACTTCAGTGATTCGCTTAAGGAAGGTCATAAAATGGGGCCTTGCCTGGCGACGGAAATGATGATGATGTTGGAAGGGACCTTGGAGGTCATCTAGTCCAACCCCCTGCTCAGGCAGGAAACTCTACACCATTTCGGATAAATGGCTGTCCAGTCTCTTCTTAAAAACTTCCAGTGTGGAAGGTGGAAGGGATCTTGGAGGTCATCTAGTCCAACCCCCTTGCTCAGGCAGACAACCCTACACCATTTCGGACAAATGGCTGTCCAGTCTCTTCTTAAAAACTTCCAGTGTTGGAGCATTCACCGCTTCTTTCTGGAGGCAGGTGGTTCCACTGGTTAATTGTTCTCACTGTCAGTGAAATTTCTCCTTAGTTTTGGGCTCCATCCTGGATGTTAGCCGAGGATGATCTCTACAATGAATTTACGCCGGTTTTAAGCATCGCATCAACTTAAGAAAATGAAAAAAACATCCCCGTCCTGATTCTACCCGTTTTCCAATTTCTTTTCAAACCACCATGGCGAGCAGGAAAACATCCAAGCTTTGAGCACGATCGCCCTTCTCGAGATTATCTGATAGCATTACAAAATAAAAAAAAAAATTCTGGATTTTGATAGAAAAAGCGTGACTCTAAACATGTCTATTTTTAATAGCTCTAAGTCAGGGGTAGGCAACCTTGGCTCTTTTTTGACTTGTGGACTTCAACTCCCAGAATTCCTGAGCCAGCCATGCTGAGGGGAAGGGAGATTTCCAAGCTGAGCCAGGCTGGCTTAGGAATTCTGGGAGTTGAAGTCCACAAGTCATGAGGGGGCCCTAGTTCCCCTATGTTGGCTGAGGAATTCTGGGAGTTGAAGTCCACGAGTCATGAGGGGGCCCTAGTTCCCCTATGTTGGCTGAGGAATTCTGGGAGTTGAAGTCCACGAGTCATGAGGGGGCCCTAGTTCCCCTATGTTGGCTGAGGAATTCTGGGAGTTGAAGTCCACGAGTCATGAGGGGGCCCTAGTTCCCCTATGTTGGCTGAGGAATTCTGGGAGTTGAAGTCCACGAGTCATGAGGGGGCCATAGTTCCCCTATGTTGGCTGAGGAATTCTGGGAGTTGAAGTCCATGAGCCATGAGGGGGCCAATGTTTCCCCCATGCTGGCTCAGGAATTCTGGGAGTTGAAGTCCAGGAGTAATGAGGGGGCCATAGTTCCCCCATGCTGGCTCAGGAATTCTGGGAGTTGAAGTCCCCAAGTCATGAGGGGGCCATAGTTCCCCCATGTTGGCTCAGGAATTCTGGGAGTTGAAGTCCCCAAGTCATGAGGGGGCCATAGTTCCCCCATGTTGGCTCAGGAATTCTGGGAGTTGAAGTCCACAAGTCATGAGGGGGCCAATGTTTCCCCATTGATGGAGGGGTCTTTCCCGCAACCTTTAAAGGAAGCGGTGGTGAGGCCCCTCCTCAAGAAGCCTTCCCTGGACCCAGCTGTTTTGAAGAACTTTCGTCCCGTCTCCAACCTCCCCTTTGTGGGGAAGGTTGTAGAGAAGGTGGTGGCATCTCAACTCTTGTGATCCTTGGATGAAACCAATTATCTGGACCCTTCTCAATCTGGTTTCAGGCCCGGCTACAGCACTGAGACTGCTTTGGTCGCACTGACCGATGACCTCTGGCGAGCCCGGGATAGGGGTCATTCCTCTATCCTGGTGCTTCTTGACCTCTCAGCGGCTTTCGATACCATCGACCATGGTATCCTTCTGCGTCGTCTCGGAGAGGTGGGGGTGGGCGGCACCGTATTGCGGTGGTTCTCCTCCTACCTCTCTGACAGGTCGCAGTCGGTGTTGGCAGGCGGACAGAGATCGACCCCTAGGCGCCTCGATTATGGGGTGCCTCAGGGCTCGGTCCTGTCCCCCCTCCTTTTTAATATCTACATGAAACCGCTGGGTGAGATCATTCGGCGACACGGGGTGAGGTATCATCAGTACGCGGATGATACCCAATTGTATATCTCCACCCCGTGTCCTTGCAGTGAAGCAGTCGACGTGATGTGCCGGTGCCTGGAAGATGTGAGGGTCTGGATGGGGGTGAACAGGCTTAGACTCAACCCTGACAAGACCGAGTGGCTCTGGGTCTTGCCTCCCAAAGGCCAACCTGATGGTCCATCATTAGTCCTGGGGGGGGCAAATTTACCTCCCTCAGTGCAGGCACGCAACTTGGGTGTCCTCCTGGACTCACAGCTAAATCTGGAACAACATCTATCGGCTGTGGCCAGGGGGACCTTTGCCCAGGTTCGCCTGGTACACCAGTTGCGGTCTTATTTGGACCGGGAGGCTTTACTCACGGTCACTCATGCCCTTGTCACCTCAAGACTGGATTACTGTAATGCGCTCTACATGGGGCTACCCTTGAAGAGCGTTCGGAGGCTGCAGTTGGTTCAGAACGCAGCCGCGAGAGCGATTGTGGGCGCGCCAAGATACGCCCACGTGTCACCTATCCTCCGCGAGCTGCACTGGCTTCTTGTGGGTCTCCGGACGCAATTCAAGGTGTTGGTTATCACCTTTAAAGCCCTTCATGGCATAGGGCCAGGTTACTTACAGGACTGCATACTGCCGCACAGCTCCCAGAGGTCCCATAGATTGGGCCTCCTTCAGGTCCCGTCGGCCAGACAATGTCGGCTGGCGGGCCCTCGGGGAACGGCCTTTTCTGTGGTGGCTCCGACCTGGTGGAATCAACTTCCCCCCGAGGTTCGAACTACTCCCACCCTGCCGGCCTTTAAGAAAGCCGTTAAAACTCTCCTGTTCCGGCAGGCCTGGGGCTGGTGTCCCCGGGGGGCCGGGATATGATCAGACTTGCGGTATGACTGCTTTATTTTATTGTTTTATCATTGTTTTAACTTTGTACGCCGCCCTGAGTCCTTTGGGATTGGGCGGCATATAAACACTGAAAATAAATAAATAAATAAATAAATAAATGCTGACTCAGGAATTCTGGGAGTTAGTCCCCAAGTCATGAGGGGGCCATAGTTCCCCCATGCTGGCTCAGGAATTCTGGGAGTTGAAGTCCAGGAGTCATGAGGGGGCCATAGTTCCCCCATGCTGGCTGAGGAATTCTGGGAGTTGAACTCCCCAAGTCATGAGGGGGCCATAGTTCCCCCATGCTGGCTGAGGAATTCTGGGAGTTGAAGTCCACAAGCCCTGAGTGGGCCAATGTTTTCCCCATGCTGACTCAGGAATTCTGGGAGTTGAAGTCCCCAAGTCATGAGGGGGCCATAGTTCCCCCATGCTGGCTCGGGAATTCTGGGAGTTGGTCCACGAGTCATGAAGGGGCTAAGGTTGCCTACCCCTGACCTAGGTCTAGGAGAAAAATTGTCCTCGCTGGGGCTTCTGGTTCTGGAGAGAGATGGTGCCCTTGCAAGGCTTAAGAGGCAGTTCTGCTGAAATTCCTCCCTTATTTTGCGGTTTTGGGGGGATGAAAGGGCCTGGCGGGTGAATAACAGGAGAGGAGGGGAGGTCTTCTAGTCTGACCCCCCTTTTCAAGCAGGAAACCCTATACAAGCAGGGCTTAAAACAGTTCATTTAAAGACTGCTCAAAAAATCTACAACAGTGCTGAAAAAAGGGACTTGTTTTTTGCCTCCCAGTGATTTTACTGCAGGCTAATTCTGCTGTCTGCCGGCTGCCAGCAGTTCGGCAGTTCGATCCTGACCAGGCTCAAGGCTGAGAAGAGAAGGGAAATAAGAGATGGAGGGAGCAGGAGAGAAAGGAAAAAAATGGAGATAAAGAAAGGAAGGAAGGAGAGAGAGTAGGGGGAAGGAAAGAAAAGAATGGTAGAAAGAAAAGGAGAGAGAGAAAGGGAAGGAGGCAGAGCGAGGGAATAGCGATAGACTTATATACCGCTTCCCAGGGCCTTTTGGCTCTCTCCAAATGGTTTACAATCTGGGTCCTCATTTTACTGACCTCGGAAGGACGGAAGGCTGAGTCAACCTGGAGCCGGTCAGGATCAAACTGCTGGCAGTGGGCAGAGTCAATGCTGCATTCTAACCACTGCGCCACCATGGCGCTTTACAAGAGAAAGGAAGGAAGGAAGAGAACGAAAGAAAAGGAGAAAGAAAAAAGGAGGGAGGGAGGGAAGGAAGGAAGGAGAGGGAAGAAGAGGGAGAGAAAAAGAGAAAGGAAATAAGAGATGGAGGGGGCAGGAGAGAAAGAAAAAAATGGAGAAAAAGAAGGGAAGGAAGGAGAGAGTAGAGCGAAGGAAAGAAAAGGGCGTGAAAGGAGGAGAGAGGGAGGGAAGGAGGGAGAGGGAGAGAATAGCAATAGCATTTAAGACTTGTATACCACTTCACAGCGCTTTCACAACCCTCTCTAAGCAGTTTACAGAGTCAGCCTATTTGCCCCCAACAGCCTGGCTCCTCCTTTTACCGACCTCGGAAGGACGGAAGGCTGAGTCAACTTGAGCCGGTCAGGATCAAACTCCTGGCAGTGGGCAGAGTCAGCCTGCAATGCCGCATTTTAACCACGGCGCCACCACGGCTCTATAATGTTGTACTGTGGTCGTAAGTTGAGGACTTCCTATAGATGGGATTTCTGGAAATTACGAAGCTAAATTGCTCATAAGGCATCAGGATCCACCCAGAAAGTGGAAAGCCCGCCACGATCTCCTGTGGCACTTGATCCCGGAACGTTCCCGGGAAATCCGCGCAGGGGTGGCGTGGATTACCGAGGCACTCGGTGCCCGCCGGGCTGCTCTGGAATCCTTCGTTGCAGTCGCAGTGGTAGCTGCCCACGGTGTTCACGCAGCGCCCGTTGCGGCAGATCCCCGGCTTGGTCCGGCATTCGTTCTCGTCTGGAGACAGCAAGGAAGAGGAAAGGAACTGGTCAGGACTAGAACACAGAACAACAGAGTCGGAAGGGACATCGGAGGTCATCTAGCCCAACCCCCTAACAGAATAACCTTGGAGTCCTTTACTAAAACGTCAGCATCCGTTTTCTATAGAAACTGCTTAGGCTCCAAATGAACCAACTCCAAATTTAATCAAGACTTGTAAGAGTCGAGAGGGACCTTAGAGATCACCTAGTCCAGCGGTTCTCAACCTGTGGGTCGCGACCCCATTTGGGGTCGAACGACCATTTCACGGGGGTCGCCAAACAATGCGATCCGCCATTTTTTTTGTCAGCCGGCGCAGGGGGCGGTGCATGGGGGCGGCACCGTGCATGCGTGCCGCGCATGGGGTGACGCCACGCATGCGCCCCGCGCAGGGGGTGGTGCCGCGCATGCGTGCCGCACAGGGGGCAGCGCCGCGCATGTGCACCGCCTACTTATGTCCGGGGTCGCCATATAAAAAGGTTGAGAACCACTGACCTAGTCCAATCTCCTGCTCGGTGCTGGAGTCACTGCAGTTTTTCAGATAAATGACCATCCAGCCTAGCGAAGGGATTGTGATGCCCAAAAACAGACCCCCTCGCATGCCCGTTTTTGACCAAGCCGTATGGACTAGGAACTTGAGTCTTTAAACGTGTCTCACCTGTGCAGCCTTCACCGTCCGGCCGGTGTTGCATCCCAGGTGGGCAGATACAGGCAAAGGTGCCAATCAGATTCTTACACATCATCCCGTGAGATTCGCAGTCGTGCAAGCCTTTGGCGCACTCGTCCAAATCTGCAGAAATGGAGAAAGAGGAAGATAAGCGTGGAGGGGGAGAAGCCCCAGATCGCTGCAGGCTTTCTGTGCCTCTCCTTTTTATTTGGAGCAATGGGGACTAGAATCTTATGTTACTCTTGTCGGACGGCTGGAGCGAAGGGGTGGGAAGCCTATGAAGCTCCCGGTGGGGTTGGGAATCTAAAATCCTTGTTTTATTGTCAAGGGCAGGGGTAGGCAACCTTGGCTCTTTTATGACGCGTGGACTTCAACTCCCAGAATTCCTGAGCCAGGAATAGCTGGCTCAGGAATTCTGGGAGTTGAAGTCCACGCGTCATAAAAGAGCCAAGGTTGCCTACCCCTGGTCTATGGAGATTCTCCATGATCCAAGTCAGGATTGTCCCAAAGACACTTTTTGATTAGGCAACTAGACTTTCTTGTTTTTCTTTGAAGACGTTTCCCTTCTCATCCCAGAAGCTTCTTCAGCTCTGACTGGATGGTGGGGAAGGGAAGGATTTATACTCCTCGCAGACAGCTGGAACTCCTGATGACATCATCTTTCTCCTGTCTACAACAGAGTCCTTTCAGCAGTTCCCAGAAGGCTCTACACCTATTTGCAACGCTCAAGTGACCCCGAGGACACAGAGATAAACCTCCAAGTGGCCTCAACGACCCTCTAAAAGGAGGCAAATGACCAGCGGTCTGCAAGGAGTATAAATCCTTCCCTTCCTCACCATCCAGTCAGAGCTGAAGAAGCTTCTGGGATGAGAAGGGAAACGTCTTCAAAGGAAAAACAAAGTCTAGTTGCCTCATAAAAAAAAAGCATCTTTGGGATCTTATTTGTTTGGTGTGCAAGAGGCGCCAAAACCTTTTATTGGCAGACAAGCATCAGAAGAGCTACTGGAAGGCCCAAGTGAGTGTTAGTGGAAGGAATAGACGGAGGCTTCCTCGCTTGTCTTAGCACACACTTTGCAACACAATCCTAACATTATTAGGAGGACCTAACTAGAGCCTCTCAGCCTTCTGCTCCCCCTTCGAAAGCTGAACCCATTTCCTTGACCAGCACCACTGAGGCTCAGCTTCCCTGCAGCGGTAGGTCCTCACCTTTGCACATTCTGCGGTCGTCCCGCAAGGTGTACCCTGCTGGGCAGATGCAGTCGTAGGAACCAAGAGTGTTGAGGCATCGGAAGGCGCAGAGCAGCGGGTTCAAGGCGCACTCGTTCATATCTGGAGTGGGGAGATGGGACAGATGGGGAAGGGGAGACTGTTAAGAGCTTTAAGCAATCAGCAGTCCAGGAGCATTGCAACGAAGAAGGAGATACATTCAGTTTTGCAGCTACTAAGATTGTTGGCTGAGCAGGGACAAAAACAGCCAGGGAAATGATTGAAGCCTGGGAAACAGGGCCCTCGTCAGACGAAAGGAGGGCTGATTTAACCCCAGCTTTTCAAGGAGGCGAGGGCTCGGCAGCACAAGGAAACAACAGCCAATGTCTTAATAGCCGGCCACCAATGCTCCAAACAACAATTAAAAAGCCACACACAACCAGGCTCCACATAAATAGCCCACTTTCTACTAGACCAGTGTTGGTGAGCCTATGGCACACACACTCTCCATGGGCACACACACCGTCTCCCAAGCCCCGCCGCCTCCCACGGCCCCCTCCTCATCAGCAGCCCCCCCCCAGAGGAGAGTTCCCCCTGGGCGTGGCCCACACGAAGCAGCAGAGCCAAGGACATGGTAGCTGGGCAGCGGGGACAAGACTCCACCCTTGCGCCCCATTGCGCGCAGATGATTCTGCGGGGCATGAGCAGAGGGTGTGGCTGCCATGGCGCTGCTGGGCTGCCTGGGTGATCTGTGGCGGGCCGTGGAGGTGGTGGGTGGCCTAGTGGGCAGAGCGGAGTGGGGACGGGAGTGGGGGGGGGCAGTTTTTGGGCACTTGGTCTCTAAAAAGTTCGCCATCACTGATCTACAGAAATCAAAGCAATCAAAAGGGAAATAAAATGGACCTCACCTTCACAGGTCATCATTGGCCCCGGCTCAAATCCTTCGTCGCAGGTGCACTCAAAGCCCCCGATCACATTGGTGCAGGTGCCGTTCCCACACGGGTTGCCAATGGAACACTCGTCCGTGTCTGCCGACGATACGAGAAAGGAAGGGAGTGAATTTGTCTGCTTGATGGAAAAGCTTCAAGTAAGGCTTGTGAACAGCCCCCTCGCAAGGTGGCGGGCGCAGCGGTCCCCACTCACCCACACAGTTGACCCCGGTGTAGTCCAGATTGTAGCCAAAGGGGCATTCGCAGCGGAAGGACCCGTCCGTGTTGATGCAGGCGCCATTAATACAGATACCAAGGTTCTCTGCGCACTCGTTCACGTCTGTCGAGGAGACCGTTGTGGAATGAGCAGCGCCACAGGCCGCATTAATCTTTGGGCTAGCCCTTGCTTCTCGAAAGCCAGAAGCCCCCCCCCCAAATGTGGCAGGATGCTCAGAAACATTTTTTTTTTAAAAAAAATGTCTCTGTTTGAGAATCCTAGTTGTTACCCCCTACCCTAAAATTGTGCATTTGGGTTTTTTTTTTTATGCAAGTATTTTTATTAGTTTATCGAAATAGAAAAATACTCAGAAAAATGAAAATATTGGGAAAAGTGGGGAGGAAAGTGGGAAGAGGAAAAAGTGTAGGGCAGGGGTAGGCAACCTCGGCTCTTTTATGACTCAGGAAAAGAAGAAGGGTCAAATTCCTTTTGGTGCACTACAATAAAGTGCTTGAAGTTGAAAGAAAAGGAACTTTGATTTTGGGGTTCTGTGGCTGAGATAGATCTGTTGCTATAAATGTGTCTCATATATACATGATTGCATAAAAGTAAAAAGTCGAGGTTGTACGTTCTTACCCTATTCTACTGCAAGGGTCCCCAGTCCCTGGGCTGTGGCCCATTGCCAGGCTACAGACTGTTCAGAACCGGACCGCAGACACGGCAGGCGAGTGTGCGCGCACGTGCAGTTGCACTTGCACGTACAGCAGGTGGGCGAGCAGGTGTGCACAGCTCCATTTGTGCAAATGGCGGGTGCTCACCTGCCACCATCCCCTCTCCCCCACCCGCCTTGCCGGTCTGCAAAGCCAGATAGGTCGGAGACCGCCGTTCTACTGCACCAAAAGGAGATGGAAGTCAATGCTATTTTTTTTCCCTTCACTTGGTTTTTTTTTTTTTCCTTCTTATGCATTGAATTTAATTGTAGGCCGTGTTTTGGTGTCAGGGACAAATTGGCTGAGCAATAAAACTCGGGTGTGTGTGTGGAGAGCTTTGCGGTGTGAGCAGAAGACCGCCGAGTTTAACGCGAGCGGATCTTGCAGAACCGATGCTGACCGCAGCGGTCTTTTCAGCTTATTTTTCTAATCCATCGCCAGGATTTTGCAAAGCAGTTTCTGCCCTCTCAGACGGCGGCCTCCGAAACCTTTTCTTGATTGAGTATTTTGTCAAGAAAAAGGTTTTGTGCGTGCTGCCCTAGCGTTAAGAGGGAGAGCTGAGATCGCTTTTTGTGACTCGCAAAACGGTTTTCTACCGTTTGACAAAATCTGCAATTCGGAAAAAAGTGTTCCCAGGTTCTTTCTGCTTTGGTTTGTGTTCGTGCGAGCGTGTGTATTTGTGTGTGTGTGCGCACACATGCATCTGTGTTTGTGTGTGTGTGTGTGTGTGTGTGTGTGTGTATACAATGGTAATAGAGACTGCCCATTATGGTGGTACGTCGTGATGGTTGTACATTCACATTCCCTTTTGCGGTGGTCACTAAGCAAATGTGTTGGTTGTTAAACAAACACCATAGTCATTAAACGAGCACCGCAGTCGTTAAGCGAACCCGTTGCTTGCTATGGAGCCAAGAGTGTAGCATTACGAGATGCTGTTTGATCATTGGGCCTCTCTGTAACCAGGAAGGGTCTGTGACAAATCATTGCGGCAAACTTGTCGCAGGACAAGCGTTGCGCTAATATCGAAGAAATAGTGGAATAGCATCGTTAAAGGAAGGATGCCAAAGAAGGAAGGGACAAAAAAATAATAATTTAATTTTAAACCATTTTTTTTAAAAAAATAATTTTAATTAATTAATAATTAGTTGTCCTGTGAAGAGTTAGCTGTTGAGTTGGCTGCGTCAAGCTGTCGAGGAATGGCTGCCTCTCTCCCCCTTTCCCCAAATGGAGGTAATGCATCCATTGTTCAGAGCAGTCTACCTTAATGTCTGGATGAAGGCCAGGCTGCTTAACCCTGGTGAAAGCTCCAAGGGGCTGCAGAGAGCAAGGCAATACTCACTCTTGGCTTTGGGTACTCACCTTCTCGCGAGTCTCCGAGTCCCGGAATGGCGCCGTGACCGTACGGACACAGCTCTTGGAAGGCAACTGTGGATGGGAAAGACAGGCCCTGTTGTCACTCCGCTAAGAAGCATTTATTGTAGGGGTGGTGGTGGCAATGATGGTCTTCAACGTACGACCACAATCGGATCAGAATTTGTGGCTAAGGGAGGCGAATGCTAAGCGGGTTGGGCCCAATTTTGCAATTCTTTTTTTTGTTGTTGTTGCTACGGTTGTTGTGAATCGCACGGTCGTTGAGCAAATACAGCTTCCCCCACTGACTTTGCTTGTCAGAAGCTGGCTGGGGGGGGAGGTCAGAAATGGTGGTCGCCCATGACCCCAGGATGCTGCAACCGCTATACATACGTGCCAGTTTTGATAGTATTTTGATCACCTCATCCTGGGGCAGGCAACCTTGGCTCTTTTATGACTCGTGGACTTCAACTCCCAGAATTCCTGAGCCAAGAGCCAAGGTTGCCTACCCCTGGTTTAGTGTGAAAAGCGTTTGCAAGTCACGTTTTTCAGTGAGGTTGTAAATTCGAACTCTTGGTAAATGAACGGTATGCAAATCAAGGATTAGCTGTATTTATTTTTCAAAGTGACTTATAAAACATCCAGATAGGACTCTGGAACAAAAAAAAAAAAAAAAAAAAGAACAACGTAGGCACTATTTGCTTGGTGACTGTTCAAAGTTACCACGGCATTGAAAAAACTGACTTACGACCGTTTTCACCCTTACGACCGTTGCAGCATCCCCAGGGTCAGGCGATCAAAATTCAGACACTTGGCAACTAGCTCGTATTTATGACGGTCGCGGCGTCCCAGGATGACGTGATCCCCTTTGGCGACCTTCTTATCAGCAAAGCCAATGCGGAAGCCAGATTTGTCTCACGACCGTGTGGCTATCTTAACAGTCGCCATGATTCCCTTATCAACCGGGGCAAGAAAAGTCGTGAAATGGGGCAAAAACCACTTAACCACAGTCCTGCTTAGCAGCGGAAATTTTGAGGCTCAATTGTTGTAAGTCGAGGACTCCTTATAACGTCCCTCTCATGGACAGGATGCTGGGCAGCTTAGAAGCCATGGAAAGCAATATAAAAAGAACAAAAAGAAAAAGAAAAAAGAACAATATACCCATTTAAGCTTTTTAAAAAATCTCTCTCTCTCTCTCTCTCTCTCACACACACACACACACACACATACACACACACGCTCCGCCAGACCCATATGTCCAAAGTTGAAGAAATCGAAGCAGTGGTTGAGACTGCTCCCATTTGTGGAGGAAGTTGTTGTTGTTGTTAATTGTGAAGTCGTGTCCGACCCATCGCGACCCCATGGACAACGTTCCTCCAGGCCTTCCTGTCCTCTACCATCTTCTGGAGTCCATTTAAGTTCACACCTCCTGCTTCAGGGACTCCATCCAGCCACCTCCTTCTCTGTCGTCCCCTTCTTCTCTTGCCCTCCATCTTTCCCAGCATCAGGCTCTTCTCCAGTGAGTCCTTCCTTCTCATTAGGTGGCCAAAGTATTTGAGTTTCAACTTCAGGATCTGGCCTTCTAAAGAGCAGTCGGGGTTGATCTCCTCCAGGACTGACCGGTTGGATCGCCTTGCAGTCCAGGGGACTCGCAGGAGTCTTCTCCAGCACCAGAGTTCAAAGGCCTCCATTCTTTGGCACTCAGCCTTTCTTCTTTGAGAAAGGAACCCCCCCCCCTCAAATTTCCTTGGGTGCAAGGGGATATCCCTTCCTTGCTTATGGGGGGGGGGAAAGAGAGACAGGGGTCTCCCTAGGACAGGGGTAAGCAACCTTGACTCTTTTATCTCGTGGACTTCTAGGAGTTGAAGTCCACGAGTCTTAAAAGAGCCAAGGTTGCCTACTCCGGCCCTAGGAGCTCTGATCGTCAGGGGAAGCCATCAATAAAATGGGAAGGGTATGATGGTGGTCTCCCGGGCCTCCCCCCTCCTCCTGCCCTCCCCACTGTCTGTCTCTTACCGTTGCCTTCCTGGGGGCAAAGTTCACAGGGGTCTCCCCAGCCCTCGCCTGGCATCTTGCTGCAACAGCACCGGGCCTTGGTGGTGTTGAAGGCTTTGGGCACCGAGCACTTGCCGTTGTCGAAGCGGGTGAAGCAAAAACTCTGGCGGGTATCTGCAAAGGTTGGGGGGGGTACATGAGGTCAGGAAACAGGGAAGACCTGCAGGCATCTGCCTGGGAGAGGGAGGGTCCCTGGCTCCTGGATCCCTGGCCCTCCGATAGCAATGCCGTCACCAGTAGAGACTCCACTGTTAGGAGAAGTCTACCTCCAACCCCAGTACCCGGAACACCCTTGGCCTGGCATCTGCCAAGACTCCCTGTTTCAATGGTGGAAGTATTTAGCCCAGTGGTTCTCAACCTTTCTAATGCCGCGACCCCATAATACAGTTCCCCATGTTGTGGTGACCCCCAACCACTTATACATCACTGGGTGCCAGGGGCGTGGCCAAAGAAAAGGGGGAAAAAAATGGCGGACAGCCTTGTTTGGTGGCCCCCGTGAAATGGTCGTTCGATCCCAAATGGGGTCCCGACCCACAGGTTGAGAACCGCTGATTTAGCCCTTTGTCCAAAAGGGCATAGGGTCTCCTGCTTGAGCAGGGGCTTGGACTAGAACAGTGGTGGCGAACCTATGGCACGCGTGCCAGAGGCGGCACTCGGAGCCCTCTCTGTGGGCACGCCCGCCGTCACCCCAGCCCCGCCTCCCCCCGCAGCCCCCTCCTCACTAGCAGCCCCCCTGGAGGAGAGTCACTCCCGGGCGCGGCCTGCATGGAGTAGCAGAGCCAAGGACATAGCCAGACAACAGGGACAAGACTCCGTCCTCGTGCCTCATAGCGTGCAGATAGTGCGGGGTGTGGGCGGAGGGCGTGTTGCCATGGCGCTGCAGGGCTGCCTGGGCAATCTGCTGCAGCGGGCCATGGAGGCCTTGCGTGGTCCTGCAGGCAGGCGGGGCAGGGGGCGGGCAGGGCCAGAGCAGGCAGGACTGGAGGCAGAGCAGGGGCAGGGGGCGGTTTTGGGGCACTCGGTCTTTAAAAGCTTCGCCATCACTGGACTAGAAGATCTCCAAGGTTCCTTTGTTATTCTGTTATCTTCCCCTGTGGTGCTCCTTGTCGACACTGGATCACACAGTGATCTTATATAGGAGGAAAAGCAGATTTTCTCCAACTTGTGCTGAACTGGATAAATTGCTTCGATATTAATATATAGAGAATGCTTATTCTGTTCTTATGAATCAATGTATTTTGACATATAACCTATAACTTGCACATAATTTCTTCAATTCCTCAAACAGCACAAAACCGTCTACATTTTCCCATCGTGCACGTACCATAGTATTATCTGCTCCTTCTATATAATTTTGTTCCCGGTATCCATGTGCTCGGTGCCATACGCCAGGGGTTCCCAAAGCCCAGTCCGTGCACCGGTCCCAGTCTGGGGCCCATTAGGAACCGGGCCATGCAAGTGGCAGGCGAGCACACAAAGCTCCACTTGTACATGAGTGGGATTAGGTTGTGCACATGCGTCCACGCAGCTGGGAAGGTTGGGGACCACTGCCGTACTCTCCGTAAATAAACCGACACCACTGAGTAATTTTCCAATGGGCAGGACGGCAGACTATCTGCCCAAAGGGGGAAGGTTTAGTCTGGGATGATGGGAGATGTGGTCCAACACCCAGAGAATGGGGACAGATGGCACCTCCCCCACTCCCAGCGATTATAACCGTGCATGGCTGGCAAACTCACCGAAGCAGCGCCGTCCGTTGTCAGACAGGACAAAGCCAGGCGGGCAGATACACTGAAAGGTGCCAGGTGTGTTGGTGCAGGTGCCAAAGAGGCAGATGTTGGGGTCTTCCTCGCACTCGTTGATGTCTGCAACCCACCGAGATGGATCAGCTGCAGCCCTAGCACAGGCTGTCCCCCCAAATTCAGACTATAGGCAGTTTTACTGCTGGGAGGACAGGAAGACCCTCTCCTCCCCAAGTATGAATGGACATAAAAAAAGGGCTTAAATAGCGTGGGGTTGGCCGCCATCTTGACTTTTCTGACCCCTTCCCCAGGGAGGACCCTATTCCTTGAAGCACCGCTGGGGGGGATCCATGCCACAAGGGGCCGTACACATCACCCCCTGCCCCAGGACCCAGCTATGGAAAGTCTGTCATGCGTTGTGCTTTTTACCGATACAGTTGTCGTTCTGCACTTCGTAGCCGGGAGGGCAGATGCAGCGGAAGGAGCCTTCCAAATTGTGGCACGTTCCCGGGGAGCAGGTCCCTGGCAGGCTGACGCACTCGTTGATGTCTGCATGGAAGAAAACCCCATGTCACCTTCCCCACAACCGGGAGCTGCTGTCCCTGCCCTACGGATCAGGGAGGGTTTCCGACACTGCGTGGCTGTAGGAGACACTGGCCAAGCCTTTGGAAATCTATCCATCAGGCTTTACACAGATAGTCCTCAACTCAGGACCCCAATGAAGCAGGATAATAAGGACCTGGGGACCTGACAGGGACAGTGGTTCAGTGAGCTTTGCCTCATTTTATGACCTTTCTTGCCACAATTGTTAAGTTGAACAACTGCACGGTTGTGAAGTGAAAATGGCTTCCCCAGTAATTTCGCTCATCATAAGGTCGCAAAAGGGGATTACGTGACCCCCGGCAGGCTGTGACCGTCATAAATATGAGCCAATTGCCAAGCGTCCTTATTTTGATCATGTGACCACAGGGATGCTAGAATGGTTGTAAGTGTGAAAATGGTCGTGAAGTCTCTTTTTTCAGTGCCGTTGTAACTTTGAATGGTCACTAAACGAATGTTGTAAGCCGAGGACTACCTGTGTCAGAGCGATCCCAACAACAGGAGTTCTTTCCGCCTCAGCAATCCAGTTTACAGGAAAATTAGGAACTCTGTGTGTGTGTGTGTGTGTGTGTCAACCAATCAAGCCTGCAGTTGTGAAGCTGCGGCAAAAAAGGCACACGCGATTAGTCCAGTGCCTTAATACTAGACCAGTGATTCTCAACCTTTCTAATGCCGCGACCCCATAATACAGTTCCCCATGTTGCGGTGACCCCCAACCACTTATACATCACCGGGTGCCAGGGGCGTGGCCAAAGAAAAGGGGGGTAAAAATGGCGGATTGCGTTGTTTGGCGACCCCCGTGAAATGGTCGTTCGACCCCAAATGGGGTCCCGACCCACAGGTGGAGAACCGCTGTACTAGACCGAATTTTTCCCAAATGACGGGAAGAAATATTTATACTCGATTAGCCTCATCTGAGCACAGTCCAGATAAGAGTTATGACCATATCCGGAACCAGAAAATTCATCATTAATTGATGTGCTCGTTAAGCGAGACATCATGGGATTGTGGTTTGCAAGCTTCCCTTCCCGGCTTCTCCACTGCTTGTCAGAGGCTGGCCATTTGCCATCCGGGTGACCCCAGGTGTCCTGCAGCCTTTCTAAGTACGACTGGTTGTAAGTCCCATTTTTCAGTGTTGTCGACCCTAAATACACAGTCGTAAGTCGAGGACTGCCCTGTAACGGGATTAGAGCTGGGTGAAAAAGAGGTCGGCAAAACCAGACCAGATTGTGAAAGGCAACGAAGACGGAGGTGGAATAGGTGAACCTCTCCGGAGGGAAGGTTGAATTGGCTTGCCCTGCAGATTGCAGGGGACTGGACTAGATGACCTTTGGGGGTCCCTTCCAACTCTACCGTTCTAGGAAGAAGAAATACAAATCCACGGTGGACGGCTGTGTCTACAAAACAAGAGAAGAGAGAGAGGAAGACACACTGGCCCTGTCAACTCCCCCTAAGGAACAACGGGAGGTACCCACCAATGCAATTCTTGCCATCCGGCGTGTGGTCGTAGCCCTCCTGGCAGAGGCACCGGAAGGAGCCCACGTTGTTGATGCACTGTCCGTTGCGGCAGACCTGCCCGGCCAGGGAGGAACACTCATTGATATCTGTCGGGAGAGCAGGGTGGGACGTGGAGGGGTCAGCATCACCATTACCGGAGGCTCAGCCAGCCCCTCCTCTTGGCCCAGCAGCCCCCTTACCCATACAGTCGTTGTTGTGGGTCAGCTCAAAGCCCGGGAAGCAGAGACAGTTGTAGGACCCCACCGTGTTCTTGCACGTGCCGTTCCCACAGGGCTGGCGGTCACACTCGTCAATGTCTGCCAGGCGTACGAGAAAAAGGCCGCATGGGGATAATAGGGAGATATTATTATTACTGATTTATTAAATGTACAGGTTTACATCTCATTAGCTCAGACGTGGGGAACGATGGCTCCCTTAGTGGACTTCAACTCCCAGAATTCCTGAGCCAGCAAGTCATAAAAAGGCCATTGTTCCCCACTCCTGTATTAACCAATGCACCATTATTATTATTATTATCCTTATTATTACCAGTGTTTCCTGGAGACAGCTTTGCGCCCACCTTTACAACAACAACCCTGTGAAGTAGGCCAACCTCGGCCCATTTTAAGAGGCCACCATATAATGTTGGGTTTGCTGGGCCAACCCCAGCAAATGGGCCAACTTCGGCCCATTTTAAAAAGCCACCATGTAATGTTGGGTTTGCAAACCTCACTGAAGGTTTTCAAAAATAGACTGGATAACCATTTGTCCAGAATGGAATAAGGTCTTCTGTCTTGAGCAGGGGGCTGGACTAGAAGACCTCTGGGGTTTTATGCTTTCCTGTCGCCATACAGGCCCCCCAAGGGAAGTGTGTTCACGATATTTCCTGATTTTGTCGCGTTGCAGTGAAGACGCCCCACTTGCTCTCAAGGCGATGAATGCGCTGTGGAAATTCCCTAAAGATAAACTCCCCACTGACAACTCCTCCAGGATGATGGACCCGAGATCACGCACAGGATGCACCACAACAGAGTGGTGGAACCAGACTTCCTGGTCCGTGAACAACTGGTGAACTAGCAAACCAGGTGTCACATGTTCCGACTAATGAAGCACTTCAAAGAACTTTCAGGCATGTTTCCTAAAGTCTTTATTTGCAGAGCTACAATTTTTGCCGGTCACCATGTTGGACTGGTTAATGCCAGAATCTGAACTTCCTGCCGCTGGCATCAAGCTTTCCTTGCTCAACCCCTCCCTTCTCATGCAGTCACAGGTCACATTATCCAATTAGTGAGAAGGTCAAACGTTTACTTCCTCTTTCTTTCCCGGGCTTTTTCCCCCGCTCAGTCTAAGCTAAGTATTAACCCAATAAATGCCAGACAGTTTTGCATATTGTCAAAGCAAGAATATACAGTATTTGCAGCATTGACATCCGGCCCCCCTTACAAGAAGGACAGATCCTGTAAGGAAACAAAAGCATATGTTAAGGGTTATCTTTCGGTTTGCTGGGGTGTTTCACATGAAACTTTTCGATCAATCTGTCAGCGTTCACTTCACTAGATTTCACCCAGGTGGCTTCAGACAATGGGTATCCCTTCCATTGTACCAAGTACTGTAATTTCCCTCTAAAGATTCTGGAGTCAAGAATACGTTTCACTTCATAGTGGGTCTGCCCTGCCACTACGAGGGGTCCAGGTGCCTTCTTTGGAGGAGGTCTCAAAGTGGAGCCCCGATAAGGCTTCAACAAACTACAATGGAAAACTGGGTGAATTTTCCCTAACAGTTTAGGGAGTTTTAGTTGTACTGTGACTGGGTTGATGACCTTTACTATGGGGAAAGGCCCCAAGAATTTTGGTCCCAATTTCTTGCTGGGCAATTTGAGGCGTAGATATTTAGTTGACAGATAGACCTTTTCCCCAACTTGGAATGTTCTTTGGGGAGCCCTCTTTTTATCAGCCTGCTTTTTATAGGTTTCAAAAGTCTTTTTTAAAGCAGTTTTTGTGTTTTTCCAAACTTCTTCCCATCCTCTCACCCATTGATCAAGTGTCTGTGAAGCGGAGGGCAACTGAGGATATTCAGGTATTGGGTTGAATTCTTTCCCTGTGGCTACTTTGAAAGGCGTGTAGCCGGTGCTGCTGTGCACGGAATTATTGTATGCCACCTCCGCGAAAGGGAGGAGGTCAGTCCAGTTCGTCTGTTGGTAAGAAACGTAGCACCTAAGATATTGCTCCACCATTTTGTTAGCGGCTTCAGCGGCCCCATTGGTGGCTGGATGAAAAGCAGATGATAGCCCTTGAGATGATCCAATCAATGTAAGGAAATTTCTCCAAAACTTCACTGTGAATTGCACCCCCCTGTCTGAGATTATTCGCTTAGGGGCACCATGCAGCCGGTAGATATGTTTCAGGAACAATTTGGCCAGGCGTTGGGCGGATGGGAGTCCTTTGCAGGCGATGAAATGAGCTTGTTTCGAGAACAGGTCTATCACAGTCCAAATGACAGTATTTCCCTTACTTTCAGGTAGGTCCACTATAAAGTCCATAGCTATTTCTTCCCAGGGTTGAGAAGGGTCTGCCACGGGTTGCAGTAACCCAGGAGTTTTCCCCGGGATTCTTTTCATTGTAGCACATACTGTACAACTTTTTACATAGTTTTCCACATCCTTTTTCAGCCCCGGCCACCAGAATTGCCGGCGGGTGAGGTGTAGGGTTTTCAAATATCCGAAGTGTCCAGCCTGCTTTACATCGTGGCTGTGGTTGAGAGCATTTAGACGGAGCGCTTCTGGCAAATATAACTTCCCCCCTTTGTAAGCCAAGCCATCCCTGCATGTTAGGGACGCTTGATTATCTTTGAACCATTGGTCAGTGAGGAGCTCTCGTTTTATTTTCTTCACTCCAGGGTCATCCGGATTGGGGACCCTGCGAGGTGTAAGTTGAGTGACAGTTTGTGGATTGGGAATAATTGCCTCGTTAACCTGCTCTCGCTCACTTTTGTACTGGGGTAACCGGGATAGCGTATCAGCTAGAAAGTTCTTTCCTCCTGGTATGTACTTTAGAGTGAAGTTGAAGCGGTTAAAGTACTGTGCCCACCGTACTTGGTGACAATTTGCGAGGAGTTTTCAGTGCCTCTAGGTTCTTGTGATCAGTCCATACCTCAAATGGCACCTTGCTCCCTTCTAGATAGTGTCGCCAGTTCAATAGCGCCCACCTAATTGCGAAGGCCTCTTTCTCCCAGATTGCCCATCTTCACTCGCTCTCCGTGAATTTCTTAGAGGTGTAGGCACAGGGTTGCAGGATCCCATTTTTGTTCTTTTGAAGTAACACTGCTCCAACCGCCACATCGCTGGCGTCGGCTTGAATCACAAAGGGTTCCCCTGGGCAGGGGTGCTTTAGAACCGGTTCAGCGGCAAATAGTCTCTTTAAATTCTCAAAAGCTGTTTGACAGCTCATTGTCCATGCTAGTGGTTGGCCCGGTCGTGGCTTCCCTCCTCCTTTGCCTGTTTTGAGTAGTTCTGTAAGAGGAAGGGCAATCTCGGCAAAAGAAGGGATGAATTGACGATAAAAGTTGGCAAAACCCAGAAAGCTTTGGAGCTGTTTGCGAGTCCTTGGGGGTTGCCATTCGATTATAGTTTTTACCTTGGCCGGATCCATTTCAATACCCTCATTGGAAATTCGGTAGCCAAGATAGTCTAATTGGGTTCGGTGAAATTCACATTTTGACAATTTGACATAAAGCTTGGCATTCAATAGTTTCTTTAACACTTCTCTCACTAGCTTTATGTGATCATTTATGTTTGTGCTGTATATCAGGATATCATCAAGATACACCAAAACCCCTTTGTACAAGTGATCATGTAGAACCTCATTAATCAACTGCATAAATACAGCTGGGGCCCCCTGTAGTCCAAATGGCATGACTTTGAACTGATAGCTCCCCATAGGGCAGTTGAAGGCAGTTTTCCACTCGTCTCCCTCTTTTATTCTCACCCGGTAGTATGCCTCTCTTAGGTCTAACTTAGTGAAGACACTCCCCTTAGCCAGGTGGGTCAATAAATCCTTTAGGAGGGGGAGGGGGTATTTATTTTCCACACTTACAGCATTGAGTCCCTTGTAGTCTACGCAGAGACGAAGAGACCCATCTTTTTTCTCTTTGAACAACACAGGGGCTCCCACGGAAGATTTGGCCCGTTCAATAAACCCCCTCGCTAGGTTCTTGTTCACATATCGCTGCATCTCCTCCATTTCGAGGGGGGACATAGCATACATCCTCGGACGTGGGAGTTTGGCTCCGGGCACCAGTTCGATGGAGCAGTCATTGGGTCTGTGAGGGGGTAGGGCATCACATTCTTTTTCACTGAACACCTCCGCCAGGTCCAAGTATTCTTTGGGGATGACTGGTTCACCTGGGGTCAGTGAGACGGCCATGTGCGCTCGCTCATTGGGTGGTCTAAGATGCCCGGTAACATCTGTTGAATCAATGGGGGGATCAGGCCCTATAGGTAGTCTCACAATTCTCATTCCTTTCTCCCACCAGATAAATGGCTTCCATTTGTCCAACCAGGCTAGTCCCAGGATGTCACATGTTCCGACTAATGAAGCACTTCAAAGAACTTTCAGGCATGTTTCCTAAAGTCTTTATTTGCAGAGCTACAATTTTTGCCGGTCACCATGTTGGACTGGTTAATGCCAGAATCTGGCATTAGTTTGGAAAAACAGGTCTATAACCGGAGCTTTTAGGAAGGAAGGGGGTGTCTCCGTAGGGCTGGCATGCCGCAAGGATGTCGAACGCCTGCGATACTCACCCATGCACATGGTCAGGTCCCCCGTGGCTTTGAACCCGTTGAAGCAGATGCAAAGGTAACTCCCTTCCGTGTCCACGCAATCCCCGTGGCTGCAGACGTTGGGGATTTCTTGGCACTCGTTCCGGCCTGCAACACAACGAAACGTAGGAAATTAGCTGGAAGGGAGAAAAGCCGGGAAGAAGGACGAGCCCAAATCTGAGACTGATTAGGCTTAGACCAATGATGGCAAAGCTTTTACACACCGAGTGCCCAAAAACTGCCCCGCCCCCTGCCCCGCCTCCACTCTGCCACCCACACTTGCCCTACCCTCGCCCGCCCCTGTTCCACCCGCTGCCCCACCCGCAGGGCCACCACGGCCCGCCACAGCAGATCACCCAGGCAGTCCTGCAGTGCCGTGGCAGCCACACCCTCCGCCTGTACCCCGCAGCATCGTCTGTGCACAACGGGGTGCGAGGGCGGAGTCTTGTCCCTGCTGCCCGGCTGCCATGTCCTTGGCTGCGCTGCGCCACACGGCCACGCCCCGGGGCGACTCTCCTCTGGGGGTCTGCTGGTTAGGAAGGGGCCACGGGGGAGGCGGGGCTGGGGCGATGGCGCACGTGTCCACAGAGAGGGCTCTGCGTGCTGCCACCAACACACGTACCATAGGTTTGCCACCATGACCTTAGACCAAAGCACAGTACGATGCTCTGACTCTTAGAAAGTGTGACCCACATTTTCTTCTTCCCAGTGTGCAAATAAACCAGTTTCTTGGGTTACTTGAGGATGTGTGGACTTTGACTCCCAGAATTCTGGGGAATTCTGGGATTTGAAGTCCATACATCTAAATGCTGGCTGGGGAATTCTGGGAGTTGAAGTCCACACAAGTAGCCAAGGTTGAGGTACGCAGAACATAGGTAGTGGTCAATTTACAACCATTTGCTTAGCAACTGTTGGAAGTTAGAACAGCCCTGAAAAAGCAACTCCTGTCCAGTCCTCGTGTTTATGACCGTTTCGGCATCCCCACGCTCATGCGATCAAAATTTGGGCCGTTGGCATCCGGCTTCCAACAAGCAGCATCAATGGGGGAAGCAGGGTTCATTTAAAGTAGCGGTTCTCAACCTGTGAGTGGGGACCCCATTTGGGGTCGAACGACCATTTCACGGGGGTCGCCAAACAACGCAGTCCGCCATTTTCCCCCCCTTTTCCTTAACTGTGCTACTCCCTTTTATTCTATTGGCTTTTGAAAGCCCATAGAATAGGCTCTCTTGAATAGAGTCTAATTCTATTGGCTTTCAAAGCCAATAGGAATTGTCCAGGCTGTCTCTGCCCTGCTGAGCCCGCCAAAAGTCCCATTCTGCAAACGGGGCTGCAAGTTGTCTGTAGCAAAGGTGAGCTGTCTGGAAGTTTCTCCCCTCCCTGCTGAGCAACTACTAAAAATGTAAGTAAAAGAGGGCCAGGGGTGGGAGGTGGGAGGCCGGGGGGTGCAGGGAGGGTTGCTGGTGCGCGTGGGGCCCGGCGGGTGCCTTACCTCCCTTGGGCTGGGCCAGCCGGTGGTCGCCCTGCGCTGTCACTGCCCCTTGCCAGCTACGCCTCGGCCGGTGCAGGGGGCAGCACCACGCATGCGCGGCGCTCCCAGGCAGGGAAAGTCCTTGACTTACGACCGGTTGGGTAGTCCTCGACTTACAACCGGTTGAGTAGTCCTTGACTTACGACCGGTTGGGGGTCGCGGCATTAAAAAGGTTGAGAACCACTGGTTTAAAGCAGGGATAGGCAACCTCAGCTCTTTTATGACTCGTGGACTTCAACTCTCAGAATTCCTGAGCCAGCTATGCTGAGGGGAAAGGGAGAGGTTTCCAAGCTGAGCCAGGCTGGCTCAGGAATTCTGGGAGTTGAAGTCCACGAGTCCTAAAAGAGCCAAGGTTGCCTACCCCTGCTTTAAAGACTATGTGATTCAAGTCACAGCAGCACTGATTCTCTGGTGATAAAGGTTGTAAAACTGGGTGCGACACACTTAACAACCCCAATGGAAATTCTGGTCCTAATTCTGGTTGTAAGTCAAGGACTATCGTTACTGAAACGGTCAAAATCGTTTGCTTCCTCTTCGCCATCTTAAGCTTAGGGTCTGAACCGGCCTCACCTACGCACGCTCCACTCGGCGACAACTTGTATCCCGAAGAGCATTCGCACCGGTAACTGCCGGGGATATTTAAGCAATCGGCGTTTCGTTGGCAGAGGTTTTCCCCTCCGCTGCATTCGTCAATGTCTGCCAGGAGAGGGAAGAAGAGAGGGAAAAAAGTCAGTGGGAGAAAAAAGGGAAAATGTCCCACTCATTTTGGTTCGGACACCTGTGCCCTCATGTCCGCTTCTTCTCTGTCACTCTGCTACACAGATAATCCTCGGCTTTTCAAGTGGCCGTTCAAAGTTACAACAACACTGAAAAAAAAGTGACTTATGACCATTTTTCACACTTAACGACTGTTACGGCATCCCCGTGGTCATGTAATCAAAATCTGGATGCTTGACAAGTGACTCATATTTGTGACGGTCGCAGTGTCCCGGGGTTACGTGATCCCCTTTTGCGACCTTCAGCCAAGCAAAGTCCACGGGAAAGTCAGATTTGCTTAACAACCGTGTTACTAATTTAACAACCGCGGTGATTCACTTAACAAATGGGGCAAGAAAAAAAATTGTAAAATGGGGCAAAACTCGCTTAGCGACATAAATTTTGGGCTCCGTTGTGCTCGTAAGTCGAGGACTATCTGTATATTGAAAACTGCATCTTTTCCATTGTGTCTTCTCCATACCACAATAGGGACAAGACATCACATCTTATCTTTTGCCCATTGTCCACATTGGAGGAGAAAGGGGAACCAGTGGGCAGGGGGAGAAGAGGGACGGGGCTTTGATTGACAGCCCTATCCTGAAAGCTGGATCCATGAAATCCACAGGTAGTCCTTGTTTAGCAACCAATCATTTTGTGACCGTTCGGAGTTATGATGGCACTAAATGAGGAGACCCACAATATAGGTAGTCCCTGACTTACAGCAGTTTGTTTAGTGACCGTTCAAAGGTACGACAGCACTGAAAAAAGTGACATGGCTGCTTTTCACACTTACGACTGCTGGTGACATGATCAGAATTCAGACAACTGACTCATATTTATGACGGCTGCAGTGTCCCAGGGTCATGTGACCTTCTGACAAGCAAAGTCAATGGGGAAGCCAGATTCACTTCATGACCGTGTTACTAACTTAACAACTGCAGTGATTCACTTAACAACTGTGGCAAGGAAGTTGTAAAATCAGGCACAACTCACTTAACAACTGTCTCACTTAACAACAGGAATCCTGGGTTCAGCTCTGGCTGTAAGTCAAGGACTACCTCTAGTTGCAGCCAGCAAAGGTCCCTCGTCACGTGATCACCAGCAGTGACCTTCCCTATCTGCTTCCCCCAAGCAAGTCAGTGGGGAAGCCAGCGGGAAATCAGAAATGGTGATCTCCCTGTGCATAAAGATTGCATGGAAGTCACTTAACGACCTCAACCAGAACGGAGGCAATTGCTGTCATCAAGCTGGAGCAATCACAAGACATTGTTCTTTTCAGCCGTACCATTTAACAACGGAGGTGTCGGTCCCAATGACTGTCGTTAAGTGAGGACTGTATTTAGAAAGAAATCAAATGATATTCATGGCAGGTGCAGCTGTTTGTTCCTTCTTCCTGTATCACCAGTTTTATCCTGCTTGTCATATTTCCCTTTGGAGGTGCAACCCCCCCCCCATTAAATGCCAGCCCCGATTCTGACCTTCACAGATCAGCAAGATATTGTTGTAGCTGAAGCCGATGGGACACTCGCAACGGAAACTGCCGATCTGGTTGATGCAGACGCCATTGGTGCAAATGGCTGGAATCTCACTGCATTCGTCGATATCTGCTCGGAGAGAGGGAGGGGGCAGAAGAGGGGTGGGAACGGGTGTGACATAAGGCTGAACACAAGCAAAACACACACACACACACACACACACACACACACACACACATTTAACTGTGGGACCCATCGGATCAACTGAATTTTGCAGAGAATAGTGTGGGACTCAAAACATTCCTGGCGATTTATTTGTTGTTTTTTATTGCTTTCTTGTCAGGGAATTGCACAGCTGGTGTCCAAATGGAGTCAGAGACGCTGACACGAATTTGTAGCTTTATATAAATAAATATATTTTACATCTATATTTACAGTAAATAAAATACAGTAAATAAGATAGTCAGGCACATCCATCATCATGAGGTAAATCGTGAGGTAAATCACAGAGAACACACAGGGCATACAGAAGAAAAAGGCGGGAAAACAGGGAAACTCTCCCTCCCCCTCCAAATCCACACTAACCAATCAAAGCGCAGATTGCCTCACTCTCCAACCAATCAACCGTAACTGTGTGCTCTGGCTCACTGCACACATCCCACTGCTCCAGCTACTAAATTTAAATATCTTAATACTTCCGATTGCTTTGTGACTTGTGTTCTTATTTCTAGTGCTTTTAGGATTGTTTTCACTTTCTTTTTTAAATAGTCTTTTTTTAAACACATCAATCATTCATCTTAAAAAAGAAAATCTGGGGGGGGGGGGGAGAAAGCTAAAAGTACAAACTAGGTTTCGTTTTTCTTATAAACTCTTCTTAGTTTATAATTGTTTTAACCGTAGTATTTTGGTTGGATTGAAGCACCGACACAAAACACCACTCTCCATGCAAAGGTGTTAGTTGTGGGTCAATGTTTGGGGGATGCTCACCAATTGGTTTCCCTGTGTGGATGTCAATGATGAAGCCGGGCGCCTGGTTGCCACACAGAATCTGGTATTCAGCTAGAAAAGAAAGACTCGGTCATGTTGCTATGACGGCATCTCCTTGTAAGACCTCAAGCATTGAGCAACTCAGGTGTAGGTAGGAGAGAATATCCGTAGCTCAGGGTTGAACTCTCAGGTGCTTCCTGAGCTGGCTGTTTTTTTTTTGCCGACAAACATCAGCCATCATCAAATCGGCCATCGACAGGCACGCAGAGATAAACAACATTTACACAGCATTCAAAAGAGAAAGCCCAGGGGAGGGGAAGAGAGTAGGAGGGGAGGAGAGAAAGAGGAGGGAAGTGGGGAAGGATTAGAGAGGGTGGACGCGGCCTGGGGGGAATGGGCAGGCGGTACCAATGGTTAGGAATTTATTTTAATTGAATTGTAGTTTGTATGAATAAATGGAAAATAAAAAACTTTTTATTAAAAAAAAAAGAGAGAGAAAGCCCAGAAAGGAACAAAAAGACCAAAACGCCTCCTTGCCAGCAATCAACGCGCAGATACGGTAGGTAGGGATTAACACTAGGATTAACATTAGACTGACAGTCCAGAAGCAGACAATACCCCAATCAAGGATCGCCTAAACAAGCTAACAGTAAACAGGCTAACCAAGGAGAATCCAAGACCGCTCCCCCCAACAATGACCGGGAAAGCTACTGGAATATAAACAGAGAGCAAAACTCACTCCCTTCTAGCACTGATAATGTTACCTAGACTGCAGGAAAACCACCAAGCTCAGAGAGCACTAAGGGCTCAAAGTTGTGCCCCCCCCTCCTCCTCCTCCTCTCTGCAAATTGCACTCCCTAGTAGGACTGATGATGTTACCTAGTTTGGTAAAGAAACATCTGCAAGAAAACTACCCAGCTCAGAGGGCACCAGAGAGCCATCAGTCCTTTCCTTTCCTCCTCCTCCTCCTCCTCCTCCTCCTCCTCCTCCTCCTCTCTGCAATTTGCACTTTCTAGTAGGACTGATGATGTTATCTAGTTTGGTAAAGAAACATCTGCAAGAAAACTACCCAGCTCAGAGGGACCAGGGACCCCACAATCTCAATCCACCTCCTCCTCCTCCTCCTCCTCCTCTCTGCAAATTGCACTCCCTAGTAGGACTGATGATGCTACCTAGTTTGGTAAAGAAACATCTGCAAGAAAACTACCCAGCTCAGAGGGCACCAGAGAGCCATCAGTCCTTTCCTTTCCTCCTCCTCCTCCTCCTCCTCCTCTTTGCACTCCCTAGTGGGACTGATGATGTTCCCTACTTTGGTAAAGAAACGTCTGCCAGAAAACTACCCAGCTCAGAGGGCACCAGGAACACCAGGACTCAGGTTTAGCACAGGCCACATCCCAGCTGCTCCGCTTGAAAAACTCCAGGGACTCCTCGTCTTTCAACCAGTGACCACTGGAATTATGTTGACCCAAAGGCACTTACAACCCCATCCCAAAGCTCTGACAGCCACCACCACCCTGGCCACGTGACCACATTCCGGGTGCTCGGCAACTGGCCTGCCTTCTCGGCCATTTGCAGAGACTCCCGCAGTCACTTGACCGTGATTTACGATGGTTTTTTTTTTTTTGCCAAAACTCCTCTTAGTGAACAGCGGGTTCAGATAGCGAACCCGCTGTTTGGCTTAACGGCTGTGGATTCAGCTAACGTCCACGGCGTCTGGCTCAAGGACCGCAGGGGTGTTGGGGCGGAGGGGCCACTCACTGCTGGCCGGCGTGGGGCAGGGCTCGCAGGGCTTGTTCCAGGCTTTGCCGATGTTGTAGGAGCAGCAACACATCTTCTTGGTCATGTTGAAGGAAAGCTCGTCCTCGCACGTGTCGTTGTAGTTGCGGTAGCAAAGGCTCTTCCGCATGTCTGAAAGGAAGGGAGCCAGGGAACCTCAGCTGGCCCAGAGGCCCAGCTCCCAGCCCTGGGACAGGGCCCCCCAAAGGGTGGGTATGGCGAAGGGATGCCCCTGCCCCACCTCCGTTTGGAAGAGTCCGGTCTGTTTGGGAGGGGGCTGAGAGGTTTTAAGAAGTGGCTCCACTAAGTCCTGTTTATCCCTCTCTCTGTTCCTATCTCTCTGCCTGTATTTACTGTATGTCTGCCTGCCTATCATCTCTCTCTCCCTCTCTCTTTTTATCTATCTATCTATCTATCTATCTATCTATCTATCTATCTATCTATCTATCTATCTATCTATCTATCTATCTATCTATCTATCTATCTATCTATCTATCTATCTATCTATCTATCTATCTATCTTCTCTGTCCATCTACCCCTCTCTATTTTTCTCTATCCACCCATCCATCTTTCAGTCTCTCATCTCTCTATCCCTTTCTCTATCCATCCATCTTTCCCCCTAATTTCTCTATCACTCTATCTATCTCTATCACTCTAACACTATCACTCTGTCTGTCTGTCTGTCTGTCTGTCTCTCTCTCTCTCTCCCTCCCTCCCTTTCTCTCTCTCTCTCTACATATCTATCTAAACTCTGGATTTGAATTATGGGATGAGGACATGCAAATCAGCCTCTGAGGTGTGATTGCCTCCGTGTCCAACTTTGGCTCCTGCTGAAGCTGTTTGGGCTGACCACCACTGGAGGCCAGAACATGGCTAGATGGATCCTGATCTCTTTGAGATCTCATTTAAAAAGTCTGTTCTGAAAAAAGGGAAAACCCCACACCCAAACCACAGAAGTCTCCTCTTCCCTCTATTTGACGTGGAACCTCCAGAGCTAAGGGCAGCCTATCTTTTGACAGCTAGAGGAGGCTAGGGGAGCCCCATCCTACATTTTCAGCTGAGTTACCTGGAAGGGCGTCAAGCCATCCTAGGAGACTGGGGCTGATTGCTCCCTCACCCCATTTGCCCCTCTTCTCCCTTTTGAGCCCACCCTGCAGGGCCCTTCGTACCCATACAGTTGTTCCCTCCGTTGACTTGCATATACTCCGGGGGACAAACGCAGGTGTAGTTGCCGAGTGTGTTGTAACAGGTCCCCGGCCCGCAGATGCCGATGTGAGCAGAGCACTCGTCGATGTCTGGAGGGGAAAACAAAGGTTGTGGGAACAGGGGCCAGAGCCAGGTCAGTCGGTCCCAGGATGAGTGTTTCAGATCTGTCGAGGGGATGCAACCCCTACTGGGGGGGGGAATGACCTCAGGAGACAGGAGGGAGACCCCCCCCCAGACATAAAAGCTACAACAGGGTGCAGATGGAAAGGAGGGTGTAGGAAGTGACTCAAAAGACCCCCCCCCTAGTTTTCCAGAAAGTAAAAGGTGTGGAGGGAGAGAAAGATTCTGTTAATGTAAGGTTACAATAAAGATAGAGCTAGAGATCCAGGCTGTGCTTCCTGGCTGGCCTACCTCGCAGGGCTAACAAACCCTGCCAATCATTTTAGAAGCTCCCCAAAACACCAAGCCACTTTAAAGCCGGTGGACTTCAACTCCCAGAATCCCCCAGCCACCATTTTACAAATGCAGAAAAAAAAATCAAGCTAAGACACTTAAGGGGCTGGTTTCAGAAGGGTGGACAGGAGCTGGAACTGATGGGTGGACTTCAACTCCCAGAATTCCTCAGCTGACCGTGCTGGCTGGGGAACTCTGGGAGTTGAAGTCCACCCGTCTTAAAGTGATCGGGCTGGGAGACCCCTACTCTAAGTGAATGAATTGGGAGAGTCTGCGGACTGCAATGCGTGTAAATGTATATATAGGCAAGGTGGCCATCTTGACTTTTTTGACCATACCCGGGGGACGCCCACGAGTGAATCTGCCTTCTCGATCCCCAAAAATACCTTGAGCCTGCTAACGGAGACACGAAGCCACAAAAGACAGTCCCTCTTTTGATTTCCCCTTCCATGCCACGCCTTGAGTTGGCCCAGGGGTGCCAGGGCACACCACCCCCTTCCCCAAAGGTCGCCCACCTGCCTGCCACCCGCCCGTAGACCCACCTTCACAAATACGGGTGTCCTCGTTCAGGTAATAGCCCGGGGGGCACTCGCACTGGAAGCTCCCAAAGGTATTGATGCAATTGCCTCCCTGGCATAGGCCGGGCAGTTCCTGGCATTCGTCTATGTCTGTGAGAGAGGAAGAGGAAGATCAAGGATCCGAGGCACTTCTTGGGGGGAGTGGAGGATGGGTCTCTCTCTCTCCCTCCCTCCCATTCTCTCTCTCTCTCTCTCTCCTTCCCCCCTCTCTCATTCTCTCTCTCTCCCTCCCTCTCTCTCTCTCTCATTCTGTCTCTCATTCTCTCCCTCTCTCCCTCCCTCTCTCTCTCTCTCTTTCTCTCTCTCTCATTCTCTCTCTCTCTCTTCCTCCCCCTCTCTCTCATTCTCTCATTCTCTCCCTCTCTCTCTCTCTCTCATTCTCTCTCTCTCCCTCTCTCTCATTCTCTGTCTCTCATTCTCTCATTCTCTCCCTCTCTCTCTCATTCTCTCTCATTCTGTCTCTCTCTCTCTCCCCCTCTCTCATTCTCTCATTCTCTCTCTCTCATTCTCTCTCTCTCTCCCTCTCTCGCATTCTGTCTCTCATTCTCTCCCTCTCTCTCTCTAATTCTCTCTCTCTCTCATTCTCTGTCTCTCTCTCCCTCCCTCTCTCTTTCTGTCTCATTCTGTCTCTCATTCTCTCATTCTCTCTCTCTCTCTCATTCTGTCTCTCATTCTCTCCCTCCCCCCCTCTCTCTCATTCTCTCTCTCTCTCTCTCATTCTGTCTCTCATTCTCTCATTCTCCCCCCCTCTCTCTCCCTCCCTCCCTCTCTCTCTCTCTCTCTCTCTTCCCCAAAGCCGCCAGTGGGATGGCCGAGGAAAAAGTCATGCAAAGACACAAACGTAGAATTATGTATTTATGGCTCACCGCACAGACAGCTAGATGTTTAAATGGGTTTTTTTTATAGATCAAGTCCAACAGGAGGATATGTGAAATGAATGTATTTTATTGTTATATTATTATTATTGTTGTTCTTGTTATTATTTATTTGAAGTGTACCCTGCCTTTGTTATTGTTTGTAAATATCTCAAGGCAGCAAACATGCATAATGTTGCTTCCTCCTTTTTCCCCCCTGCAAACAGGGGGAAACAATAACCCTGCAGTGTGGGTTGGGCCGAGAGAGGGATTGGACCCCAATCACCCAGACAGATTTCCTGCCTAAAGCAGGACTAGAACTCACCGTCTCCTGGTGATTGGTCCAAAGTCAGCCAGCCAGCTTTTATGTTTAAGGTGGGACTAGAACTCGCTGTAGCCTGGTGATTGGTCCAAAGTCACTCACCTGGCATTCGTGCCTAAGGTAGGACTAGAACTCACCATCTCCTAGTGATTGGTCCAAAGTCGGAGGCTGCAGTTGGTTCAGAACGCAGCCGCGAGAGTGATTGTGGGCGCGCCAAGGTACGCCCACGTGTCACCTATCCTCCGCGAGCTGCACTGGCTTCCTGTGGGTCTCCGGACGCAATTCAAGGTGTTGGTTATCACCTTTAAAGCCCTTCATGGCATAGGGCCAGGTTACTTACAGGACCGCATTCTGCCGCACAGTTCCCAGAGGTCCCATAGATTGGGCCTCCTTCAGGTCCCGTCGGCCAGACAATGTCGACTGGCGGGCCCTCGGGGAAGGGCCTTTTCTGTGGTGGCTCCGACCTGGTGGAATCAACTTCCCCCCCGAGGTTCGAACTACTCCCACCCTGCCGGCCTTTAAGAAAGCCGTTAAAACTCTCCTGTTCCGGCAGGCCTGGGGCTGGTGTCCCCGGGGGGGGGGCGGGATATGATCGGACTCGCGGTATGACTGGATTATTTTATTCTTTTATGATTGTTTTAACTTTGTACGCCGCCCTGAGTCCTTTGGGATTGGGCGGCATATAAATATTTGAAAATAAATAAATAAATAAATGTTTAAGGTGGGACTAGAGCTCGCTGTAGCCTGGTGATTGGTCCAAAGTCACTCACCCGGCTTTTGCGCCTAAGGCAGGACTAGAACTCACTGTCTCCTTGGTTCCTAGTCCAGCACCTAAAGCATGTTCGCCTTCGCTGGAGATGATCTCCACGGCTCGCTCACTGATTCTCCTTCTCTAAAACCTTGCGGGCAAAACTTTAAGCTTTTCTGGAGAGCAGCTGGAAGGACCAGCACCAGAATTACACATGAATTGCAGCATCTGCCAAACTCTTGATGAAAGGATCAGCCTGAATCAATCCAATCCAACAGTTTGCTTTATTCTGCAGCCAAAACTGCTGCTTTTTTTTTTTTTTTGCCCTCTGTTTAGCTCAGATCTGATGCCTCTGCCCACAAGTTCATCACCCCAATAAAAATGATGCCCTTGCAATGTTCTTTTTAAAGCCAGGGAATTTTCCCAGGGCTGTAATCAATAACAGGATGGGTTTTTTTTTTTTTTTTTTAAATATGCAAGGGTTTGGGCATCCAAAGACACTCTCCGGCGCTGAATTTCAGAGGGTCTCTAAGTTCAGGCAGGCCTGAGAGATCATTTTTCAGGTCTCCCCCTCCCACCCAGGTGACCCACTGACCTACCTTCCAAAATGACTGTGATGGGATTGGGACGGAAGCCTTCGCCACCCGGACAGAGGGTCTTGTATTCGGCTGTAGGGTGAGAAGTGAATTCTAGACAGAGTTTAGAAGTTTTAGGCATCTTTATTTCAACCTTGGCCACTTCAAGACGGGAGGACTTCAACTCCCAGAATTCCCCAGCCAGCATGGCCAAGGTTGAAAAACACTATTTTTTGAAACAGCTTTCCAAGAATAGAATAGAATAGAATAGAATAGAATAGAATATAGAATATAGAATAGAATAGAATAAGGAATGGAATAGAATAGAATAGAATAGAATAGAGCAGAATATAGAATAGAATAGAATAGAATAGAATAGAATAGAATAGAATAAGGAATGGAATGGAATAGAATAGAATAGAGCAGAATATAGAATAGAATAGAATAGAATAGAATAGAGCAGAATATAGAATAGAGTAGAATAGAATAGAATAGAATAGAATAAGGAATAGAATAGAATAGAATAGAATAGAATAGAATATAGAATAGAATAGAATAGAATATAGAATAGAATAGAGCAGAATATAGAATAGAATAGAATAGAATAGAATAGAATAAGGAATAGAATAGAATAGAATATAGAATAGAATAGAATATAGAATAGAATAGAACAAGGAATGGAATAGAATAGAATAGAATAAGAATAAGAATAGAATTAGAATAGAAGCTGGAAGGGATCTTGGAGGTCTTCTAGTCCAGCCACCTGCTCAAGCAGGAGAAACTATACCATCTCAGACAAGTCTAGCTTCTTCTTAAAATCCTCCAGTGATGGAGTGCCCACAATTTCTGGAGGCAAGGAGTTCCACTGGTTAATTGTCCTCACTGTCAGGAAGTTTCTCCTTAATTCCAGGTTGCTTCTCTCTTTGGTCAGTTTCCAACCGTTGTTTCTCCTCCTGCCCTCTGGTGCTTTGGAGAATAAATTGACTCCCTCCTCTTTGTGGCAGCCCCTCAAATACTGGAACGCTGCTATCCTGTCCCCCCTATTTCTTCTTTTCTCCAGACTAGCCAAACCCAAGTCCTGCAGCACTGGGAGGTGGGACTAGTACAGTGGTTCTCAACCTGTGGGTCGGGACCCCATTTGGGGTCGAACGACCATTTCACGGGGGTCACCAAACAACGCAATCTGTCATTTTTTCCCCCTTTTCCTTAGCTGTGCTACTCCCTTTTATTCGATTGGCTTTTGAAAGCCAATAGAAGAGACTCTCTTGAATAGAGTCTAATTCTATTGGTTTTCCAAAGCCAATAGGAATTGTCCAGGCTGTCTCTGCCCTGCTGAGCCCGCCAAAAGTCCCATTCTGAAAATGGTGCTGCAAGTTGCCTGCAGCGAAGGCGAGCTGTCTGGAAGTTTCCACCCCTCCCTGCTGAGCTACTACTAAAAATGTAAGCACAAGAGGGCCAGGGGTGGGAGGTGGGAGGCCGGAGGGCGCAGGGAGGGTTGCTGGCGCGTGTGGGGCCCGGCGTGTGCCTTACCTCCCTTGGGCTGGGCCAGCTGGTCGCCCAGCCGGTGATCACCCTGCGCCGTCGCTGCCCCTTGCCAGCTACGCCTCGGCCGGCACAGGGGGCGGCACCACGCATGCGCGGCACTCCTGGGCCAAGTTGGTTGATGGGCAATGGCCTGTGTGCACCCTCAGCCTGCCCAGCGTGTGCTCCAGCCGCAGGAGAGGAGGCGGAGTGTGCGCGCCTCCTCCTGCCCCGCCCGCAGGGAAATACAGGTAGTCCTCGACTTACGACCACATGGTCAGGGGTCGCGGCATTAGGAAGGTTGAGAACCACTGGACTAGAAGATCTCCAAGGTCTGCTATTCTCTTATTCAAGGACACCAGGGCATGATCTGACCAGGAGAGAGGCGACACTGACCGATTATGTCGTCACGTCTCCGACGAGTTTGTTGCGATTTTGTTTTGAAGTGTTGAAGTGTCGCTTCTATTGCATTGCTACGTTAGTGCCTGCCACCCACCCACAGGAAATCAATCCATCCATCAGAACAGAGCTGGGAGGGACCCCGGGAGGTCTTCTAGTCCAACCCACTGTTCACCCCATTCCAGACCAGAGGCTGTCCAGTCTCTACCAGTGACAAAGCACCTACAGCTTCGGAGGAGGGTCAAGCTGCTCCACTTGTCAATTAATCCACGGCCCAAACCAAATGCTGGCAGACGCCAGTCAAACGATGCCGCCCGGTGGGCACGGCTGCCCTACTCACTGGTGTTGGCAGCTGGGCAGAGTTCGCACGGGTTGCCCCAGGCCCGGCCCAGGGAGCAGCAACAGGAGGCCCGGGTGACCCCCACGCCGATTTCCGCACTGCAGGAGATGCCGCCGTCGCCGCGGTCTTGTGTGTCCAGGAAACAGTTGCCCACTCGGGTATCTGGGTAGGAAGGAGAAAGGGAGAGAGACAGAAGGAGAATGAAGGGTGGACTTGTCGAGATATAAAAGCTTTTTGGATTAAGATTTGGTGGAATACTCCAAAGATTTTAAAGAGAAAGATAAAGTTTACTCCGCAATTATTCTTGTTTTATTTATTTATTTATTTTATTTATGAGACTTATATACCGCTTTAAGTTGCAAGCACTCTCTAAGCGGTGTACACCAGTAAGCAATGTATATATATATATATATATATATATATTTACATTGCCCCCAACAATCTGGATCCTCATTTTACCTACCCCAGAAGGATGGAAGGCTGAGTCAACCCTGAGCTGGTGAGATTTGAACCGCTGACCTGGTGAACACAGTTAGCTAAAGTGGCCTGCAGTACTGCACTCTAACTGCTGCGCCACCTCGGCTCTTTAAATAATACCCTCTTGTTGGGTATTATTGTAGATTTTGATGTTAAAGAAATCAATTTGAGCCGAGGTGGCGCATCAGTTAGAGTGCAAGTACTGCAGGCCGCTTTAGCTGACTGTGTTCAGCAGGTCAGCGGTTCAAATCTCACCGGCTCAAGGTTGACGCAGCCTTCCATCCTTCCAGGGTAGGTCAAATGAGGACCCAGATTGTTGGGGGCAATGTAAATATATATATACATTGCTTACTGGTGTACCCCGCTTAGAGAGTGCTTGCACTTAAAGCGGTATATAAGTCTCATAAATAAATAAATAAATTTGATGCTGAATCTTATAACAGCTGCAAGATTATTGGTGGGGCAATATTGGAAGAAAAACTCACTGCCTACTTTGGAAGAATGGATACTTCAGGTGTCTAATTTAGCAGACATGGCGAAAATCTCTGCCTGTTTGAAGGACCAGTCACAAGAAAAATATATTATGGTTTGGAGAAGATGGATTGATCACATTCAAAAGAAATATGAGACTGAAAAGTACTATCTTGCGTATGAGTAGATTTTAGATAATTGTTAACAGTTCAATATGGTTGAATTTATATTATTTTTAGTACTATGGTTTAATTATATTATCATTTTTGTTTTTAATTCGTTAATACTTGTTTTGAAAAGGAGTTAAAGTGTGTTATGGATTTGATTGATAGTATAGTTGGTTAATGTTAGTTAGATTATGTTTGTTTATTTGTTGCTCTGTAATCACCTCTGGGAAGTGGGGGGGGAAGGGATGGGAGGGGTCTGGGTTATATTGTATTAAATTTATAAAACTTTTAATAAAAAAAAGAAGAAGGAGAATGAAGGGGAAAAAAAGAACTGCACTGGGAAGAGCACAACGGCGTCGGGGCCGTAGAGATAGGAAGGCCTGGGAAAAAAAACTGGGGGAAAAAACAGTTTTTTTCCCAAACGGCTTTGGAAAAAAAGGGGAAAAAACCTCCTCTGTTTTCCCCCCACCCAATTTTTCCAGTTTTTTTTTCCAGACCTTCCCATCTCTAGCTGGGTGGGGGTCTTTAGGTACAAGAGGCATCTGAGAGTTAGTTGTGTATCCAACACATGTCGACAAATTCTGCTTTTCCAAGGGTATGTATTCTTTTTTTTCTTTCCCCTAATGCAGCAGGCATCATGTCGTCGGCTAGCCCAGTATGTTTCTCAACCTTAGCCACTTCAAGATGGTGGACTTCAATTCCCAGAATTCCCCAGCCAAGCTGTTTACGTTTGGTGGACTGCAACTCCCAGAATTCCCTAGCCGGACAGAATTCTGGGAATTAAGGTCCACGGATCTTAAAGTGCCCAAGGTGGAGAAGCAGCGGGCTAGGATGACCGACTCCCTGACTGGCAGACTCTTTCTGCTCCAGGGATAGAAAGAATTGTAATTATAATTATAATAAACCAGATGATAAACCAACAATCATTTAAAAAGGATCAGTGAGGCTTGCAAATCTTGACTACGGCTTGGAGAAACGAGAGGAAGAACCGAATCGCGTCGAAATGAGGACCTGTCTTTGACAAGGGTTTCTACTTGGGCTTTTTCAATGTGGGGCTGGGGACTATGGAGTTTGTCGTTCAAGGCGTTGGGCTAGCTAGGCCAAGCAGGACCAGCTTGGTCTTCTTTCAGCGAGGCCCATTTTAGAAAGCATCCAAAGGGGGGGGGGGGAACTGGATGTGTTCTTATATTTCGCTTTTTAAAAATTTCTGTATTTAGCAATTAGCACTTATATACCGCTTCACAGTGGTTTACAGCCCCCTCTGAGCGGTTTACAAAGTCAGCCTATTTGCCCCCAGCAATCTGAGTCTTCCTTTTACTGACCTTGGAAGGACGGAAGGCTGAGTCAACCTTGAGCCGGTTAGAGGATCAAACTACTGACAGTGGGCAGAATTAGCCTGCAGTGCCGCATTCTAACCACGGCAGGACCAGCTTCACCTTGTTAATATTTATGATTTTAATAGTAAGCTGCCCAGAGTTGCTTTTCAGCGCGATAAGCGACGGGTGGCAGATACATTTAATAAATAAAGAGTATCGGGAAACCACCGCACCCGGGAAACACGGAGACCCTGTGGGGATGGATCCTCCTTACCGACACACCCCACGCCGGTAGGGTTCAGCTCAAAGTCCTGAGGACAGTTGCAGAGGTAGCTACCCGGCGTGTTGACGCAAAGCCCGTTGATGCAGTTCACCGGATCGGCACACTCGTTGATGTCTGTCGGGAGAGACGGAGAGAGATGGGAAAGGAGTTAAAGGCGGTCTGGGAATTGCTGATGGTGTCCCGTCCTCGGCGGAAGGAGCTGCCGAACCACAGGCGCTGGCTGGCCACGCTGCGGTGGCCCTCTCCTTGGCTTGTGTGTTTGCAACCGAGGTTGGATGGAGGATTGGGCAGAGGGGAAGAGCTGAGCCAAGGCAGGGACATCGGGGGTGGGAGGAATTACTGCCCCCTCCCCAGGCCTGGGTCTGGAGCTGGAGATCTCTCTCATGGAAGAGCTTTGGAAGGGACCTTGGAGGTCTTCTAGTCCAGCCCCCTGTTCAAGGAGGAGATCCTAGATCATTTCAATCAATCAATCAATCAATCAATCAATCAATCAATCAGAATAGGGCTGGAAGGGACCTTGGAGGTCTTCTAGCTCAGTGGTTCTCCACCTGTGGGTCGGGACCCCATTTGGGGTCAAACGACCATTTCATGGGGGTCGCCAAACAACGCAGTCCGCCATTTTTTCCCCCCCTTTCCTTAGCTGTGCTACTCCCTTTTATTCTATTGGCTTTTGAAAGCCAATAGAATAGACTCTCTTGAATAGAGTCTAATTCTATTGGCTTTCAAAAGCCAATAGGAATTGTCCAGGCTGTCTCTGCCCTGCTGAGCCCGCCAAAAGCCCCCTTATGCAAACGGTGCTGCACCCGTTGAGTAGTCCTCGACTGACGACCGGTTGGGTAGTCCTCGACTTACGACCGGTTGGGGGTCGCGGCATTAAAAAGGTTGAGAACCATTGTTCTAGTGCAACCCCCTGCTCAAAATAGGAGATCCTAGATCATTTCAATCAATCAAAATCAATTAATCAATCTGAATAGAGCTGGAAAGGACTTTGGAGATCTTCTAGTCCAGGGCTTTTCAACATTTTCACTCATTGTACCACTTTTAGGATATGGCAATATTCGAGTACCACCAGTCGCCTAGCCACCTCCCCCAAAAAAGGAAAAATGTGATAAAGTGCAGGTAGTCCTCAACTTACAACAGTTTACTTAGTGACTATTTGAAGTTACAATGGCACTGAAAAAAGTGCCCTCCACGCCACAGCCAAGCAAGACACCTGCTTGCCCGCCCAATGGCGTTCTTCTTCCTGTCCGAGGTTTTCATTGTTGTGAGCGTTTCTGTTGGGGATTGGCAGCGGCGGTGGGGTGGGTGGGGGGGTGTTTGGTTTTTATTCCCCCCGTCTGCTGGGTGGTTGCAGCAGGTTTTGGTCACTTCACATGACACGGTGACCGTCATAAATATGAAGCAGTTGCCAAGCATCTGAATGTAAATCACAAGACCCTGGAGAGGCTGCAACATTCCAGCTGATCGGCGCTTCTTCTGGGCTCAGCAGAAGCCCCAGGATCAGTGCCAAGCTCCAGCTGGATCCTGGCGCTGATCCTGGGGCTTCCGCTGAGCCCTGACAGTCCTGAAGAAACGCTGTTCAGCTGGAGAGCGGCGCTGATCCTGGCGCTTCCGCTAAGCCCTGACAGCCCTGCAGCTCCAGCCGTCTCTCGCTCAGGCTTGTGCGGTGTTGCTACCGGTTCAGCTCATTCCCCTCCCCCGCTACCACTTTTCTAGGATGGTCGTGTACTACCTGCCAGGGGCCAATGGACCACAGGTGGTACCCGTACCACTGGTTGAAAAGCCCTGGTTGAAAAGCCCTGTTCTAGTCCAGCCCCGTGCTCAAGTAGGAGATCCTAGACCATATCAATCAATCAATCAAACGTCAGAAATACATGACACTTGATCAGATGACCGTGGGGATGCTGTGGTGGTTGTTAAGTGCAAAGACCTGGACCTAAGTCACCTTTTTTCAGTGGCAACTTCGGAAATCCACCCAATGAATAGGACCACCTGGAGCCATGATGGGTCTTTCCCGCTCACCTGTGCAGTTGCCGCCGCTCCTGTCCAGCTCGTATCCATCGTCACAGGCGCAGCGGAACATCCCGGGAAGATTCTGGCAGGTGCCAAAAACGCAGATATTTTGGAAGGTGCATTCATCAATGTCTGCAAGGAAACACAGCACATTTTAACCTCAACATTCTCTCTTCTTAAAGACCTCCAGTGTTGGAGCATTCACAACTTCTGGAGGCAGGTTGTTCCACTGATTAATTGTTTTCACTGTCAGGAAGTTTCTCCTTAGTTCCAGGTTGCTTCTCTCCTTGGTCAGTTTCCATCCGTTGTTTCTTCTCCTGCCTTCAGGCACTTTGGAGAATAGCTCGACTGCTTCTTCTTTGGGGCAGCCACTGAGAGATTGAAATACTGCTATCATGTCCCCCCTTGTCCCTTTGTTCGTTAAACTAGATATACTCAATTCCAGCAGCCATTCCTTATATGCTTTGGCCTCCAGACCCCTAATCATCTTTGTTGCTCTTCTCTGTACTCTTTCTAGAGTCTCAACATCTTTTTTACATTGTGGTGACCAAAACTGGATGCAGTGTTCCAAGTGTGGCCTTACCAAGGCCTTGTAGAGTGGTATTAACACTTCACGGGATCTTGATTCTCTCTTCTTTCTCTCTCTTTCACACACATAAACCTCTAAAGCAGCGGTTCTCAACCTATGGGTCGCGACCCCATTTGGGGTCGAACGACCATTTTACGGGGGTCGCCAAACAACGCGATCCGCCATTTCCCCCCCTCAGGGGGCGCCGCCGTGCATGGGGGCGCTGCCGCGCGTGCATGGCGCGTCCGTGTGACGGGGGTCGCCGTCACACGAACGTTGAGAAACGCTGCTCTAAACACTGGCAGCAATTTCGCTGGCCTTTTGTGCATCTCTAAAACCCAGTTTCTGCAACCATTCTTCTTATCCTAAATCAGCTCACCTTGGCAAGCCTTGCTGTCATCAGTTGGGTTGAAGCCCATTTCGCACTCACACCGGTAGCCCCCGGGGGCGTTGAGACACTGCCCGTTCTCACAGAGGTTGACATTGTCGGCGCATTCGTCCACATCTGGGAGGGAAAAAGGAGGCACGGTCAGGCCTGTCAACTGTCCAGCTGGCATTTCCAGAAAAAGAAACTTCAGGGACATAATTTTACCGAGAGTATAATACTTTGCTGAAAATTTACATTGGCACAGAAGAAGTGAAACCAGCTCCGTTTTCCCACTCGAAGGCTTGCTTAATTAAACAATAGATTCCCTCGCCCCCCACCCACCGGGTGTTCACATTGTCCAATAGTAATACTTCTTGTTATGGAAACAGGCCACTTCTCCATCGAGCACCTGCGTTAGTGACCTTGGCGTTCTTGCAGGCTCTCAAAGATGGCTCAGAGGGACTGGTTCTGTGGAGAGAGGTTTTTCCACGGACCAAAGAGTGTGTGGTTTTGTGTGCTGCCTACATCCCACGGATGGGGCTTTGCTTGTTTGTGCGGACCGGCTGCTGGCAATCCACGGCCCAGTACCAGTCCACGGACCAGGGGTTGGGGACCCCTGGCCTAGATCAGAAGTCACCAACCCTTCTCGGCGGACCGGAGGGAAAGGGAGGAGGAAGCATTTTACGTGCGCACGCTAGTAGCACCCTGTTTTTGCCACGTGGCGCTCTGTTTGCGTAGCAGCGGTGCTAGCACGAGTGGGAGTGAGTGCATGTACTGGCCAGCTGTTCTGTGGCCCGGTGGCCAGCAGGCCATGGCCCGGTAATGGGCTGAGTCCCACAGGTTGGGGACCCTTGGCCTAGATAACATTCCTCCCACCTTTGCATTCCATTCCACAATCTCTAGTCCAGTGGTTCTCAACCTGTGGGTCGGGACCCCATTTGGGGTCGAATGACCATTTCACGGGGGTCGCCAAACAATGCAGTCCGCCATTTTTTCCCCCCTTTTCCTTACTTGTGCTACTCCCTTTTATTCTGTTGGCTTTTGAAAGCCAATAGAATAGACTCTCTTGAATAGAGTCTAATTCTATTGGCTTTCCAAAGCCAATAGGAATTGTCCAGGCTGTCTCTGCCCTGCTGAGCCCGCCAAAAGTCCCCTTCTGCAAACGGTGCTGCACCAGTTGAGTAGTCCTTGACTTACGACCGGTTGAGTAGTCCTCGACTTGCGACCGGTTGGGAGTCGCGGCATTAAAAAGATTGAGAACCACTGCTCTAGTCTGTTTTTTGTCGAGCGAGAAAATTCAGGTGAAGGGGCGAATCAGTCTTGACAAGGCCTTCCTCTTGGTCGACAACCACACAGAAAATACCCTGTCAAGCTCCTCCGGTATCACCCCCAAACTGCCGGTTAGCTGGAGCGATTCAATCAGAGGGTTGCAACTTTCCTAGTCAGGCAGATTCCATGGGGACTCTGAAGGGATGTCATGGGCACACTCACAACATGGCTGCCACGGAGATATGGCCATTTCCAAGCTCAACAAGGCTTACGGATGGATCGAAAGTGCATCCCGCTTCCCCCTTCAGTGCCCCAAGACCCTTGCTGCTCACCCAACTTTTTTTTTTTTTTTTTTTTTTTTTTAGCGTAGTTGGATAACTGAATTGTATTCTGCACCATTTTTAAGGCCTAGGAGGATTTGGGGAGGGGAGAGAAGTAGGCCTTCTGGGGAACGAAAAAAGGAAGATGCTGAGGTAATTTGGGTTAGAAATGTAAAATTTACCCAGGCGCAAAATTTAAGAGAAAATTTTTATAAAATGTTTTATAGATGGCATCTGGATCCTCAAAAGTTGTCTTGTGTGTATCCTAATTTACAGCCCAAATGTTGGAGATGTGGTAGTTTGGATGCCACTCATTTTCATATAGGGTGGGCTTGTAGAAATATAAAAGCCTTTTGGATTAAGATTTGGTGGAACGTTCAACAGATTTTTAGGAGAAAGATAAAGTTTACCCCACAATTATTTTTATTGGGTGTTATTACAGATTGTGATGCTGAAGAAATTAATTTGATGTTGAATTTGATAACAGCCACAAGGTTATTAGTAGGGCAATATTGGAAGAAGGATTGCTTGCCTACTATAGGAGAATGGACGATTAAAGTGTCAAATTTAGCAGAAATGGCTAAGATTTCTGCTTATTTGAAGGATCACTCACAAGAAAGATACATTTCGGTCTGGAGAAGATGGATAGATTATATTCAGAATAAATATGGGACTAAAAGTTTCATTTAGCTTATGAGTGAATTTTAGAGTATTATTATGATATTATTATTATTTTTAGTATTAGCATTGTTTAACTATTTGGGGACTGTATCGCTTAATAATTAGGATATTAATTTGTTTATGTTCTCATTATTATTATGTTTACTTTTAATTTATTTATATTTATGTTAAAGGGGAGTTAAAGTGCATTACGGATTTGGTTATTTATATAGTTGGTAATGTTAGTTAGATTATGATTATCATATTTGTAATCCTGTATTCAGCTCTGGGAAGTGGGGGAGGGAGAGGGGGGGTTTGGGTGGGTTGATATTGTGATTTTTATAAAACTTTTTAATAATAAAAAAAAGGAAGATGCAGCAGGCTGACTCAGAGCCAGGAAAGTCCACAGAGTCTGTCAGAAGAATAATTTGGGATTCCAACTCAAGCTGAGGCTACGCAAGAATAATAATAATAAAAAAATGGGATCCAGACAGTTGTGAGGAAAGAAAAAAGATTTATTCCTAAAAGCAAAGGGTTTGCCTTTAGGGGCAGCTGCAGAGAAATGGGGTACAGGGACAGATTTTTATAGGGGAGACTGTCTGGGTTGTGGAAGTGCCTACGTGCTGATTCTAGGATGACACTTGAGGGGTGTGTGTGTGTGTGTGTAGGTATGTCTGTGACGTTTATTCTTGTGAACATGCAGTTCCTCTGGGAAGCCTAATTTGATTAACTCTATTTGTGTTTGCAGACCTTATCCTTTGATACGTGGATAAGGTCCACATATCAAAGTCCCTGGATATTAACACCATTTCTTGGGAACTCCTGGCGCATGATCGACCGACATGGCGCACTTTGGTGTTCCAGGGTTGCCAGACATATGAACACAGAAGAGCAATCTTGGCACAAGAGAAGCGAGCACTCTGCAAAGCCAGAGCTGCAAATGCTGAAGTAACACTGTCTACATTTCTTTGTTCAGTATGTGGCAGAACATTCCGTGCTAACATCGGTCTTATTAGCCACCTACGGACACATCGTTGATGGCCCATAACCCACAAGATGTCAAGGTCTTCATCGAAATCGATGGACGAACAACAAGATCCAGGTAATTTATTTGGGGAGTTTGAGGAGGTTTTAGTTGATTAACTTAGTTTCAGCTTGACTGTCAATTACCTAGTGGAGACACGGATTCTCAGACTACTGTGGATTCTGTTCATATTTTAAACAGTACGAAGAACAAAATATATTTGGGTATAAAACAGTACGAAGAATAAAATATATTTGGGTATAAAACTTGGGTATAAATGTCGGTCGATCATGCGCCAGGAGTTCCCAAGAGATGGTGTTAATATCCAGGGACTTTGATATGTGGACCTTATCCACGTATCAAAGGATAAGGTCTGCAAACACAAATAGAGTTAATCAAAATATATTTGGAAACAGTACGAAGAATAAAATATATTTGGGTATAAAACGTCTCACACGTCTCATTAATCCCCCTTGCTCAAAGAAGAAGGGGTTACATTGCTAAATTGTGAAGATGGGAATTGCAAACTTGAATCCCGAGTTATCGGTGAGGTAGGGCCTCCGCGAAGCCCTCAACCTTCTTCCTGTCTCTCTCTCGATTCGGAGGATGTTGCGATGCCTGTTTAGAAAAGGATCTTCTCCCTACAATATTTTGTGCTTTCTTTTCCGGCGTCAAGAGAATTCATTTAACTAGTTTCCCACTAATGTAGACATCGGTTAGGGACTTTGCAGAAGTTTTAAAAAGCGCCAAGGACCCCATGGCCCCTGTGGAGGGGGTCGCCCAGCCTTTCTCGCCCAGCTGCCTGATTGAACGTCAACACCCATCTCAAAGGTGCTTTTTCAAGAAGCAATTGGACTTCCTTGTTTTGCTTTGAAGACGTTTCGCTTCTCATCCAAGAAGCTTCTTCAGTTCTGACTGGAGGGTGCAAAAGGGAAGGATTTATACTCCTTGCAATCGTCTGGTCATTAGTACTCTCTCTGAGAGTCATTGAGGCCACTTGGAGGTTTATCTGTGCTCTGAAGAGTGTGGAACTTGGAGGTTTGTCTGGGTCCTCAGGGTCAAAGTGGCCTCAACGGCCCTCTAAAGCAGTGGTTCTCAACCTGTGGGTCGGGACCCCATTTGGGGTCGAACGACCATTTCACGGGGGTCGCCAAACAAGGCTGTCCGCCATTTTTTTCCCCCTTTTCCTTAGCTGTGCTACTTCCTTTTATTCTATTGGCTTTTGAAGGCCAATAGAATAGACTCTCTTGAATAGAGTCTAATTATATTGGCTTTCAAAAGCCAATAGGAATTGTCCAGGCTGTCTCTGCCCTGCTGAGCCCGCCAAAAGTCCCATTCTGGAAACGGTGCTGCACCAGTTGAGTAGTCCTCGACTTACGACCGGTTGAGTAGTCCTCGACTTATGACCAGTTGGGGGGTCGCGGCATTAAAAAAGTTGAGAACCACTGCTCTAAAACAAGGCAAATGACCGGCTGTCTACAAGGAGTATAAATCCTTTCCTACCCTGTCATCCAGTCAGAGCTGAAGAAGCTTCCGGGATGAGAAGCGAAACGTCTTCAAAGGAAAAACAAAGCAGTCCAATGGCCTCGTGGACAAAAGGCACCTGTCCACGCTGCTGATATGGAATATTCTTGCTTTGCAAAATAGGCAGAACCGTCTGGTACTTTTAGAGTTAATTCAGATGAGAATGAGAGAGGAGAAAAAAGCCCGTGGAAGGGAAGGGAAGGGAATCTTTGCCCTCCAGGTTAATTGGAAGATGCGAATCATGACCCCACAATAGGGGAGGGGAAATGCCTGGAACGTTATGTGCAAAGGAAGGGAAATTCAGATCTTGGCATCCTCCATGCCGTGCTGACACTCCGTTACACTAATAAAGGCTTTTTAGGTTAAACCAGTGGTTCTCAACCTGTGGGTCGGGACCCCATTTGGGGTCGAACGACCATTTCATGTGGGTCGCCAAACAACGCAGTCTGCCATTTTTTCCCCCTTTTCCTTAGCTGTGCTACTCCCTTTTATTCTACTGGCTTTTGAAAGCCAATAGAATGGATTCTCTCGAATAGAGTCTAATTCTATTGGCTTTCCAAAGCCAATAGGAATTGTCCAGGCTGTCTCTGCCCTGCTGAGCCCGCCAAAAGTCCCATTCTGCAAACGGTGCTGCACGAGTTGAGGAGTCCTCGACTTATGACCGGTTGATTAGTCCTCGACTTACGACCGGTTGGGGGTCGCGGCATTCAAAAGGTTGAGAACCACTGGGTTAAACCATGCCTGAACGTTCTTTGAAGTGTTTCATTACTCAGACACATGACAGCACCTTTGGGATAATGGAGGTGAATTTATTGAGTAATAACAGATCCCATCTCCACCCCACCCACCCACCCCGCCGTGTATCTTTGGTTTGTAAGGTTTGACTTTAACTTTTTCTGTTTTAGATTTTATGTAACCGTCAGCCGCCCAGAGGTACCCGATGGCAAGATGGGCAGCCGATAAATTTTATAAATAAATGAAGAACTGAACATTTCTACACTCACCCGAACAGGAGTAGCCGTCACCGCCAAAGCCTTCCTGGCACGCGCAGCGGAACGAGCCCGGCGTGTTCAGACAGTTGGCGTTGAGGTTGCAGCTGTGCCCCTCGGTGGCACACTCGTCTAGATCTGGAAAGGAGAAAGAAGGAGATGAAGGGGGAAAGTCTCACCTGCGTAGCCCCACTGCCTGTGGAACCCTCTGACACTGGACCAGCAAATTGGTGGTGAAGCGCTGCCTCTATTTAAGGGAGGCATCCCATGACTGCACATGATTTTAAAACCTTTTTTTTCGTCACGGTCATTAAGCGAATCGCTGTGGTTGTTAAATGAGACATTACAGGACCACAATTTGTGACTTTCCCTGCTGGCTTCCTGTCGGGATAATAATTTAACAGCTAAACAGCTTATGTAAAGCAGGGTTTTTCAACCAGTGGTATGGGTACCACCTGTGGTACATTGGCCCCTGGCAAGAGGTACGCGACCATCCTAGAAAAGTGGTAGCGGGGCAGGGGAATGAGCTGAACTGGTGGCAGCATCGCAGAAGCCTGAGCGAGAGACGGCTGGAGCTGCAGGGCTGTTGTCAGGGCTCAGCGGAAGCGCCAGGATCAGCGCTTCTTCGGGGCTGTCAGGGCTCAGCGGAAGCGCCAGGATCAATGCCGCTCTCCAGCTGAACAGCGCTTCTTCGGGACTGTCAGGGCTCAGCGGAAGCCCCAGGATCAGCGCCAGGCTCCAGCTGGAGCTCGGCGCTGATCCTGGTGCTTCTGCTGAGCCCAGAAGAAGCGCCGATCAGCTGGAATGTTGCAGCCTCTCCAGGGTCTTGTGATTTACATTCAGATGCTTGGCAACTGATTCATATTTATGACGGTCACAGTGTCCCAGGGTCATGTGAAGTGACCAAAACCTGCTGCAACCACCCAGCAGACCGGGGGGGGGGAATAAAAACCAAATACCCCCTACCCCACCCCCACTGCCAATCCTCAACAGAAATGCTCACAACAATGAAAACCTCGGACAGGAGGAAGAGCGCCACTGGATGGGCAGGCAGGTGTCTCGCTCGGCTGTGCCTTGGGGGACACTTTTTTCAGTGCCATTGTAACTTCAATCAGTCACTAAGCGAACTGTTGTAAGTTGAGGACTACCTGTACTTTTATCACTTTTTTCCTTTTTTTTTTTTGGTCATCAAGTTTTTGACCCCTTGTAGGCGACTGGTGGTACTCGGATGTTGCCATATCCTAAAAGTGGTACAGTGGGTGAAAAAGTTGAAGAGCCTTGAGGTAAAGGTGTAATGTAATGTGGATGATGCAATGATAGGGTGGTGCCATATTAGGAATGACTCAGCAGGGTCCGTGTCTGTACCTTTAAGAGGCTGAGTATAAAAGGGAAGGTTTTTTCTTGTTGTAGTCTTTTTCTCTCTCAACCATTTGACTGCTATAACTGCCGTGTATTGGAGTTTGCTGAATTCTCACCACGTGTATGTATTTTATTTCTAGTGTATATTTGCAGATATAGTGTAATATAAACCACATTTAATTACAAACCACTGTGTACTGCATTTACTCCTGAGTTACCTCAGCACAATAAGACTGTGCATGCTCTGATACTTCCCCATAGATTTGTCTTGCTAAAGTTAAGGGAGACTTCGGAAGACCCTGGGATGCTGCAACCATCATAAATTCCTGATGGTCGCCAAGCACCCAAATCACGATCACATGAACGCTGCGACAGTCGTTAAGTGTGAGGACCAGATGTAAGCGACTTTTTTTTCCAGTGCCTGTTTGCAACTTTGAACGGTTGCTAAACAAACCGTTATAAGTCGAGGACGACCCGCCTTTCCATTTTGAGGGGGTCCGGCTGTGGTTATCCAGACGCAGATGCAAATCTCACGTACAAGTAGTGTCAACTCACACAACTGAGCCCAAAATTTCTGTTGCTAAGCAAGACTTTCTCTCTTTGTGTATGTGTAGGTATGTTTGTTCTTGTGAGCATGCAGTTCCTCTGGGAGACCTGATTTAATTAACTCTCTTTGTGTTTGCAAACCTTATCCTTGTTTGGGGATTTGAGGAAGTTTTTTCTGCGGGTCAGAAGGAAAATGTAAGTTTTGCCCCATTTTACAACTTCCCTCGCTACATTTGTGAAGCGAATCCCTGCAGTTGTTAAATTAGCAACCCGATTGTTAAGTGAATCTGGCTTCCCCACTGACTTTGCCTTCAGAAGGTCGCAAAAGGGGATCGTATGATAATAATAATAATAATAATAATAATAATAATAATAATAATAATAATAATAATATTGCACAGACTGACTACAAGCAGCGGCATGACAAAGTAGCAACAATGGTGCATTGGAAGATCTGCAAAAAATATCATTTGCCTGTAAGCAAAAACTGGTGGGATCATAAAATAGAGAAAGTCATAGAAAATGATAAAATTAAACTGCTCTGGGACTTCAGAAATCAAACAGACAAGCACCTGCAACATAACACCCCAGACTTAACAATTGTCAATAAGAAAGACAAAAAAAGTCTGGATAGTGGACGTGGCAGTGCCTGGAGACAGCAGAATAGACGAGAAAGAACTGGAGAAGATAACAAAATACAAAGACCTACAAATAGAAATAGAAAGACTGTGGCAAAAGCAAGCAAGGGTAGTACCAATAGTCATAGGCTCCTTGGGTGCAATCCCAAAACAACTGGAGCACCACTTGAACACCATTGGCATTGACAATTGCAAAAGGCGGCCTTATTAGGAACTGCTTCCATCCTGCGACGATACCTGTAATACCATCAAACATCCACATCTGCCTATCCCAGGTCCTGGGTAAGGACTTGATAGGTAGACAAAATGCCAAATCCAGTCTGAACATCTGGCTGACTGTGCGATGATCCATAATAATAATAATGTTGGAAGAGACTTGGATCCCGGGACTCTGCAACCTTCATAAATATGAAGCCAAGTGTCCGAATGTTGATCATGTGACCACGAGGATGCTGGAACGGTCGTAAGAGTGAACAATGGTCATAACCACCTTTTCCCGTGCCGTCGTTAACTTTGAGCGGTCCCTAAATGAACTGTTGTTCAGTCAAGGACATCCTGTACGGGCTCAGAGACTCTTCTCCCCTGCACTATGCGACGAGGCTGGTGAGACATCGTCCCCCCTCAAGCCAGGCCAGACGACCGGCTGCACTTCCCTGGCCTTGGTCACTCACCGTTGCACTTGAACCCATCGCCGAGCCAGCCCAGACGGCATTTACACCTGAAGCTCCCCGGGATGTTGATGCATGAAGCGTGCATGTCACAGTTGTGAGCCCCAATTTCACACTCGTCAATGTCTGCGGGAACAGAAGGAAAAAGTGAGCACGTGGAAAGCTTGGCATTTCATTTCCAAATTGCAAGGGTGGGCTTCTGGCTGCCCATCTCCAGAAGCCTGGTGGGGGGGGGGTGAAATGAGAGCCAACTCCATTTCTCAGTTCCTGTCTTTTGATTTCCCACCAGCAAATTCTTTCAGTTTTCCTTAATTTATAAGGGTTCGCTGACTTTCATAGCTCCCAGTATACTGAACATAAATAACGAGAGAGAGAGAAAGAGAGAGAGCTGGCACAATAAATGCCGAGCACAAAGAATCAGGACTACACGTTAAGTTGCCCATTCAAAAAGGATTTATTGCTCAAGACTACGGGTAAGGTCCTGACTCAGCTAATCCTCCCAAGAAAGCAGAACTCTTGAAACCAGCAGTGTTTCAAAAAGAACTTTTATTGAGAGGTAATGAAAGCAGAAAGGCAAGGCAAGATCTGAACATTTCCCGCGCAAAACGTTACATTAAACCCCTCAATTCAAACCCCTGCCCAGCCAATCCACAGGTGTGAAGTTGTTATGGGAACTGGAAGGTGAAAGAGCGATGAGGCGCAGTTCCCAGTGAGGCAGAGGTAAGGCAGATGGCGCCAGGCACATGCCTCCCTCCCCTTTACACCCAAAGGGATACACCAAAGGTTGAGGGAACAAAGCACACATCCCAGAGCCCACAACTTCCCCCCTTCCCAAAGAGTAAAGCCTCCCCCCTCCATGTCAAAATGGCAGCATCCCGAGAATGACTCGAGAGGCCTGACATTATGTAGAAGAATCTAGTCTAGGGGGTCTCCAAGTTTGGGCAACTTTGAAGACTGTGGACTTCAATTCCCAGAATCCCTCAGCCAGCTATGCTGGGAGTCGAAGCCCACGAATCTTAAAAGTTAATAAAGTTGAGAGTTTTAAAGTCTGGAAGTCCACAAGTCTTAAAAGTTGGCAAGTTTGGAGAGCCCTGATCTAGCCGATTAAGCTTCAATACTCAATTGGCGCCAGATAAGGACCAATGAAATTCAAGGGGCTTTGGTCCTGGACCACTTATAGCAACATAACGATTCTAAGCTAATGACTTGCTTGACACCGCCCCTACCAGCTCTGCCTGCTCCTAGTCCAGGGGTGTCAAACTCAATTTCATTGAGGGCCGCATCAGCATTGCGGTTGGCCTCAGGGGGCTGGGTGGGTGTGGCCAGGGAGGGTGCAGCCTACTGGGTGGGCGTGGATGGAATGGGTGTGGCCTAATGGATGGGCATGGCCAGATCTACACCATTCGCGTCAAGGGTGCCTGTGGGGGCCTGGGCAGGAGTGGGACAGACCTGAGGGTCTCTGGTAGAAGGGGGTGGGACCAGGGCAAGTGCCAAGGCATGGTCCACTGGAGGAGCCTCACTGTTCTTCTCAGGCCATGTGGGGGGGGGGCTGGATGGTGGTGCGGGCTGTCTGGAGCCCTGGGCAGCAAAGGTCAAATGCCCAGCCTGGCCTGCGAGCACCCGCGGCTCCAAGCCCAGTCCCACTTGCCCAAGGGGGTGCCCAGCTGCACTTACCTCCCCCTCAAGGCTGCTGCTGTGCTTGCTCTCCTTAGCCAGGTTGCTCATGATGGGTACCAGGGCAGAGTCAGAGGGAGGCCCATTCCCTCTCCATGGGAGGAGACCCGGCTTCGTATACAAAGCTTCCTTTGCAATAGGATGGGAGACCCCCCAGGATATGCCAGGAGGAGGCGGCAAGGGGATGGTGAAAGGGCAGCAGGGCAGGACTAAGGCAGGACTTCCCTCAGACCCTCCCTCTCCTTCCTTCTTTCTTTCTTTCTTTCTTTCTTTCTTTCTTTCTTTCTTTCTTTCTTTCTTTCTTTCTTTCTTTCTTCCTTCCTTCCTTCCTTCCTTCCTTCCTTCCTTCCTTCCTTCCTTCCTTCCTTCCTTCCTTCCTTCCTTCCTTCCTTAGTACAGAGTGGTGGGAAAATATTTGAGATGAGGGAGGGAGAAAAACAGGCAAGAAACGCAGCTGGGGAAGTGTCACCCTTCGTGAGGAAGGAAGAAATGCACCATCGCCTGGAAGTGGCAGGGGCTGGTTCCTCGCTGTTTCCAGGCGGCCTTGTGGAGTTAAGACTGAATGTGTTTCAGCATAGATGGCCACCACAAAATTGTACATTGGCTCCCGGCTGGCGTGGGCCAGGGCCAAGGCAGCAGGGCCGTTCCCTCACTGTTTCCAGGATGGCTTCGCAGGCCGCATGAAACTACTCTGCAGGCTGCATCCGGCCCCTGGGGCTTGTGTTTGACATGTCTGACTTATAGCAACATAATGATTCTAGGCTAATGACTTGCTTGACACCGCCCCCACCAGCTCTGCCTGCTCCTAGACTGAACGGCCTACCTACCTGTGCATCCTGTAGTTCCCTTCTTGACAAAGTAGCCCAGCTGGCAGTGGCAGATGAAGGAGCCTTTGGTGTTCTCGCATTCGCCGTGCAGGCAGATGTTGGGGTTCAGGTCACACTCGTTCACATCTGGGGGGGGGGACAAGGCTTTGTTTAGACACCTCTCCAAATAGGACGCGCCAGCCTCTTCTGCGGTGGCCATGACTGTCGGCTTGGGAGGGGGCCGAACTTAAGAGACAGACTGAGCATCCCAGTTTGATCCAGGGTAGGCTGGGTACACACTGACAAAACACTCACAAACACACATGCGCAAGGACACACACACACACACTGGCATCAATTTTTCTGGCTTTTTACGCCACTCTTTTTCATCCAAATAGCCAAATAACAGAATTGGAAGGGACCTTGGAGGTCTTCTAGTCCAATCCTACTCAAGCAGGAAACCTACACCAGGGGTCTTCAAACTTGGCCCTTTTATGACTAGTGGACTTCAACTCCCAGAATTCCTCAGCCAGGCACACTGGCTGAGGAATTCTGGGAGTTGAAGTCCACAAATCATAAAAGGGCCAAGTTTGAAGACCCCTGCCCTATACCATTTCAGACAAACAGTTGTCCAATCTCTTCAAAACCTCCAGTGTTGGAGCACCCACAACTTCTGGAGGCAAGTTGTTCCACAGATTAATTGTTCTGACTATTAGGAAATTTCTCCTTAGTTCTAGGTTGCTTCTCTCCTTGATCAGTTTCCATCTGTTGCTTCTTGTCCTGCCTTCAGGCGCTTTGGAGAACAGCTTGACTCCCTCTTCTTTGGGGCAGCCCCTGAGATATTGGAACACTGCTATCATGTCCCCCCCCCTCGTCCTTCTCTTCGTTAAACTAGACATCCCCAATTCCAGCAACCGTTCCTTGTATGTTTTAGCCTCCAGTCCCCTAATCATCTTTGTTGCTCTTCTCTGTACTCTTTCTAGAGTCTCAACGTCCTTTTTTACATCGTGGTGACCAAAACTGGATGCAGCATTGTAAAGTGGTATTAACACTACACTTGATCTTGATTCTCATTTTCTCTCCCTCTCCCTCTCCCTCTCCCTCTCCCTCTCCCTCTCTCTCTCTCTCTCTCACACACACACACACACACACACACACACCCCTTTAAACACTGGCAGCGATTTTGCTGGCCTTTTGCAAAACTCTTTCTCATCCCCTGGGTCAGGGGTAGGCAACCTTGGCTCTTGTATGACTCGTGGACTTCAACTCCCAGAATTCCTGAGCCAGCCATGCTGAGGGGAAAGGGAGAGGTTTCCAAGCTGAGCCAGGCTGGCTCAGGAATTCTGGGAGTTGAAATCCACGAGTCATGAGGGGGCCATGGTACCCCCATGCTGGCTCAGGAATTGTGGGAGTTGAAGTCCACCAGTCATGAGGGGGCCATAGTTCCCCCATGCTGGCTCAGGAATTCTGGGAGTTGAAGTCCACGAGTCATGAAGCAGCCTAGGCCTAGATCAGAGGTAGGCAACCTTGGCTCTTGTATGACTCGTGGACTTCAACTCCCAGAATTCCTGAGCCAGCCATGCTGAGGGGAAAGGGAGAGGTTTCCAAGCTGAGCCAGGCTGGCTGAGGAATTCTGGGAGTTGAAGTCCACAAGCCATGAGGGGGCCATAGTTCCCCCATGCTGGCTCAGGAATTCTGGGAGTTAAAGTCCACGAGTCATGAAAGAGCCAAGGTTGCCTACCCGTGCCCTGAGTGAAAAAAATAAAATACCCAGGGGCAAATTTGCAGAAGAGTTTATTGCACCCTCGCCTCTCGGACTGCCTGCAGCCTCCCTCTGCCCCCTCATCCCCCTCCAGTCCCACGGAAAGGCATGAAGGGGTCTCCCAAGGGGGTCCCCCAAAGCAACGAGAACCTCCGCTTGTCCCTTCCTCTTTCCCGTCTGCCTCTAACACCCACATCCGTTCCAAATCTCCTACGACAGTGTTTCCCAAACTTGACCATTTTAAGGCATGAGGACTTCAACTCCCAGAATTCCACAGCCAGCAACGCTGGCTGTGGAATTCTGGGAGTTGAAGTCCACATGCCTTAAAATGGTCAAGTTTGGGAAACACTGTCCTACGAGATAACCTAGGAAGTAATTTTCAAATGCCCCCCCCCCAAGATGAGGTGGAAAAACGGAAGCTTCTTTGGCTGCGGGGGGGGGGGGGAGGGGGAGACCAGCTGAGACACCCCAAGGCCAAACTGATGCTGCCAGTCAATCGGACTCAGCAAAAAAAAACCCCCACTTTCTTTTATTTTATTTCTTGGAATTTATTAGCCACCCGCCTACAAAGGGCGGCACACAACCCTGGCTCTTTGCAAGCCTTCTCCTTGTCTTTTCCGAGAGCCCTGAGGACTAGAAACCTGGGTTAGAAAGCAGGGAATAGAGCTGCCAGACACATCTCCAGGGGTTGTCCCACTCAGAGAAGGGTGGATAATATGGGGGGGAGGCAGCCAGGATGGTCTCACCGATGCAGGTTTTCATGTCCAGGGACGCCATGAAGCCGTCGAAGCAAAGGCAGCGGTATTCTCCGGGGATGTTGGTGCACTGCCCGCCATTGCAGATATCGGGGGTGTCCTCACATTCATCGATATCTGGGGGGGGGGAGAGGAGGAGGAGGAGGAGGGGAAGGGGGTGACGTGCAAAAGTCACTAGGCGTGGGCATGCTTCCATTATCTCCCTCGTCTCTTCGTTTCATTTGGATCCCACCCTCTCCCTTCACGTCCCCCCAGGCTCCCCTGGGGTTTGCCCCCCCAGCCCTGCAGGAGGGGCTGCGAGGGGGGCCTGGCTCAAGAGCGCCAGAGGGAGGGGCGCTTCTGCTGGGCTCATTGCACCAGATTGGGGGGGCTGCGTTGACCGCTTCCCCTCCTTCTTTGCCTTCTCCTCTTCCTCTTTTTCCTTCCATCTCCGTCTCCTTCTCTGCTTCCTCTCTCCCTGATTCCTTCCTTCCTTCCTGTTTTGCCATTCCCCCCTTCCTTTCCAATTTCTTTCCATTTCTTTCCTTCCTTCCTTCTTTCCTTCTTTGTTTTTCCATTCCCTCCTTCCTTCCCTCCCTCCCATTCCATTTCTCTTTCTTTCTTTCTTTCTTTCTTTCTTTCTTTCTTTCTTTCTTTCTTTCTTTCTTTCTTTCTTTCTTTCTTTCTTTCTTTCTTTTTCTTTTTCCTTCCTTCCTTTTTCCATTCCCTCCCTCCCTTTCCATTTCTTTCTTTCTTTCTTTCTTTCTTTCTTTCTTTCTTTCTTTCTTTCTTTCTTTCTTTTCTTTTTCCTTCCTTCATTTTTCCATTCCCTCCCTCCCTTTCCATTTCTTTCTTTCTTTCTTTCTTTCTTTCTTTCTTTCTTTCTTTCTTTCTTTCTTTCTTTCTTTCTTTTTTCTTCCTTCATTTTTCCATTCCCTCTCTCTTTCCATTTCCTTTCTTTCTTTCTTTCTTTCTTTCTTTCTTTCTTTCTTTCTTTCTTTCTTTCTTTCTTTCTTTCTTTCTTTCTTTCTTTCTTTCTTTCTTTCTCTCTCTTTCTCTTTCTTTCCCTCCTTCCTTTCTTCCTTGTTTTTCCATTGATGATGTAGATATTCCCTCAGGGAGCTTCTATGATCGAGGGAGGATTAGAATCCTCTGCTTCTCTTCCCCACTGACCCCCCCCCCAGCTGTTGGGCTGAGAGAGCACACTTCGGGCCCCACCAGGAGCTTCCGTGGCTAAGAAGGGGTCAGAATCTGGGGCCTCTTTGCTTCCCCTCCACTGCACAACCCGCTAGTGCCCCTCTTAAAGCAGTGGTTCTCAACCTTTTTAATGCCGTGACCCCCAACTGGTTGTAAGTCGAGGACTACTCAACGGGTGCAGCACCGTTTGCAGAATGGGACTTTTGGCGGGCTCAGCAGGGCAGAGACAGCCTGGACAATTCCTATTGGCTTTTGAAAGCCAATAGAATTAGACTCTATTCAAGAGAGTCTATTCTATTGGCTTTCAAAAGCCAATAGAATAAAAGGGAGGAGCACAGCTAAGGAAAAGGGGGAAAAAAATGGCGGACTGCGTTGTTTGGCGACCCCCGTGAAATGGTCGTTCGACCCCAAATGGGGTCCCGACCCACAGGTTGAGAACCACTGTCTTAAAGGAAAGCAAGTGGGTCTCATCAGGATTCTCTCCCGGGACCCTCGTGGGGCTGCTCACCCACGCAGGAGCGCTTATCCGGCATCAGCGCGTAGCCTTCCCCACAGCTGCACTCGTAGCTGCCTTCCGCGTTGGCACAGTGGGTGTCGCAGCCGCCGTTCATGATGGTGCACTCGTCGATATCTGTGGGGGAGGCCGTCGGGGGCCAGAATAAGCCAAGTTGTTTATAAAGATCATAAGGGTGTGGGGTGTACATAAAACAACACAATAAAAGAAGGGGAAATAAAACCATAAAATAAAATGATACGATGATAAAATAATAAAATAATATGATGTAATACACGATCCTAATAAAAAGAAAACAATCAATCATAAATATTAATAGGATATGATAGAATAATGAAAACAAAATAACGATACAGAATAATAATAAAAGTAGGACACTCACCGACACAGCCCTGCCGGTCTAGGGTAGCCTGATACCCGGAGTCGCAGGCACACTGGTAGGTGCCAACGACGTTCACGCAGCGCCCGTTCCGGCACAGGCTGTCACTGAAGGAGCACTCGTTGATATCTGCGAAAGCGGAGGTGTAAGAGGTGGCCTCATGATGCTGAGAGAGCAGGTCCACTTTGGCCACGACCGCGGGACCGGGATCAAGGGTCTGCACCCCATCCACCTCAAGAGGGATGAGGATATGAGATGTTTCTCTCTCTGTTTCTCGCTCCTCTCCTGCTCTAACAGGGCCACCAGCAAAGGAGCTGCTTAAAAAGAACTGGGCATAGTGCAGTGGTTCTCAACCTTTTTAATGCCGCGACCCCCAACCGGTCATAACTCGAGGACTACTCAACTGGTGCAGCCCCGTTTGCAGAATGGGACTTTTGGCGGGCTCAGCAGGGCAGAGACAGCCTGGACCATTCCTATTGGCTTTGGAAAGCCAGTAGAATTAGACTCTATTCAAGAGAGTCTCTTCTATTGGCTTTCAAAAGCCAATAGAATAAAAGGGAGTAACACAGCCAAGGAAAAGGGGGGAAAAATGGTGGACTGCGTTGTTTGGCGACCCCCGTGAAATGGCCGTTCGACCCCAAATGGGGTCCTGACCCACAGGTTGAGAACCGCTGGCGTAGTGGATCCCCGGCAGTGTCTGAGCTGGGTTGTTTTCTTGCAGACATTTCATAACCTAACTAGGGAACATTATCAGTGCTAGAAGGGAGTGGGGGGGGAGGAGGAGGAGGAGGACTATGGGGTCCTTGGTGCTCTCTGAGCTTGGTGGTTTTCTTGCAGACATTTCATTACCTGACTAGGTAACATCTTCAGTACTAGAAGAGAATGAAGATTATGGGAGATGGAGGTGGAGGTAAAGGAGGAGGAGGAGGAGGAGGAGGAGGAGGAGGAGGAGGAGGAGGAGGAGGAGGAGGAGGAGGAGGAAGAAAAAGACTGTGGGGTCCTTGGTGTTTTCTGTGCTTGGCTGCTTTCTTGCAGACGTTTCATAACCTAATTAGGGAACATTATCAGTGCTAGAAGGTTTATGAGGAGGAGGAGGAGGAGGACTGTGGGGTCCATAGTGCTCTCTGAGCTTGGTGGGTTTTCTTGCAGACATTTCATGACCCAACTAAGTAACATCATCAGTGTGAGAAGGGAGTGAGGTTTGTGGCCAGAAGGAGTCGGAGTCTGTGGGATCCTCAGCGCTCTCTGACTTTGGTGGTTTTCTTGCAGACCTTTTGTTACCCAGCTAGATAACATTATCAGTGCTTGAAAGGAGTGGGATTTCCTTTCTGTTTATATAGTGGTTTTGCCTTGATAGTGTTGGTGGGAGTACTGTCCCTTTTTGCTTGGTAGCTGGATTAGGGGGTTGTTTTCTGCTCGATTGTTTGTTTGGTGTCAATCCCTGCTTATCTGGGTTTCCCTTTCTGTAGGGCCCTTGGTAGACTCTGGGCTGGGTGGCTTCCTTGCAGACGTTTCATGACCCAACTAGGGAACATCATCAGTGCTACAAGGGAGTGGGGTTTGTGGAGGCGGGGGAGGAGGAGGAGAAGGAGGAGGAGCACTCTGGAGTCCTTGGTGCTCTCTGAGCTGGGTGGATTCCTTGCAGACATTTCATGACCCAACTAGGGAACATCATCAGTGCTAGAAGAAAATGGAATTGGAGGAGGAAGAGGAGGAGGAGGAAATGGAGGAGGAGGAAGATTGCTGATAGAGAAGGAGGAAAACTGTGGGGTCCTTGATGCTCTCTGAGCTGGGTGGATCCCTTGCAGACGTTTCATGACCCAACTAGGGAATATCATCAGTGCTAGAAGAGGGAGCGGGGGTCGCCTCTCTGTTTACACACAGTGGCGTGTCCTCTCAGTGTGGTGGAGGTATCCTGGATGATACCCTGTTCAAGCTGGGCATTAAACTGGGCAAATAACGGGGCACTGACGCCAACGATTCATTCTGGAACGGGATCCTCTATCTCGATCAGGTTCTGCGTCCTTCCAGCCCGGCCTTCGGTGTCCCACCCGGGGGCTCCCAGCCGAAGTGGAGAGGGCCAGAACCCTTTGCTGCTGCTGTGCCCTCCCCCACCCCAGCAAACAGGATTCCACGCAAGCCCCTGGGAACCTGAAGGTAGCGAAGAGTGGGCCAGTCCCCACGTCTGTGGAGTTTTTCCCACTCTCCCATTGAGAATAAGCCTCTCAGCTGTTCTACTCACCCACGCAGACGCTGCCCTCGGCCGTCAGTTCATGGCCCGGAGGGCAAAGGCACTCAAAGCTGCCCTCGGTGTTGACGCAGACCCCTCCCCGGCACAGGAGAGGGTCTCGCTCGCATTCGTCAATATCTGGAAGATTAAAAAGCCCAGCTCAGTTAGGAAAGCAGCGGAAGAGTTTTGCCTACGGAGGCTCTCAGTCTTCCAGGTCACGGCTGTCCCAGAGGTGCTTTTTCACCTGGCAACTGGACTTCCTTGTTCTTCTTTGAAGACGTTGGGCTTCTCCTCTGAGAAGCTTTTTCAGCTCTGACTGGAGGGTGGAGAAATGGAAGGATTTATACTCCTTGCAGACCGCCGGTCGTTTGCATCCTTTTAGAGGGTCGTTGAGACCACTTGGAGGTTTATCTGTGTCCTCCGGGTCACCTGAGGGGTGCAAATGGGTGTGGAGCCTTTTCTTTGAAGACATTTCCCTTCTTCTGCTCTGACTGGATGGTGGGGAAGGGAAGGATTTATACTCCCTGCAGACAGCTGGTCGTTTGCATTCTTTCGGAGAGTCGTTGAGGCCACTCGGTGGCTTCTGTGTGTCCTCCGGGTCACCTGAGTTGTGCAAATGGGCGTGGAGCCTCTTTGGCCGTTTCTTTTGGGCAGAAAACATCCTCTAGCCAAGAAGGCTCCACGCCCATTTGTGCCACTCAGGTGACCCTGAGGACACAGAGAAACCTCCGAGTGGCCTCAAGGATAAAAGGAGGCAAATGACCAGCTGTCTGCAAGGAGTATAAATCCTTCCCTTCCCCACCATCCGGTCAGAGCTGAAGAAGCTTCTTGGGTGAGAGGTGAAACATCTTCAAATAAAAGGCTCCACACCCAATTGCAACGCTCAGGTGACCCTGAGGACACAGAGATAAATCTCCAAGTGGCCTCAACGACCCTCTAAAAGGAGGCAAATGACCAGCGGTCTGCAAGGAGTATCAATCCTTCCCTTCCCCACCATCCAGTCAGAGCTGAAGAAGCTTCTGGGATGAGAAGGGAAACGTCTTCAAAGGAAAAACAAAGTCCAGTTGCCTCCTGAAAAAAAAAAATCACCTTTGGGACAGCTAAAGAGTTATATATCTTACAGGTAATCCTTGCTTAGTGACCGTTCACTTCAAAACTGTTCTTACTTACAACAGACTTCCCCAGAGCTACTTGTGACCTGATGCTCGCCCCTCCTCCCCAGGGTCATTTATTTACATTTCGGGCCCTGGGCGACCCGCTCACATTTATGGCTGTTGGCAGCGTCCAGGGGCCACACTTCATCACGGCTTTCTCCATTTCTTGTCAATTTCGGGCAATTACATCCGAAGTCCCCAGTGACGAAAACGGTTTCATTTAACAACCATTGCATTTGCATTGTAACAGTTGTGTCGTTGTCTTAACGACTGCAGCGTAGGCTTAAGGTCGCAACATCGGATGTGGTCCCATGATGACCTGCTTAACAACTGCCATAAGTTACCCCCAAGCTCAATTGCAGTCATAAGTCAAGGATTACCTGTACTAAGCTGGAGGGCCAGTTTGGTGCAGCGGTTAAGACACTGGCCTAGTCCCGCCTTAGCCATGAAAGCCAGCTGGGTGATTTTGAGACCACAACAGCTGACAGTGAGTTCTAGTCCTGCCATGTTCTTAATTTCCCACATTAGCCACATAATGAATTATTATTATTATTGTTGTTGTTGTTGTTGTTCACAATAATAATGAAATATTTCAGCTTCTTTCCTCAAGACAACCTTATAGGGCAGGCATGTTAAACTGCTGGCCCATGGGCCAGATGCGTCACGTCGAAATTGCACCCACCCCATTGCCAGCAATGAGGGAAAAGTCGCGATACGTCGCACAACGTCACGTGACTTGACAAGTTTGACATGCCTGCTGTAGGGCATTGCACACCAAAACAACAAGGCACCAGGACAGTTTTTTCCCCCCATGCCATCACTCTGCTAAACAACTAATTCCTACAACACTGTCAAACTACTTAGTAAAGCTGTATTACTACGATTCTCCTCATCTTTCCTATTACCTAACCTTATCTTCTTATGACTATAACTTTGTTGCTTGTATTCAATTCAGTTCTGTTCTATTCTATTCTATTCTATTCTATTCTATTCTATTCTATTCTATTCTATTCTATTCTATTCTATTCTATTCTATTCTATATTCTGCTCTATTCTATTCTATTCTATTCTATTTGCTTCTCTATTCTATTCTATTTTATGTTCTTCTCTATTCTATTCTATTCTATTCTATATTATTCTATTCTATATTCTGCTCTATTCTATTCTATTCTGTTCTATATTATTCTATTCTATATTCTATTCTATTCTATTCTATTCTACATTCTATTCTATTCTATTCTATTCTATTTTCTGCTCTATTCTATTCTATTCTATTCTATTCTATTCTATTCTATTCTATTCTATTCTATTCTATTCTATTCTATATTCTATATTCTATGTTCTGTTCTGTTCTGTTCTATATAGATCAGAGCCCTGGGTGGGTATGGAAATGAGAGACTGGATATTCAAATTGGTTTTTGAAAAGGTCAAGAAGCAAGAAAGGTTCCTGCCGATGCACACTGGGAAATGGAGAAAGCAAAAAAAAAATAATAAAAAGGTCAGTCAGCCACTTACGACCAGAACTCAACCCAAAGGTTAAGACTCTTATCTAACAATAAAGGTTGTCTTATCTAAAACTTCCATTGTTAAGAGAGATAGTCGTTAAGTGGTTTTGGCTGCACTCTATGACCTTCCTTGCCGCAGAAGCAAAGCAAGCATATTTGCAGCCCCCCCACCCCATTTGCCCCCCACCCCGTCGTCCTTACCCATGCAGTTCTTCATCATCATAAAGCCGCTCTCGTAGCCTTCGAAGCATTCGCACTCAAAACCGCCGGGCGTGTTGACGCAGGCGCCGTGGCCACACAGGTCTGGGGAGATCCGGCACTCGTCTATATCTGGGGTGGGGGTGGGGGAGAGGAGGAGGAGGAGGAGGAGGGTCAAGGCAGGGCCCAACAGGAGCTTCCTTGGGAGACAGTGAGGGTCCCCGATTCCTTGGGAGGTTGGGGTGCACTTCCAGAGGCTGCTCGACACGGTGGCCCACATGGGTCACGTGGGGAGAACTTCAGCTCCAGAAGTCTGGGGTATCTCCTGTTCACGGCCACAGTGACAGCCACGGACCTGATCCACATTATGTAGGTCCTGACACACACGTGTGGTCTAGAACACTAGAACTGGCCTTGGTCATGGAGCAGACATGACAGGATCTTCAGCTCCAGAAGTCTGGGGTATCTCCTGTTCACGGCCACCGGGACAGCCACGGACCTGATCCACGTTACGTGGGTCCCGACACACCTGTTATATAGGTCCAGGACACCAGAACTGGTCTTGGTCCCAGAGCAGACATGAAAGGACCAGAAAGGGCAAAACGTTGAATGCGGTTCCTTCTCCTGGGCAGATCCTTTGAGTTGGCAATGGAGATCTGATCAGATCACTTTCCCTGGATGGATCTGGTGGGTTTCCAGAGGCCCTGGGAGAGTTTCCCAGGATCTGGTTGAGATTCGGCTGAGATCCTGGTGGCCCATGAGAATATAGAGAAGCCCACCCTCAAATAGGATGGACGTCCCACCATAAGGGCAATGTTGGCCAACTGCCAGGAGTATGGTGGGTCTTCCGGGGTTGTGGGGCAACACAGAGGCATCCTGTTCTCCAGTCATGGCTGGCATCCATTTCCCAGAAGGCATTCCAGCACCAGGACATCCGGGGGTGGCTCCAATCAGACAGCGGGTGGGTGTGGCATCCCAAATGAAGCCCCACCTCTTGTACAGGAAGAGCAAAATGGCGCCCGCCATCTGGACCACCAGCATTCCCGGACGCTCCCATGGCAGCCAACTCACAGGTCTGATCCACACGGGTGGATCGGTGGCAATTTGCTCTCTGAGAAAATTCATCCGGCATCCATGTTAGCATCACATCAGAACGTAGAATCAGAAGGTGGGAAGGGACCTTGAAGGTCTTCTAGTCTATCCCCCAGATTTTACTATCATTTCAGACTAATGGATGCCTGCCAGGGAATTCCGAGAGTTACGGTCTACAGTTATGTTTCTCGACCTTGACAACTTCAAGACGGGCGGAGTTCAATTCCCAGAATTCCCCAGCCAGCTGTGCTGGCTGGGGAATTCTGGGAGTTGAAGTCCACGCCTTTTAAATCTGCCAGGGTTGAGAAATTTAAAGAGATTTGCCCGTCCCCGGTGAACAAATGATCAACAAACCAAGAAATGATATAGAATTTCCTGCCTGAGCAGGGGGTTGGACTAGACCAGGGCTTTTCAACCAGTGGTACGGCTACCACCTGTGGTACATTGGCACCTGGCAGGTGGTACACGACCATCCTACAAAAGGGGTAGTGGGGGAGGAGAATGAGCTGAACAGGCGGCAGCACCGCACAAGCCTGAGCGAGAGACGGCTGGAGCTGCAGGGTTGTCAGGGCTCAGCGGAAGCGCCAGGATCAGCGCCAGGCTCCAGCTGGAAAGCAGCACTGATCCTGGGGCTTCTACTGAGCCCTGAAGAAGCACCAATCAGCTGGAAAGCAGACTGATCCTGGGGCTTCTGCTGAGCCCAGAAGAAGCGCCAATCAGCTGGAATGTTGCAGCCTCTCCAGGGTCTTGTGATTTACATTCAGAGGCTTGGCAACCGATTCATATTTATGACGGTCACAGTGTCCCAGGGTCAGGTGAAGTGACCAAAACCTGCTGCAACCACCCAGCAGACGGGGGGGGGGATAAAAACCAAACACCCCCCCACCCCCGCTGCCAATCCTCAACAGAAATGCTCACAACAATGAAAACCTCGGACAGGAGGAAGAGCGCCACTGGGTGGGCAGGCAGGCGTCTTGCTCGGCTGTGGCTTGGGGGGCACTTTTTTCAGTGCCGTTGTAACTTTGAACAGTCACTAAGCGGACTGTTGTAAGTCGAGGACTACCTGTACTTTATCACTTTTTCCCTTTTTTTTTGGATCATCACATTTTTAACCCCTTGCTAGGCGCCTGGTGGTCCTCGGATGTTGTCCTATCCTAAAAGTGGTACAATGGGTGAAAAGGTTGAAAAGCCCTGGACTAGACGACCTCCAAGGTCCCTTGCAACTCTATTATTATTATTGATTTACAGTCTTTACAAATTGGGTTCGATTGCTCTGCATTTCTCCTAATGGGTGGATTTCTGAGTTGGCAGTTTGGGGCCCTTTTCTGAATGGACCAAAACAGCTTTTTGTTCAGGAAAAGAGAAAAAAATGGCTATAAAAGTCGCTATAAAATGTGCATTTTAATGAGAAAAAGCTCACTTGGGCAACGCATACTTGGAAATAAAGTGCATTTGGAGACAAACTCTGAGTGAGGAAATGCATTATTATTATTATTATTTTAAAAAATCAAATTATTCCGATCCAGCTTTTTTACACAGCAGGACGGTTGAAAAGGAAAACCGGCAGCCTGGAAATGGAAAAGGTCGAGCATCTGAACATACTTAGTTGAAATAAAGATTCTTTATCACCTAGAATGGTTTGGCATTAGCCAGGGACAGACGGACAGAAAAGAGGAGGGAGGGAGGAAAGGAAGGAAGGATGGAAAGAAGGGAGGGAGGGAAGAAGAAAGGAAGGAGAAAAGGAATAGAGGGAGGGAGGGAGAGATAGAGGAAAGAAGGGTGGAAAGAAGGAAGGAAAGAAAAATGGGAGGGAGGGAGGAAGGAAATAAGGAAAGAGAGCAAGGAAGGAAGGAAAGAAGGAAGGTAGAAAGAAGGAAGCGTAGAAGGGAGGGAAGAATGAAGGAAGGAGAGAAGAGAGGGAGGGAGAGACAGAGGAAAGAAGGGTGGAAAGAAGGAAGGAAAGATGGGAGGGACGAAGAAAGGAAATAAGAAGAGAGGAAGGAAGCATAGAAGGGAGGGAAGAAGGAAGGGAGGGAGGGTGGAAAGAAGAAGGAAGGAGATAGGAAGGAAGGGTGGAAAGAAGGAAGGAAGGAAAGAAGGATGGGAGGGAGGAAATAAGGAAAGAAATAAAGAAAAGAAGAAGGGAGGGAGGAAGGAGAAAGGGAGGAAGGAAAGAAGGAAAGAAGGAAGGGAGGGAGGGTGGAAAGAAGGAAGGAAAGAGGAAGGAAGGGTGGAATGAAGGAAGGAAAGAAGGATGGGAGGGAGGGAGGAAGGAAATAAGGGAAGAGATGAAGGAAGGAAGAAGTGGGAATTAGGAAGGAAAGGAGAAAGAGAGAAGGAAGGAAGGAAGGAAGGAAGGAAGGAAGGAAGGGTAGAAGGGAGGGAAGAAGGAAGGGAGGGAGGGTGGAAAGAAGACGGAAGGACATAGGAAGGAAGGGTGGAAAGAAGGAAAGAAGGATGGGAGGGAGGGAGGGAATAAGGAAAGAAATGAAGAAAAGAAGAAGGGAGGGAGGAAGGAGAAAGAGAGGAAGGAAGGAAGGAAAGAAGGAAGGGAGGGAGGGTGGAAAGAAGAGGGAAGGACATAGGAAGGAAGGGTGGAAAGTAGGAAAGAAGGATGGGAGGGAGGGAGGGAATGAAAGAAATGAAGAAAAGAAGAAGGGAGGGAGGAAGGAGAAAGAGAGGAAGGAAGGAAGGAAAGAAGGAAAGAAGAAAGGGAGGGAGGGTGGAAAGAAGACGGAAGGAAAGAGGAAGGAAGGGTGGAATGAAGAAAGGAAAGAAGGATGGGAGGGAGGGAGGAAGAAAAGAAGGGAAGAGATGAAGGAAGGAAGAAGTGGGAATTAGGAAGGAAAGGAGAAAGAGAGAAGGAAGGAAGGAAGGAAGGAAGGAAGGAATTTCACTGGCAAAGCCAGAAGCAGGAATTCCGGGGGCGAATCAACCGACTGACCTCAGAGGAGCGAGCAGAGGTTTTTGGCCCCTGGACTCACCTGTGCAGTTTCTCTCCTCAGCGTCCAGAGCAAAGCCGCTGCCGCAGAGACACCGGAAGCTCCCGATGGTGTTGCGACAGGTGCCGTGGGTGCACAGACCAGAGAACATCTTGCATTCGTTCACATCTGGGGAAGGCAGAAAGAGCACGGCTGAGTATCGCCCCCCACAATGCCAAAAGCCCCCCCCCCATTCCTTGAGCAGCCCCAGGGCAGCCCCTTCGCCCTGTCGGAAGCCCCGTTCTTTCGTTCCTGAGCTACAGAAAAGCCCATTTCTTTCCAGGTCCATTGATGAACTTTACCGGGCCGGAAAAACCCCCCCTCCTTTCAGATTCTTTGGAGGAATTGGCCATTGGCCAAGGGTTGGCAACTAGGGGGTATCCTATATGCTACCGATCAAGCAGAGGCAGTTTCAAGAATCGTATAAGGAAGCCAACGGTCCATGGAGATTCTCCGTCATCCCGGTCACGGTGGTCCCAAAGATGCTTTTTTCACGAGGCCACTGGACTTCCTTGTTTTGCTTTGAAGAAGCTTCTTCAGCTCTGATTGGACGGTGGGGAAGGGAAGGATTGAAACTCCTGGCAGACCGCTGGTCATTTGCCTTCTTTTATAGAGTCGTTGAGGCCACTTGGAGGTTTATCTCTGTGTCCTCAGGGTCAGCTGAGTGGTGCAAATGGGCGTGGAGCCTTCTTGGAACTGCTGAAAGGACTGTTTTGTGGACTGGAGATAGATGGTGTCGTATTCCCTCCCCCTCCCCTGCTCCAAGTGGCCTCAACAGCTCTCTGAAAGAACGCAAACGACCAGCTGTCTGCAAGGAGTATAAATCCTTCCCTTCCCCGCCATCCCGTCAGAGCAGAAGTGAACCGTCTTCAAAGAAAAGGCTCCACACCCATTTGCATCCCTCAGCTGACCCTGAGGACACAGATAAACCTCCAGGTGGCCTCAACGACCCTCTAAAAGGATGCAAATGACCGGCTCTCTGCAAGGAGTATAAATCCTTCCCTTCCCCACCATCCTGTCAGAGCTGAAGAAGCTTCTGGGATGAGAAGTGAAAGGTCTTCAAAGAATAATAAGACCCATGATGACACACATAAATCTCCAAGTAGCTTCAACGCCTTTCTAAAGGAAGGCAAATGACCAGCTGCCTGCAAGGAGTATAAATCCTTCCATTTCTCCACCATCCCGTCAGAGCTGAAGAAGCTTCTGGGATGAGAAGCGAAACGTCTTCAAAGAAAAACCAGGAAGTCCGGTTGCTTTCTTTAAAAAAAAGGAGCTCTGGGATATAAGGAAATTCAGAGAATGGACTCACTGAGCAAGCAACTCAAGGGAACAAATGGAGAATTTCATAGGGGGGGGGGATATGTGGAGAAGACTCCAAGCCACATCATGCTGCAAGGAGAGTGTGTAGGAAGCTTTGTGGGTGGACTGCAATTTATCTGCAACCTTTGTCCTCCTGCCTAAAAAGCCAACTCAAAGGACACCCAAAGTGGCTTTTTTTTTTTCAAGAGGCAACTGAACTTTCTTCGTTTTCCCGGGAAGACGTTTCGCTTCTCATCCCAGAAGCTTCTTCAGTTCTGACTGAATGGTGGGGAACGGATATGTATTCTTTGGCGCTCTTTCTGAGATTTATTGAGGCCGCCTGGAGGCCACTGTTTTGAAGACAGAAAAGTCCACATTTTGGACAGGGAGGATGGCTGGTTTGAAAGAGAGGTCGAAGGAAGGAAGGAAGGAAGGAAGGAAGGAAGGAAGGATGGAAGGAAGGAAGAAAGGATGGAAGGAAGGAAGGAAGGAAGGAAGGAAGGAAGGAAGGAAGAAAGAAAGGATGGAAGGAAGGAAGGAAGAAAGGAAGGAAGGAAGGAAGGAAGGAAGGAACATCTACATTAAGACTGACCAGCCCTGTCTCAACAGAGGGGGAGGGATATGACACCACCTATCTCCTGTTTACAACACTGTCCTTTCAGGATTTCCCCAAAAAGTTCCACACTTTTGAGGGCACAGATAAATCTCCAGGTGGCCTCAATGACTCTCAGAGAGAGTACTAATGTCCAGATGACTGCAAGGAATATAAATTCTTCCATTCTCCGCCATTCAGTCCGAACTGAAGAAGCTTCTTGGATGGGAAGTGAAACGTCTTCAAAGAAAAACAAAACAAAAAAAACCCCAGTTGTCTCTTGAAAAAAACACCTTTAGGACCCGGGTGACGGAGAAGCTCCACAGACATTCAAACTACACCGGTTGGAAGTGCACGCTCCTGTCCTTATTGGAAGAGGAGATACAAATGCTTGAGGAGGGATATCCATACTGCAGTGTTTCCCAAACCTGACAATTTTAAGGCATGTGGACTTCAACTCCCAGAATTCCACAGCCAGCAATGCTGGCTGTGGAATTCTGGGAGTTGAAGTCCACATGCCTTAAAATTGTCAAGTTTGGGAAACACTGCCATACTGTAACAGAACCATGGAAAATGCGACATTCTGTCCAGGATAAAGACGCTTCGGTGTTGCAGAGGAGAAACTCAACGCCAGAGAACAGACCTCCCATTTCCCAGACTTTGAGAAGCTCACTACACTTGATCTTCGTGGCGTGAGACATTCAATCAAACATTCGCTGCAAATTATTCAGGTTCTCGGCCAGCAGCACAGCATTGCCAGCATACAAAATGAATCTGTTCCCTCAATCAACACACTTGCATTGTCCCATTTCCCTCTCCCCCACTCCAAATATCCCTTACAACAGTGGTGGCGAACCCGTGGCACGGGTGCCAGAGGCGGCACGCAGAGCCCTCTCTGTGGGCACGCGCGCCGTCGTCCCAGTCCTGGGCCTTCAGCTGGGTTTTATAAAACCTTTTCGCTTGAGGCCTCCGCCGTCGTGTGCAAAAAAAAAAGAAAAAAAGGTTCAATCAATCGGTCCATTTCAACTTCTTGCGGGAAAAAAAAAAGATTTTGCCAAGTTGGAATGGATTGATTGAACTTTTTCGTCCCACCCAGGCTGCCCTTACCACCGCAGCCACGCCCACCCAGTGGGCCACGCCCACCCGGCACCCGAGGATGCGTAAGTGGGTTGCAGTTTGGGCACTCGGTCTCTAAAAAGTTCGCCGTCCCTGCCTTATAACCTTGTGCTTTGGTGGTTTAAGAGGGCATCCCCAATCTTCGAGAACCTTATTACACTTGATCTTTGTTGCATGATACATTCCATCAAACATTCGCTGCAAATTGTTCAGGTTCTCGGCCAATAGCACAGCACTGTCAGCATGCAAATCTGCTTCGGCGACGCACAAACCTCTATTGCCGCCCCCCCCCAAGCAGTGGTTTAAGGGGGATCCCCAATCTTTGCCTTACTCCCCACTTAAGGCTGACCCCTGTGCTAAGCCTTCCGGTGGTTCTCAGCCCTCCTTGACTTCCCCGCTGATGGGTGTTCGCAATCGCCCGTCCGCAAACTCTCTTCACACCTTTGTAAAAGGGCCGGCTGGATAAGATGTCTCCCCTGTTGGCAAAGCCAGGTCCCCGCGGACAGATGGCTTTGAATTCGGCCGAGCCGGGCTTGGGGCATTCTTCACAGTCCTTGCCCCAGGCCGCGCCAACGGAGCAGCAGCAAAGGTCAAGGCGGTATTTCCCTGGCAGCGCCACGGTGCACTCGTCCTCGGCCCACTTCATGTAACACTGTTCCAGCCGCACGTCTGGATGGGGGAGAAGCGAGAAGGAATGGAGAAGTCAGAACGCTGGGGTGAGGATTTAGTGAAAAAGCAGAGAGTGGGGATTCTCCCTCCCGCCCTCCCTCCCTTCCTTCCTTCCTTCCTTCCTTCCTTTCTTTCTTTTTCTTCCTTCCTTCCTTTCTCTGTCTCCTCTCCTCCCCGTTTTCCTTTTCCCTTGCCTCCTCACTCATTGCTGTTTCCTTCCTTCCTTTCCTCCTTCTTTCCTTCTCTCTCTCACCTTCTTTTTCTTTTCCTTCCTTCCTTCCTCTGTCTCTCTTCTCTCCTCCCCATCTCCTTTTCCCTTACCTCCTCACTCATTGCTGTTTCCTTTCTTTCTTTCTTTCTTTCTTCCTTCCTTCCTTCCTTCCTTCCTTCCTTCCTTCCTTCCTTCCTTCCTGTCTTCCCTCCCCTCCTCTCTCCTTTTCCCTTGCCTCTTCTTTCTTTCTCTTTCTTTCTTTCTTTCTTTCTTTCCTTCCTTCCTTCCTGTCTCTCTTCTCTCCTCCCCATCTCCTTTTCCCTTGCCTCCTCACTCATTGCTGTTTCCTTCCTTCCTTCCTTCCTTCCTTCCTTCCTTCCTTCCTTCCTTCCTTCCTGTCTTCCCTCCCCTCCTCTCTCCTTTTCCCTTGCCTCTTCTTTCTTTCTCTTTCTTTCTTTCTTTCTTTCTTTCTTTCTTTCTTTCTTTCCTTCCTTCCTTCCTTCCTTCCTTCCTTCCTTCCTTCCTCTGTCTCTCTTCTCTCCTCCCCATCTCCTTTTCCCTTGCCTCCTCACTCATTGCTGTTTCCTTCCTTCCTTCCTTCCTTCCTTCCTTCCTTCCTGTCTTCCCTCCCCTCCTCTCCTTTTCCCTTGCCTCTTCTTTCTTTCTTTCTTTCTTTCTTTCTTTCTTTCTTTCTTTCTTTCTTTCTTTCTTTCTTTCCTTCCTTCCTCTGTCTCTCTTCTCTCCTCCCCATCTCCTTTTCCCTTGCCTCCTCACTCATTGCTGTTTCCTTTCTTCCTTCCTTTCTTCCTTCCTTCCTTCCTTCCTGTCTTCCCTCCCCTCCTCTCTCCTTTTCCCTTGCCTCTTCTTTCTTTCTCTTTCTTTTTCTTTCCTTCCTTCCTTCCTTCCTGTCTCTCCTCCCCTCCCCTCCCCTCTCCTTTTCCCTTGCCTCCTCATCACTTTTTTCCTTCCTTCCTTCCTTCCTTCCTTCCTTCCTTCCTTCCTTCCTTCCTTCCTTCCTTCCTTCCTTCCCTCCCTCTCCCTTCTTATCTCCTTCCTTCCTTCCTTCCTTCCTCCCACCCTCCTTCCTTCTTTCCTTCCTTCTCTTTCTATCCTCCCTCCTCCCCTTCCTTCATTTCCTTTCTTCCTTCAGTTTGAGCGCTCCCCAAGAGAAGAAGGCGGCTAGATGAGTCATATCACCCGGTCCTCACCCACGCAGGTCCGGCCAGAACCATCCAAGGTCAAGCCCTCTGGACATTCGCATCGGAAGGACCCCGCCGTGTTCACGCAGTGGCCGTTGGGGCAGACCCCCGGGAAGACGTCGCACTCGTTCACATCTGGTGGGGCAGAGAGAAACACTGGTTGGAGGACAGAAGCTCCTGCTGGCGGCCATGGCCAGGGCAGCCCTAGAAGACCTCCCTAGCGTTCTTCTGGAAGGGCACCATCCAGACTGCTGGGAAATCTCCCATCTGAGCAGAACGGAGCTGAGGTCCTGTCCACGCTTGAGCAGTCCAACTTGAGAAGAACCTGGTTGGGATGTTCTTTGACCGTTCACCGGTGGTGAAGGAGCTTTCTGCCAGGTTCCACAGCAGGTTGTCTCCGAGCGTCTCCACATCCTTCCTCCCGAATCTCTCAGAGACAACCAATTCCTCTTTTTCGGAGGTTGGGGAGCTCCGTACCCAGCCCCTCGAGAGACAAGGCAGGGCTCACCAACCAGAGATGGAAGCTACCTTCACAAGAGACACCCTTCCTCCTGGCGTAACCTCGTGGACAGGCGGCATCTGGAACCGAAGAGAGACAAAGGGTAAAGCCTTGTGGCAGGGTGGCTTGTTGGGAGACCCAAAGGAAGGCACCCCGTGGATCGGAGTCCCTTTACCGATCTCACTTTACCGATCTCACAGCGTTCACAGGGGCTGCCCCAGGCAGCCCCCAACGTGGCGCAGCATTCGGACTTCAAGGTAGCCCCGTTGATGTTGACTTCACAGCGTCCTTCTTGGATGTTGAACCAACAGGTGCCCTTCATGCTGTCTGGGGCGTGAAAGCAGAGAGATGGGTTGGAGGGGTGGGGTCTGCAGCAAAGAGGCATCATTGCATGTGGCCAGGTGTTAGAAAAGTACACCTTGGTTCCCACTTGCTGGCGAGAAACGGTTCATCCAGCCCACCGTCTTGCACAACCAAACGAGATAATTCCATTTTACAGTAAAGATATTGTAAGGGGATTGCGCAGCAGGTGTCCCAACTGAAGTCAGAGATGCTTATTTATTTATTTATTTATTTATGAGACTTATATACCGCTTTAAGTGCAAGCACTCTCTAAGCGGTGTACACCAGTAAGCAATGTGTATATATATATATTTACATTGCCCCCAACAATCTGGGTGCTGATACGAACTTACAAGTTTATATAAATAAATATATTTTACAGCTATATTTACAGCAGTGGTTCTCAACCTTTTTAATGCCGCGACCCCCCCAAACTGGTCGTAAGTCGAGGACTACTCAACGGGTGCAGCACCGTTGGCAGAACGGGACTTTTGGCGGGCTCAGCAGGGCAGAGACAGCCTGGACAATTCCTATTGGCTTTGGAAAGCCAATAGAATTAGGCTCTATTCAAGAGAGTCTATTCTATTGGCTTTCAAAAGCCAATAGAATAAAAACGAGTAGCATAGCTAAGGAAAAGGGGAGAAAAATGGCGGACTGCGTTGTTTGGCGACCCCCGTGAAATGGTCGTTTGACCCCAAACGGGGTCCCGACCCACAGGTTGAGAACCACTGATTTACAGTAAATAAGATAGTCAGGCACATCACTACATCATTATGAGGAACATCATGAGGTAAATCACAGAACAGCATTCACGGCACACAGAAGAAAAAGGCAGAAAAAAAAGGGAAGCTCCCCCTTTACACCCACAGCAACCTATCACAGTGTAGATGGCCTCATGCAGGAGCAGGCAAGATAGTCGGGAACACAGGAACATCATGAGGTAAATCTAAACAGCATGCAGAGCACACAGAAGAAAAAGGCGGGAAAAAAGGGAAACTCCCCCTTTATACCCAGCAACCAATTATAGCGTTGATTGCCTCATGCAGAAGCAGACAAGATAATCAGGAACACAGGAACACCATGAGGTAAATAAAAAAGTATAAAGAACACAGAGAAGAAAAAAAATGGGGAAAAAAGGGAAATTCCCCCTTTACACCCATAGCAATCAGTCACAGTGTAGATTGTCAACACTGCTAACATCGGATGTTTTTGCATTGACAACAGATGGAAATGTAGCCATCTTTTACCTTTTGCTTTTAGAGTTAGATGATGCTGGGAGGGGGGAATGTGAACGATGTCCAGCTAGATATAACAACACTAACCCTAGCCTGAGAAACAAGGTTATTGTAACCCGAGCTGATAAGGAATTGGTGGCTGTCTTCAAGCTAATTGGGGAATGTGATTTATGACTGTTAATTGAAGGAAGGAATTGTGCTTTGATACTATGTGTTCAGGGGAGGGGAATTCAGCTTTTGGCTTTGATTACGCAGTGCTGATATTATGCTATTCCAAATAAAGATTCTTTAAGGTAAACAATGCCTCAAAGTTCTTTTGAAGAGTTTCATCTGTCGGAATCATGATAAGGTTGCCTCATGCATGAGCAGACAAGATAGTCAGGAACATAGGAACAACATGACGTAAATCAAAAAGTATACAGAGCACACAAAAGAAAAAGGCGGGAAAAAAGGGGAACTCCCCCTTTATACTTATAACAACCAATCACAGTGTAGATTACCTCATGCATGAGTCCTACCAATCAACTACAATTGTGTCTTCTGGCCCACTGCACACTTTTACTGTTCCTGCTACTAAATTAAACATCTTAACAGCTACAATAACAGAATCTTGCAAGTCTGAAAGGACAAATTTCCCGCCGTCACTTTTAACCGCCTGATCCATTAGGTTGGGTCCTTCTTAAGTTTCTTCACCCGACCATTGAGTCACTGAGGCCTCCTGCCTCTCTTCTCTGATGGTTGCCTAGCCAGTTTCTCTTCCCTTCCTTCCTCAATACGTCATCCACATATTCCATTAAATGGGGTGACCGTTCCCTTGCACCCTCTCAGGTCCCTGTCGGAACGCTGCCATTCCAAAAGAAGGGGGGGATGTAGTATGGGGAGTAGAGAATTTGCTGCTTCGCTTTGATGTATCTGTATGGGAATTTGGGAGGTGGGAGGTGGGCCATCTGGACTGGCCTCGGAGTTCTCATAACACCTTTGCGCCAGCAGATTGGCTCCTGACGGACTGGGGCATCAGGGTGGGGTTTGCATATTGGGGAATTTAGCTTAACAGTTTGCGCGGGAACTTCAGATTCTGCCTGACTTCCTTGCAATCACTTTCTTTCAGTAATTTTGAAATAACGTTCGTTTCAAGAGTCATGCTTTCCTGAGTAGATAGCTGAGGCAAGACCTTACGCCCTCCTTTGCACGCACATCCAGAGTCCAGGACCCGAGACCCTGGCTCTAAAGCCCAGCCCTATGACCATTACTGGTTAGGGCAGCTCCTTACCAACACAAATGGTGCCGCTGGGATCCAGTTTGCTTCCAGGCGAGCACTCGCAGGCAAAGGACCCGGCGTTGTTCCGGCAGATCCCGTTGACGCAGGGGCTGGAGGCACACTCGTTAATATCTAGGAGACAGAAGGAAAAGGGTGCAATATACAGGCAGGGAAGGCGACAGGGTATTTGTGCTGCAGGTTGCAAGGTGTGTATTTGTTTGTGTTGGAAAAAAGTCAAGATGGTCGCCACAGCTGTCTGAATAAAGCCCCTCATGGCAACACGATGTGAAAGACATCTGGAGCTTTAATGAGGCCATAGCAGCCAACATCTTGACTTTTTCATCCATCGCCTGACCATTTGGACATCCTCGATTTGGGGAAAATTAATAGAATAACAGAGTTGGAAGGGACCTTAGAGGTCATCTAGTTCAACCCCCTTTTCGAGCAGGAGACCTTATCCCATTTCAGACAAATGTCTGAAGTCCAACCTCTTCTTAAAAACCTCCAGCTGCTTCAGGCAAGCTGTTCCACTGGTTAATTGTCCTCACTGTCAGGAAATGTCTGCTTAATTCCAGGTTGCTTCTCTCTTTGATCAGTTTCCATCCGTTTCTTGTCCTGCCCTTTGATGCTATGGAGAATAGGCTGATTCCCTCATTCTTTGTGGCAGCCCTTCAAATATTGGAAGACTACTATCATCACCCCCTCCTTCTTTTCATTAAACTAGACATAACCAATTGGGTATGTCTAGTTTAACGAAGAGAAGGATGAGGGGGGACATGATAGCCGTGTTCCAATATCTCAGGGGCTGCCCCAAAGAAGAAGGAGTCAAGTTATTCTCCAAAGCGCCTGAAGGCAGGATAAGAAGCAACGCGTGGAAACTAATCAAGGAGAGAAGCAACCTAGAACTAAGGAGAAACTTCCTGACAGTTAGAACAATTAACCAGTGGAACAACCTACCTCCAGAAGCGGTGAATGCTCCAACACTGGAAATTTTTAAGAAGAGACTGGACAGCCATTTGTCCGAAATGGTGTAGGGTTTCCTGCCTGAGCAGGGGGTTGGACTCGATGACCTCCAAGGTCCCTTCCAACTTTACTACTACTACTATTACTATTACTACTACTACTACTACTACTACTACTACTACTACTACTACTACTACTATTAATTCCAGCAACTGTTCTTTATATGTTTTAGTCTCCAGGACTTTAATCATCATCAATAATAGTAGTAGTAGTAGTAGTAGTAGTAGTAGTAGTAGTAGTAGTAGTAGTAGTAGTAGTAGTAATAAAGTTGGAAGAGACCTTGGAGGTCTTCTAGTCCAACCCCCTGCTCAGGCAGGAAACCCTATACCATTTCGGACAAATGGCTGTCCAGTCTCTTCTTAAAAACTTCCTGTATTGGAGCATTCACAGCTTCTGGAGGCAGGCTGTTCCACTGGTTAATTGCTCTGTCAGGAATCCTTATTTCTAGGTTGCTTCTCTCTTCGGTCAGTTTCTATCCGTTGTTTCTCATCCTGCCTTTAGGCGCTTTGGATAATAGCTTGACTCTCTCTCCTTTGGGGCAACCCCTGAGATACTGGAAGACTGCTATCATGTCCCCCCTGGTCAGTGGTGGGATTCAGCCAGTTTGTACCAGTTCGGCAGAACCGGTAGCTAATTTTTTGTTGCCCAGGCCCAGAATGGACTTCCGGAAGCAGCATCCACACAGACAACCGGTTGTTCACATATTTGAATCCTACCTCTGCCTCTGGTCCTTCTGTTCATTAAACTAGACATGCCCAATTCCAGCAACCGTTCCTTATATGTTTTAGCCTCCAATCCCCTGATCATCTTTGTTGCTCTTCTCTGCCCTCTTTCCAGAGTCTCAACATCTTTTTTTTATATCATGGCGACCAAAACTGGATGCAGTATTCCAAGTGTGGCCTTACCAAGGCATTATAAAGTGGTATCAACACTTCACGTGATCTTGATTCTCTCCGTCTGTTAATGCAGCCTAGCACTGTGTTGGCTTTTTTGGCAGCTGCAGCACACGGCTGGCTCCTATTTAAGTGATTGTCCACTAGAACTCCGAGATCCCTTTGTAATTACTGCTATTAAGCCAGGTACCCCCTATACTATACCTGTGCATTTGGTTTTTCTTGCCTAGGTGTAAAACCTTACTTTTCTCTGGTGAATTTCATTTTGTTAGATAGCACCCAACGTTCATGTCCGTCAAGAAGAAATTAAAAGCTGGAGAGTTTGCGAGAATCTGTCCCAATTTCTTGCTTTGTGGCCACAAGCTGTTTGGGATCTACTAGATTCAACCATGCACCTTCGCTGCCATGGTTTCAAGGCTTCTTCTTCCTTGATGTTTGGTATCTGCAGCGTACCCACTTCCAGACCAAGAGAAAACAGAGACAGTTACCTTCACACGTGTCTGTCTCAGTCCGGAAGACAAACCCCTTGGGGCAGCTGCAGCTATAGCTCCCAGGCGTGTTGCGGCACAAGCCATTGTCACACAACAGGCGATTGATGGCGCACTCGTCAACATCTGGAGAGAGAAGTAAGACACAGCAGCTGACAAATGTGCTGGCAGGCACGGGGGAGAGCGACCTTTTTTCTCTATCCTCATTTGAGCCATAAGGACTAGCCATTTTTTAAAAAAATCAAGGGAGCTTAATAGGACAGGGTAGACTAAACACACACAGTGGGGTTTAATTCTGACTTTCCTCTCTTCCAGCCTTCCTATCCTTCCCATTAAATGGAAAACCGTAGTTTCCCACGATGTCCATTCTGCTAACAATTATCACTCACCTTCAAGGTCACGTTTTGCACGGCTGAAGTCCTTGATGCTCTCTGGGGTGGGCTCTTTGTTTGCAGACATTTCATTACCCAACTAGGTTACAGCATCCATGCTAGTGAGTGTAGAGTTTGCTCCCTGTTTATATACAATAGGTTGCCTTGCCAGTGTTGGGGGTGTGTGTGTTGTTTTCTCCTTGTTAGGATATTGTTTGCTGCTTGATTATTTCTTTCCCTGATAATTCCTCAATTAGGGTATTGTTTTCTGTTTGTTTGTCTGGTATAAATCCCTGCTTATCTGGGTGTTCTGACTTACCTGAGCGATTCTCGGTTGTTTTACCGCAATGGCCATTTCGGGACTGAGAAATTATGGTTCTCATCATCACTCCCTCCAAAGTACAGAGCTAATTTTCATCACACCTGACCCACCACAAGACCCTCACTTGACACACCCACATCTGAAGCCCTTCACCCTCATCCTACACCCAAGCGACAGATATTCGGCACTCTTGCACAGAGTAACAGAGTTGGAAGCGACCTTGGAGGTCTTGTAGTCCAACCCTCTGCTTGAACAGGAAACCCTGTATCATTTCAAACAGTTCCTTGCTTCAAAACGTCCAGTACTGGAGAATCTGCAACTTCTGGAGGCAAGTTGTTCTCACCGTCAGGAAGTTTCTCCTTAGTTCCAGGTTGCTTCTCTCCTTGATTAGTTTCCACCCGTTGCTTCTTGTCCTGCCTTCAGGCGCTTTGGGGAATAGGTGGACCCCCCTCCTCTTCTTTGTAACAGCCCCTCAAATATTTGAAGACTGCTATCAAGTCACCCTTAGGCCTTTTCTCTAGACTGGCCCTACCCAATTCCAGCCACTGTTCTTCTTGAGTAGAGTAGAGTAGAGTAGAGTAGAATGTAGAATAGAATAGAATAGAATAGAATTACAGAGTAGAATAGAAAAGAATAGAATTACAGAATAGAATTACAGAATAGAATAGAATAGAATAATAGAATAGAATAGAATAGAATAGAATAGAATAGAATAGAATAGAATAGAATAGAATATGGAATGGAATAGAATAGGAATAATAGAATTACAGAGTAGAATAGAAAAGAAAAGAATTACAGAATAGAATAGAAATACAGAATAGAATAGAAATACAGAATAGAATAGAATAGAAATAATAGAATTACAGAGTAGAATAGAAAAGAATAGAATTACAGAATAGAATAGAATAGAATAATAGAATAGAATAGAATAGAATAGAATAGAATATGGAATAAATGGAATGGAATGGAATGGAATAGGAATAATAGAATTACAGAGTAGAATAGAAAAGAAAAGAATTACAGAATAGAATAGAAATACAGAATAGAATAGAAATACAGAATAGAATAGAATAGAAATAATAGAATTACAGAGTAGAATAGAAAAGAAAAGAATTACAGAATAGAATAGAAATACAGAATAGAATAGAAATACAGAATAGAATAGAATAGAAATAATAGAATTACAGAGTAGAATAGAAAAGAAAAGAATTACAGAATAGAATAGAATGGAATGGAATGGAATGGAATGGAATGGAATAGAATAGAATAGAATAGAATAGAATAGAATAGAAGGATGGAGTGGAGTGAAGTGGAGTGGAGTAGAGTAGAGTAGAATAACACAGTTGGAAGAGACCTTGGAAGTCATCTAGTCCAACCCCCTGCTCGGGCTCTTCTCCGCACTCTTTCCAGAGTCCACATTTAGCCCAGCCTTACAGTCTTGCCACCCGCCCTCTGCTGAACAGCCAGCCTCAGTGTGCTGGTCTCAGACAGCACCCACCTGTTTTAGCTCTGCTCCGTTCTTACTCACCCACGCAGTTCTTCCCAGTGGGGTCCGATTCGTAGCCCAGATTGCAAATGCAGCGATAGCTCCCTCGGAGGTTTTCACACATGCCGTTGAGGCAGATGTCAGGATTCAAGGCGCACTCATTAATATCTGTGCCAGAGAATCACAACCTCAGCCCCTCTCCTCAATGTTCCCCCCACCCCACTTTGTTCTGTTTTTTTCTTCAGCCTTGACAGCTTGAAGGTGTCTGGACTTCAACTCCCAGAATCCCCCAGCCACCACGGAAATGCTACTGCCAGAGGCCTGAGGGAGAGAGGCCTAATAACCAAATACAGCTAATCCTCATCTTACAATGGTTCATTTAGTGACCGTTCAAAGGTACAACGGAATGAAGGGAGACCTATCTGATGATCTAGAGGCTCTGTTATGGAAACCCGCTTGGCATAAAAAGAAAGCCAGAGTCAGATTTAAAAAGGGGATTTAAAATTCCACTTGATGGGTTAAAAAGGTTTTTTTTTTTTTTAGAGACATTGATTGATTTAATATTTAGGATTTAGATTTACAATGGAGATGAAAACTAATCTAATCTGTTTATTACAGCCGTAAGGCCAGACATAATCAAAATGTGTCGAGATGAAAACTAATTGTTAGATTATAGTTTGGAATTGTAATATGGAAAAGGTTTTTAGATAATGGAAATTACTGTATCAGTAAATGAGGTGTTATAAGGACATGAAATAGAATATACATGTGAAATAGAGTAAGAATGTAATTTTTGGAATAATATGTCTATTTTAGATATGATAATCACTTTGTAATGGAATGAGAATATGGAAATGGGTTGTAACATGGTATCAGTAAATGAGGAGCTATTAGGACAAGAAATAGAATATACTTGGGAAAAGTAAGAATGTAACTTTTGGAACAATGTGTTTATTTTAGATATCATAATTATTATGTTATGAAATGAGGAAAATCAGGGTTACCCGAAGTGTAAACAGTATGCTTATTTAAGGCTAAACTGGAATATGGTACTTGGAATCAAGTAAAGCTTAAAAACAGGATTTGGATTTGTATAAGTAAAATGGTATTGATAAATGTATTGATTGACTGAGCTCTATTTAGAAATCTATTAATTTGACTATGCCATATTAATTAAGGGAAATAGAGAGGGAACTTTTAAGGAGTTAATCTGAGATATAGGGTTACCTGCCTGAGCAGGGGGTTGGACTTGATGACCTCCAAGGTTCCTTCCAACATTATTATTATTATTATTATTATTATTATTATTATTATTATTATTATTATTATTATTGTTATTATTGTTATTATTGATGATTGATCATCGCACAGTCAGCTAGATGTTCAGACTGGATTTGGCATTTTGTCTACCTATCGAGTCCTTACCCAGGACCTGGGATAGGCAGATGTGGATGTTTGATGGTATTACAGGTATCGTCGCAGGATGGAAGCAGTTCCTAGTAAGGCCGCCTTTTGCAATTGACTAATAGCGAATTTGTCAATGCCAATTGTGTTCAAGTGGCGCTCCAGTTGTTTTGGGATTGCACCCAAGGAGCCTATTACTATTGGTACTACCCTTGCTTGCTTTTGCCACAGTCTTTCTATTTCTATTTGTAGGTCTTTGTATTTTGTTATCTTCTCCAGTTCTTTCTCGTCTATGGACTAATTCTGGCTGCACAAGACCAAGCCTTAAGGACAAACGCATATAAAGTCAAAATTGAGAAGACAGCAACAGACAGTAAGTGCTGCCTATGCAAAGAAGCTGAAGAAACAGTGGACCACCTGGTAAGCTGTTGCAAGATGATTGCACAGACTGACTACAAGCAGCGGCATGACAAAATAGCAACAATGGTGCATTGGAAGATCTGCAAAAAATATCATTTGCCTGTAAGTGAAAACTGGTGGGATCATAAAATAGAGAAAGTCACAGAAAATGATAAAATTAAACTGCTCTGGGACTTCAGAATTCAAACAGACAAGCACCTGCAACATAACACCCCGGATTTAACAATTGTCGATAAGAAAGACAAAAAAGTCTGGATAGTGGACATGGCAGTGCCTGGAGACAGCAGAATAGATGAGAAAGAACTGGAGAAGATAACAAAATATTATTATTATTATTATTATTATTATTATTATTACTATTATTATTATTATTATTATTATTATTATTATTATTATTATTATTATTATTATATATGTACGACTTTGTTACTGGATAATTGATTACCCCATCACCACATTGTTTCCTAAGCACTTGGATGTAAAAATTGAAAAATTAATAAAACTTGTTTTTTTTAAAAAAAGGTACAATGGCCCTCTCGTGTCCTCCTGACTAGCAAAGTCAATGGGGATCCACTTAACGACCTTGTTAGCCATTGTAGAACTGCGGAGATTCACTTAACAACCGAGGCAAGGAAGGTCGCAAGATCGGGGGGGCAAACCCGTTTAGCAAATGTCTCGCTTAGCCACAGGAAAAAAATGGGGGAGCCCCCTCCGTCATGATCGTCATCTGAGGACTAAGCTGCGCATTCTGACTTTCCTGACAGGACGTTATAATCCTACTCAGTGTCAAAATATGCAGAGGTGGAAAGAACACGGGATCAGAGCGTTGGAGAAATGAATGAAGGCGAAATACCCCTTGGGGTTAAAATAGTAGGAAGATTAGAAGCCTTCCATTGGAAGGGAGGCCCCCTGAGGTCATCTAGTCCAAACCCCCCCCCTGCCCAGGGCACGAATCTATATTAAAGTATCTCTCTGGCAACTGGTCGTTCAGCTTCCATTTGGAGATATCTAATGAAAGCTCTCCACTAGAGGTTTTCCCTGGCTCAGGAATTCTGGGAGTTGAAGCCCACGAGTCATAAAAGAGCCAAGGTTGCCTACCCCTGCCTTAAATTGTGCTTATTAATAGAAGGTTCCCCCCCCCAATATTCCGCTAGAACAGTGGTTCTCAACCTTTTTAATGCTGCGACTCCCAACCGGTCATAAGTCGAGGACTACTCAACCGGTCGTAAGTCGAGGACTACTCAACTGGTGCAGCACCGTTTGCAGAATGGGACTTTTGGCGGGCTCAGCAGGGCAGAGACAGCCTGGACAATTCCTATTGGCTTTTGAAAGCCAATAGAATTAGACTCTGTTCAAGAGAGTCTATTCTATTGGCTTTCAAAAGCCAATAGAATAAAAGGGAGTAGCACAGCTAAGGAAAAGGGGAAAAAAATGGCGGACTGCGTTGTTTGGTGACCCCTGTGAAATGGTCGTTCAATTCCAAATGGGGTCCCGACCCACAGGTTGAGAACCACTGCGCTAGAATCTGCCTGAAAACCCATAGTAAGTATTGAGAACTTGCCTCGTCCATCCGCTGTGATGCCTATCCCGCTGCTACACAACGCTTGGAATTCAGCTGGAGGGGAGAGAAAAAAACAAACAAACATTTGTCATTTGGGAAAGCGACATCAAGAGAGGATCTAGCACAAACTGAACGTGTTAATATCGCAGGTGAAATATCCTCCTTGCTTGCAAACATTAACGCGCAACGTGCCCTCCGCAGAAGTGTGTTTTTTTTTAAAAAAAATGAGAAGCTTTCTCAAATATTTTCCTAACTAGTGAAAAATAATTAGGTGCAAATTACAATGTGTGTGCGTTCATACAAATTGATCCCGTACATTTTTTCACAGTGGGGAAAGTTATGTAGTGGCACTGCAGAAGATTGCTGAATTTCGAGGGCGTATTTTTACAATGAGACAATTCTAGAAGTTTACAGTTCCAATAAAATCTTTGTGTCAACACTGCAAATACTGTATATTCTTGCTTTGACAAAATATGCAGAACTGTCCGGTATTTTTAGAGTTAATGCAGAGCAGAGGAGGGAGGAGGGAAAAGCCCGGGAAACACAAAGGAAAGGAACCTTTGCCCTTCACGCTAATTGATGAACATATATCATGACAGCAAAGTAGGGAGTGGAAATGCTAGCAAAATACTGCTCGGTGGGTGGGAATTTTAGATCTTAGCATACCTTCGTGCAGACATTTTGTAACATAACAAATGACTTTTAGGAAAAGCAATGCCTGGAAGTTTTCTGAAGTGTTTCATTAGCCGGAACCATAACACTTTGTAGTTCAGGGTGGAACTGTGGAGTCCTTGGTGCTCGCCGAACCTGATTGTTTTCTTGCAGACTTTTTGTTACCCAACTATGTAACACCATCAGGACTAGAAGGGGGTGTGTTGAGAGGAGGAGGAGGAGGAGGAGGAGGAGGAGATGACTGTGGGGTCCTTGGTGCTCTCTGAGCTTGGTGGTTTTCTTGCAGACGTTTCATGACCCAACTTGGTAACATTATCAGTGCCAGTAGGGAGTGGGGTTGGAGGAGGAGGAAGAGGAGGATGTGGGATCCTCAGTGCTTTCTGAGTCTGGTGGTTTTCTTGCAGACCTTTTATTACCCAGCTACATACATCATCAGTGCCAGAAGGGAGGGGGGTTGTGGAGAGGAGGAGGGGGACTGTGGGGTCCTTGGTGCTCTCTGAACTTGGCGGTCTCTCTGAACTCAGACAAACACGTAAAGAACAACCTAATCAAGAAGGGTGACTGCACAAGGCAACTCACTGATATATAAACAGAAAGCAAACCCCACCCTCCCTCACACTGAAGATGTTACTTAGTTGGGTCATGAAATGTCTGCAAGAAAAGAGCCAACTCAGAGAGCACCAAGGACTCCACAGCCTTCCTCCTTGTCTCTTCCTCCTCCTCCTCCTCTTCCTCCTCCTCCTCCCTCTAAACCTATCTCCCTTCTAGCACTGATGGTGTTCCCTAGTTGGGTCATGAAATGTCTGCAAGAAAACTACCCAGCTCAGAGATCACCAAGGGCCCCACAGTTCTCCCTCTCCTCCTCCTCCTCCTCCTCCTCCTCATAAACTCCACACCTTCTAGCACTGATGATGTAACTTAGTTGGGTCATGAAACGTCTGCAAGAAAACAAGCAAGCTCAGAGAGCACCAAGGACTCCTCCTCCACCACCACCACCACCACCACCACCACCACCACCACCACCACCCATTCCCTTCTAGCACGAAAAATAGTTGGGTAAAGAAGCCTCTGCAAGAAAACTGCCAAGCTCAACTTTTTTCACCCTGAGCTACAGATATTCTCCTTGATCCGCTTCTGTTTCTGCTTAAAACTGCCGGCTAAAATTACTAATGAGGCTGAAAAAAATCTCCTGATTTCCTGGTGTGCTCATTATCCCGAATCCTCAAAGAACCAATTCTTTGGCACCGGGCCACTGCCTGACTCCTGGCCAAGCAACTTAGAAACCAAAATAGGCAGATTGACATTTGCCAGTCTGTTTAAGGTCAGTGGAGAGCCATCTCAGGTCACTTCTGCAGTGGCGAGATCTCTTGATTTGTTCTCCCCCCCCCTTCCCCGTGGGCTTGAGATGGCCTCTCCAGATGGACAAGCTCACCCTGAGGCTTGTTCCCCTATGCAGCTGTTCCGGGAAGGACTTCAACCGTGCAGAAGGATCACTTGGTCATTCCAAGTTAAAAAAAAGTAACCTTGCCCAGGCCATCTAGAACAGTGGTTCTCAACCTGTGGGCTGGGACCCCATTTGGGATCGAACGACCATTTCACGGGGGTCGCCAAACAACGCAGTCCGCCATTTTTCCCCCCTTTTCCTTAGCTGTGCTACTCCCTTTTCTTCTGTTGGCTTTTGAAAGCCAATAGAATAAACTCTTTTGAATAGAGTGTAATTCTATTGGCTTTCCAAAGCCAATAGGAATTGTCCAGGCTGTCTCTGCCCTGCTGAGCCCGCCCAAAGTCCCATTCTGCAAACGGTGCTGCACCCGTTGAGTAGTCCTCGACTTACGACCGGTTGAGTAGTCCTCGACTTACGACCGGTTGGGGGGTCGCGGCATTAAAAAGGTTGAGAACCACTGATCTAAAGAAAGTTGATTTTTTTTAAAAAAAACCTCAATGCAATCAGTCATTCTTTTTTTTCCCCAGCCAAATTTCTTCTATTCAGGAAAAAAAAAAGGTTTTCTTACACACTGCTCTCCCCAGATCCCAAACGGGACACTAGGAGAGCAGGACACATTTATATGTAGGAATGACCAGCCCGATCCATGGGGCTTGTGGGCAACACAGAAAGTGCTAAGGAATCAGTTCTTTCACCTAACACACTGATGGCGAACCTTTTAGAGACCGAGGGCCCCAAAACCGCCCCCCGTCTCTGCTCTGCCCTGTCCACTGGGCCACCCACCACCCCCATGGCCCGCCACAGATCACCCAGGCAGCCCAGCAGCGCCATGGTGGCCACGTCCTCCATCCGTGCTCTGCAGCATCATCTGCGTGCAATGGGGTGCAAGGGCGGAGTCTTGTCCCCGCTGCCCAGCTACCATGTCCTTGGCTGCGCTGCTTCGCGTGGGCCGTGCCCAGGGGCAACTCTCCTCCAGGGGGGGGGCTGCTGGTGAGGTGGGGGCCATGGGAGGAGACAGGGCTGGGACGACAGTGCGTGTGCCCACAGAGAGGGCTCCGAGTGTTGCCTCTGGCACACGTGCCATAGGTTCGCCACCACTGACCTAACATCTCTTCCTCTCTCTCCAAAGAATTAAGGGAATAAATATGTCCTGTTCTCCACCCAGAGTTGACTTCCACCAGTTCTGATGTTAAAAAGCAGAGACATCACCCTGCCAACAAAAGTGCGTATAGTCCAGGCCATGGTTTTCCCAGTGGCAATGTGTGGCTGTGAAAGTTGGACCATAAGAAAGGCTGAGCGCCAAAGAATGGAGGCCTTTGAACTCTGGTGCTGGAGAAGACTCCTGCGAGTCCCTTGGACTGCAAGGCGATCCAACCGGTCAGTCCTGGAGGAGATCAACCCCGACTGCTCTTTAGAAGGCCAGATCCTGAAGTTGAAACTCAAGGACTTTGGCCACCTAACGAGAAAAAAGGACTCCCTGGAGAAGGGCCTAATGCTGGGAAAGATGGAGGGCAAGAGAAGAAGGGGACGACAGAGAAGGAGGTGGCTGGATGGAATCACGGAAGCAGTAGGTGTGAGCTTAAATGGACTCCAGAAGATGGTAGAGGACAGGAAGACCTGCAGGAACATTGTCCATGGGGTCGCGATGGGTCGGACATGACTTCGCAACTAACAACAACTTCTGATGTTAGCAGCTTAATCCCACAACCCATGCCTGGAATATTCCCAGCAGCTCCCATCTCTGCCCCAAATATGGAGGGGAGGGTCCAAACTATGTCAAGAAGATGGCTGCCATGATGCAATGAAAGACTCACCTCTTTCTTATATACACCTCAACTGTGGGTTAAAGATAACCTTCACCAAAATATTTAGCCTGTTCTGCGGGCTCCTCAGAGAAGTTTAACCGCTTGAAAATCCAGAGGAGGCGAGAGCCTTTAGCTCGGACGTCTTCAGGGGAAACAAAACCTGGCGCCCCCAACGATCCCTTCTCTGAAGTGGACTCACCGGAGGTTTTGGCAGGGCAAGGCTGGCACGGCTCTCCGAATCCGTGGTCTGGATTGGCACAGCAACACTCAGATTTGGTGACGGCTCCCGGGAAGGGACGGGCGCAAGTGCCCTTCTTGATGCCACCGTAGCAGGTGCTGCGGACGTGGGTATCCACGCAGACCCGCCCGTCCACGCCGATGGCCAGCCCTCCCAGGCACTCGCACCGAAACGAGCCCTCGGTGTTGATACACCAGCCGTTCATACAAATTCCCGGCGTCTCACACTCGTCGACGTCTGCAGTAGGAAAGACAGCGGCAGTTAGCAAGTGTTGTTCCCTTCCCTAGTTGGAGGGCAAAGGAAGCCGCAGCGTGGAGCTGACCTCCCAAGCGTGACGCCTGAAATACAGGTTTTAGACTGCTGTTTCGGAAGTCACATAGCAACAGTATAATTCCTTTGTGGCCAGTACAGACAGTCCTAGACCAGGGGTAGGCAACCGTGGCTCTTTTATGACTCGTGGACTTCAACTCCCAGAATTCCTGAGCCAGCCATGCTGAGGGGAAAGGGAGAGGTTTCCAAGCTCAGCCATACTGTCTCAGGAATTCTGGGAGTTGAAGTCCACAAGTCATGAAGCAGCCTAGGCCTAGGCCAGAAGTAGGCAACCTTGGCTCTTTATGACTCGTAGACTTCAACTCCCAGAATTCCTGAGACAGCTATGCTGAGGGGAAAGGGAGAGGTGTCCAAGCTGAGCCAGGCTGGCTGAGGAATTCTGGGAGTTGAAGTCCACGAGTCATGAGGGGGCCATAGTTCCCCCATGCTGGCTCAGGAATTCCAGAAGTTGAAGTTCACGAGTCATAAAAGAGCCAAGGTTGCCTAGCCCTGCCCTAGGCCTAGGCCACTTTATGACTCATGGACTTCAACTCCCAGAATTCCTGAGCCAGCATGGGGGAACTATGGCCCCCTCATGACTCGCGGACTTCAACTCCCAGAATTCCTGAGACAGCTATGCTGAGGGGAAAGGGAGGGGTGTCCAAGCTGAGCCATGCTGGCTGAGGAATTCTGGGAGTTGAAGTCCACGAGTCATGAGGGGGCCATAGTTCCCCCATGCTGGCTCAGGAATTCCAGAAGTTGAAGTCCACGAGTCATAAAAGAGCCAAGGTTGCCTACCTCTGCCCTAGGCCTAGGCCACTTTATGACTCATGGACTTCAACTCCCAGAATTCCTGAGACAGCATGGTTCAGCTTGGAAGCCTCTTCCTTTCCCCTCAGCATGGCTGGCTCAGGAATTCTGGGAGTTGAAGTCCACAAGTCATAAAAGAGCCAAGGTTGACTACCTCTGTCCTAGATTTACAGCAGTTCGTTTAGCGACTGTTCGAATGAAAAAAGTGACTTATGATCGTTTTTCACACGTACAGCCATTGCAGCATCTCCCTGATCATGTGATCAAAATCCGAACACTTGGCAACTGGCTCATATTTATGACGGTCGCAGCATCCCAGGGGGATCACATGATTCCCCCTTTTGTGACTTTCTGACAAGCAAAGTCCACGGGGAAGCCAGATTCACTGAACAACCACGTGACTAATTTAACAACTTCAGGGATTCACTGAATGACTGTGGCAAAGCTCACTCTCGCTTAGCGACAGACATTTTGGGCTCAATGGCCGTACGTCGAGGACTGCCTGTAAATCGTTCAGATAGTCACAGCAAATTTGCCCGGTATAATTAACTGAAATTGTTTTACCAGTGAGACAAGGATTTTTGGTCTGCTGCCACAAATTAATGATATAAATAAAAATAAATAAATAAATAATGTTCACCCATGTTGGAATATTGGTGTGAGTGGGGATCGTGACTATAGTTGCTCCAAAATAGGAGTTCCACACAGAACCGAATTCTCTCCTCCATGCTATTTAAGGTCTACCTGAAGTGGCTGCTGGAGATAATCCATCAGCTTGGAGGGAGATATCATCAGAACATTGATAACACGGGTTGTAGATAGCTACTCTAAACCAGACTGGGAAACCTGTTGAAGACCTGACTTGGAATCTGGAGGCTACTATAGTCTAGATGGGTCAAAAGAAGTTAAATCACTATAACAGTGGTGGCGAACCTATGGCACGGGTGCCAGAGGCGGCACTCAGAGTGCTCTCTGTGGGCACGCGCACCCTCGCCCCAGTCCTGGGCCTTCAGCTGGGTTTTATAAAACCTTTTCGCTTTAGGCCTCCGCTGCCCTGTACACAAAAAAAGGTTCAATCAATCAGTCAATTTCAACTTCTCGCGAGAAAAAAAAAGATCTTGCAAAGTTGGAATTGATTGATTGAACTTTTTAGTCCCACCCAGTCTGCCGTTACCACTGCAGTCACGCCCACCCAATGGGCCACGCCCACTCAGTGGGGCATGCCCACTCAGCACCCGACGATGCATAAGTGGGTTTTAGGTGGCAGTTTGGGCACTCAGTCTCTAAAAGTTTCGCCATCACTGCACTATAAGGTAGAAGTATCATCAAATTGATTGATTCATTCTGGTTGTCCCTTTGTTTCTGGATAGGAGCACATTCCCCTTAGAACAACAGACCCATCGTAACTGGATTTTTTTGGGACTTGGGTGTCCAAGAAATGGAAGCTGTAGCCAGAGGGGCTATCACCCACTTGGACTGGTAGGTCTGACCTCAATGGCTCATGCCCTATCACCTCATGTTAAGACCCTTGAGATACACTCTAGGGCAGTGGTTCTCAGCCTGTGGGTCGGGACCCCATTTGGGGTCGAATGACCCTTTCACGGGGGTCACCAAACAACGCAGTCCGCCATTTTTTCCCCCTTTTCCTTAGCTGTGCTACTCCCTTTTATTCTATTGGCTTTTGAAAGACTCTCTTGAATAGAGTCTAATTCTATTGGCTTTCAAAAGCCAATAGGAATTGTCCAGGCTGTCTCTGCCCTGCTGAGCCCGCCAAAAGTCCCATTCTGCCAACGGTGCTGCACCAGTTGAGTAGTCCTCGATTTACGACCGGTTGAGTAGTCCTCGACTTACGACTGGTTGGGGGTCACGGCATTAAAAAGGTTGAGAACCACTGCTCTAGGGAACTATGGAGATTCTCAGTCAACCAGGTCATGGTTGTCCCAAAGGTGCTTTTTCAGAAAGCAGCTGGACTTTGTTTTTCCTTGACGACATTTTGCTGAACTGAAGAAGCCTCGGGGATGAGAAGCGAAATGTCTTCAAGAAGAAACAAAGCACCTTTGGGACGCTCTGCATGATGGTCCCTTGGAAAATGAGCTTCCACGGGTACCAAATGCATCAATCTAATGACTATGAAGGGACCAGCTTCCTTGATCGGTTGACGACTGGATGGTCTCCCTTGATTCAAACGACATATGCAGGAATGAAGGGAGATCCACCCTCTGTTATGGAAGCACAAAAGGAAGGCCAGAGTTAGACTTAAAAAAATGTTTTTCTTTATGTGACCTTTAATGGAAGAGCCTTAAATCTCACTGAATGGGCTAAGGAGATTTTAAAAGACATTAATTGATTTAACATTCAGGAGTTATACCTATAAGGGAAATAAATTAGTTACGAGAATAATAGTTTTGAATGATAGTATAGAACAGTGGTTCTCAACCTTTTTAATGCCGCGACGCCCCCAACCGGTCGTAAGTCGAGGACTACTCAACCTGTCGTAAGTTGAGGACTACTCAACGGGTGCAGCACCGTTTGCAGAATGGGACTTTGGGCGGGCTCAGCAGGGCAGAGACAGCCTGGACAATTCCTATTGGCTTTGGAAAGCCAATAGAATTAGACTCTATTCAAGAGAGTCTCTTCTATTGGCTTTCAAAAGCCAATAGAATAAAAGGGAGTAGCACAGCTAAGGAAAAGGGGGAAAAAATGGCGGACTGCGTTTTTGGCGACCCCCGTGAAATGGTCGTTTGACCCCAAATGGGGTCCCAACCCACAGGTTGGGAACCACTGGTATAGAAGATGGATTCAGAGGATAAAGGTTGATATTAGATATTATAAAGGTTGACATTTGATATTATGACATTAGAATGAGGAGTAGAATACGATTGTGAAATAAACTAAGAATTTATCTGAATAAATAATAAGTGTATTTTGGACATGATAACTATTCTGTAATGAACTAAGGGAACCGTAGGTTATCCGAAACCTAAATATTATGGACATTAAGCCAACTGGAATACCGTAATTGAAATCAGATAAAAGTTAAAAACAGGATCTGGAAGCATAGAAGTCAAAAGTTGTTGATAAATGTTTCAAATGATTGAGTTACAACTAGCAATGTATTCATTTGAATCTGGTATAATAACGAAGGGAAATTTTGGATGATGTAAACTGACATATGTATGGAAAAGCTTGTTATTGGACTGTGTATCACCCAACCAGCATGTCACTCCCTTAATACCTGAAACTTTGTAAAAATGGAAAATTAATAAAACTTGTTTTTTTAAAAAAATGCATCAACCCATTCACCAATTGTGGGGAGCAAATTTAGCCCTAGTGACCCATGTGGTTGTGAGACAACCGTTCAGCCCAACTCAAGCAACCTCCAGGAGGAGGATCTGCTGAAGGTTTCCATCTCATCTTAAGTGAGGCCCAATCCTTTGTCCCCTAGGACAGGGGTCCCCAATCCCCGGTTGATGGACGGTACCGTCCGCGGCATGCCAGCAACTGCACAAACAAGCAAAGCCCCATCCGTGGGAAGCAGGCAACACACAAAATCATGCAACCCTCCAGCCCACGGAAAAACTTTTCTCCGTGGAACCGGTCCCTGGGGCTCAAAAGGTTGGGAACCTCTGGACTAGGACACAGGATGTCCTCAATTCTTGGCCTTGAAGAGGTGGTTGAAGAACTTACTTCTCTGCTGAGTATTTAAGGGCTGGAGGCGGAAGGACCTCGTTTTGCTAATTAGTTTTTGGCAATAGTTGCACTTTGATTTTGTTTTTTTCTCTATCGATAACCAGGATTCTTTGAAGTGTATGCATGCAGTGCTTCTCAATCTTGACCACTTCAAGATATGAGCAACAAATCCCGGAATTCCCCAGCCAGCAATGCTTAAAGTTGCCAAGGTGGGGAAACAAGGGCGTATGCAAATCTCTACAAATAATATAAAATAGGAAAGATTAGCAAAGATCTGCTTTCCTGTCCCTTGTACCCCATTTCTGCTCCTGTGTTCTGCAGCAACACATCCTCCTCGCCTCATGCAGGACAGCTTCATTTGCCATAATTCCAGGGGGATTGCTTGCTTATTTCCCTGTTATTATGCCCTCTGTAAGTTAAAGCCCATTTGTGAAAAGAAAGAAAAAGAAAGAGAAGGGGGGGGGGGGAGGGAAGGAAAGAGAAAGGAAAGAAGAGAAAGAGAGAGAAGAAAGAAAGAAAGAATGGAGGGAGGGAGCGAAGGGGATAAGGAAAAGGAGAAAGAGAGAGAAGAACAAAAGAAAAAAGAAAGTAGAGAAAAGGAAGGAAGGAAGGAAAACAGGGAGGGAAGAAAGAAAGAAAGGGAGGGAGGGAAGAAAGAAAAGAAAGAATGGAGGGAGGAGGGAGGGAATGGAATAAGAAAAAGGAGAGACAAGAATGAAAGAAAAAAGAAACTAGAGAAAAGAAAGAAAGAAGGAAGAAATAGGGAGGGAGAGAGGGAGGAAAGAAAGAAAGGAAGGAAGGAAGGAAGGGAGGGAGGAAGGAAGGGAGGAAGAAAGAAAAAGGGAGGGAGGGAGAAAAGAGAGAGAAAGAAAGAAAGAAAGAACGAAAAGAGGAAGGAAGGGAGGAAGGGAGGAAGGGAGGAAGGAAGGAAGAAAAAGGGAGGGAGGGAGGAAAGAGAAAGAAAGAAAGAAAGAAAGAAAGAAAGAAAGAAAGAAAGAAAGAAAGAAAGAAAGAAAGAAAGAAAAGAAAGAAAAGAAAGAAAGGAGGGAGGGAAGGGGAAAGGAAAGAAGAGAAAGAATGAGAAGAATAAAAGAAAAAAAGAAACTAGAGAAAAGAAAGGAAGGAAGGAAGGAAGGAAGGAAGGAAGGAAGGAAGGAAGGAAGGAAGGAAGGAAAAAGGGAGGAAGAAAGGAAAAGGGAGGGAGGGAGGAAAGAAAGAAAGAAAGAGAAAGGAAGGAAGGAAAGAAGGAAGAAAGAAAGAAAGAAAGAAAGAAAAAAAAAAGAAAGAAAGAAAGAAAAGAGAGGAAGGAAGGGAGGAAGGGAGGAAGGAAGGAAGAAAAAGGGAGGGAGGGAGGAAAAAGAAAGAAAGAAAGAAAGAAAGAAAGAAAGAAAGAAAGAAAGAAAGAAAGGAGGGAAGGGGATAGGAAAGAAGAGAAAGAGAGAGAAGAATAAAAGAAAAAAAGAAACTAGAGAAAAGAAAGGAAGGAAGAAGGAAGGAAGGAAGGAAGGAAAAAGGGAGGAAGAAAGGAAAAGGGAGGGAGGGAGGAAAGAAAGAAAGAAAGAGAAAGGAAGGAAGGAAAGAAGGAAGAAAGAAAGAAGGAAAGAAAGAAAGAAAGAAAGAAAGAAAGAAAGAAAGAAAGAAAGAAAGAAAGAAAGAAAGAAAGAAAGAGTCTGAGGATTTTATGAGTCCAACCGAATGGGCCAGCCCCATTCTGGCCGGGAGCGCCCCTCCCTGCCCCCCCGGTACCCACCCACGCAGTAGCGCCCGTTGGGGGCCAGCACGAAGCCCAGCTTGCAGATGCACTTGAAGCTGCCATCTTCGTTGAGGCACATTCCGTTCAGGCACATGTTGGTCGTGGCACATTCGTCGTGATCTGTGGGGCAGAGGGGGAGAGAAAGCCGTCAAGGGGGGGCTGCCCTATGGACACCCCCCCCCCAGCACAAGAGTCGGGGAAGCCAGAGGCATGGGGGGGGAGGGAGGCTCGGCACCCGAGGCCTTCTTTGCCCCCCCCCCGAGCAGAGGGCATCCGGCTGCCCGCTTTGCCACTGGCAAGCTTTGAACATGGCGGACTCGATGCCAATTGAAATACCGTTATTTTATTTCACGGTATTCTTCTTGGTTTGTAAAGAATAGGTGCGCCCAAAAGAATGAGGTAGAATAATTTCAAATCAATAAGGTAAACAGGGATCCTTCCTTCCTTCCTTCCTTCCTTCCTTCCTTCCTTCCTTCCTTCCTTCCTTCCTTCCCTCCTTCCTTTCCTTCCTCTCTTTCTCCATTTCCTTCCTCTCTTTCTCCTACTTCTTTCCTCTCTCCATTTCCTTCCTCTCTTTCTCCTACTTCTTTCCTCTCTTCATTTCCTTTCTTCCTCCCTTCCTCTCTTTTTCCATTTCCCTCTTCTCTCCCTCTCTTCCTTCTTCTCCAGTTCCTTCCTTCCTCCTCCTCTTCCTTTCTTTCTCCTTTTCTTCCCTCTTTCCTTCCTTCCTTCCTTCCTTCCTTCCTTCCTTCCTTTCTCCATCTCCTTCCTTCCTTTCTCCTTTTCCTCCTTCCCTTTCTCTCTCCATTTCCTTCCCTTTCTTTTTTCATTTCCCCCTTCATTTCCCTCTCTTCCTTCTCCAATTCCTTCCTTCCTTCCTTCCTTCCTTCCTTCCTCTCTTTCTCCTTTCTGTCCCTCTTTCTCCTACTTCTTTCCTCTCTCCATTCCCTCCCTCCCTCTCTCCATTTCCTTTCTTCCTCCCTTCCTCTCTTTTTCCATTTCCCTCTTCTCTCCCTCTCTTCCTTCTTCTCCAGTTCCTCCCTTCCTCCTTCTCTTCCTTTCTTTCCTTCCCTCTTTCCTTCCTTCCTTCCTTCCTCTTTCTCCATCTCCCTTCCTTTCTCCTTTTCCTCCTTCCCTTTCTCTCTCCATTTCCTTCCTTCCCTTCTTTCTTTTTTCATTCCCCTCTTCATTTCCCTCTCTTCCTTCTCCAATTACTCCCTTCCTCCCTTCCCCTTTCTCCATTTCCTTCCTTTCTCCTTTCTCTCCCTCTCTTCTCTTCCTTCCTCTTTCTCCATCTCCTTCCTTCCTCCCTCCATTCCCTCCCTCCCTCTCTCCATTTCCTTTCTTCCTCCCTTCCTCTGCCTCTCTTCCTTCTTCTCCATTGCCTCCCTCCCTCCCTCGTTCCATTCCTGCAGGGCCATGCCGCCAGCAGCCGCTCAGGACGGGCCTAGGAGAACAGAGACCCCGAGGCCGAAGCGCCCTGCAGGACAAGGGTCCGGCTGTGCGTCAGAAGCAGCTCCAGGGCCTGGGTCAGCCAGAGGAACGCAGGTGACGCAAGAAAGAGATGCTTTGTCCTCTCCAGGGATAAGCTTCGCCAGCCTGACCGAAGAGGCACCCGCCACAACCCTTGAGCACAAATAGCGCCAGTGACATTTTTTGCATGATGACGTCTGGATACCTGGCCCAGTGGTCACCCCTGCCTTGCCTGCGGACCCTTATTCTCGGAGTGGCCCCTGCAAGCACATCGTTTGCAGGATGGATGGATGAATGGATGGATGGGGAGAGCAGGTGTGTGTTTGTGTGTGTGTGTGTGTCTTGGGGTGGGACTTTAGTGTGGGGGAGGCTGAGACGGGATGCAACACAAATCAAAAATCAGAACTGGAGGCAGTTGCAGCGGAGGGACCAGCTGGCCCATTAATATCAAATGAGCCCTGGGGTGGGGTGGGGGAGGCACTGATCAGCGATTGCCGCCCTCGTCGTTATGTGGACTATATGTCAGAGAGTGAATAGCCAACACTCCAGAAGTTACAGGCTTCAGATACAGAAGGATCTGGACAGACTTGAACACTGGGCACTAACTAACAAAATGAAATTCAAGGGTGAAAAAAGCAAGGTTCTACATTTAGGCAAGAAAAACCAAATGCACAAGTACAGCATAGGTGGCACCATGCTCAGTAGTAGTAACTGTGAGAGGGACCTCGGAGTCCTAGTAGACAATCACCTAAATAGGAGCCAGCCGTGTGCTGCAGCTGCCAAAAAAGCCAACACAGTGCTGGGCTGCATTAACAGAGGGATAGAATCAAGATCACATGAAGTGTTAATACCACTCTACAATGCCTTGGTAAGGCCACACTTGGAATACTGCATCCAGTTTTGGTCACGACTCTAGAAAGAGTACAGAGAAGAGCAACAAAGATGATTAGGGGACTGGAGGCTAAAACATATAAGGAACGGTTGCTAGAATTGGGTATGTCTAGTTTAACGAAGAGAAGGATGAGGGGGACATGATAGCAGTATTCCAATATCTCAGGGGCTGCCGTAAAGAAGAGGGAATCAAGCTATTCTCCAAAGCACCTGAAGGCAGGACAAGAAGCAATGGATGGAAACTAATCAAGGAGAGAAGCAACCTAGAACTAAGGAGAAACTTCCCGACAGTGAGAACAATTAATCAGTGGAACAGCCTGCCTCCAGAAGCAGTAAATGCTCCAACACTGGAAGTTTTTAAGAAGAGATTGGACAGCCATTTGTCCGAAATGGTGTAGGGTTTCCTGCCTGAGCAGGGGGTTGGACTAGATGATCTCCAAGGTCCCTTCCAACTTTACTACTATTACTATTACTATCTCTTCAGGTCTGCAGGATGCTTTTCAGCTGGTGTGCAAAGTTGTGCATGGGGCAATCTGCTCAAAGAAGTCAAAACAACACGCAGGGTTGTTTTTTTTTAAGGTGCAACAGTGTTATGGTTCCGGCTAATGAAACACTTCAAAGAACTTCCAGGCATTTATTTTCCTAAAAGTCATTGATTGTTACAAAATGTCGGCCCAAGCATAACGGAGGGATGCTAAGATCTAAGTTCTCTTCCTCTGAGTAGTTCAATTATCAGCATGTTCCCTCCCTAAATTAGCCATCACATTATCCAATTAATGTGAAGGTCAAAGGTTTCCATCCTCTTTCTTTCCCAGCTTTACCCTCCACCCCCCTTCTGCTCTGTATTAACCCCATAAATACTAGACAGTTCTGCATATTGTCAAAAGCAAGAATATACAATATTTCCAGCATTGACACAACACACAGTGTTGACCACCATCTTGACTTTTTTGACCACCCCCTGCACCTTAATACAGCTCATGGCCAATTAGAGCAGTGCTTCCCATGCCTGGACTTAAAACTCCCACAATTCTCCAGCCAGCAAGACTGGCTGGGGAATTCTGGGAGTTGAACTTCAAACATTTTTTTTAAATAGACAAAAGTAGAGGAATCCACTGGTCAGAGTTACCCTGGACAGGATAAAAATCAGTTTAGCCACTGGGGGAGGAGCCTGAAGCCACGATGGGTGTGGCCATGACACAGAAGTGGGTGTGGCCATGACATGATGACGTCACTCATATATAGGAAAGAGCCAGGACATTATTGGGGGGAGGGGGTGTGGCAGTTTGCTATGTGAAGCTGAAATAAATGTGATGCTTCTTTTCTGGAGTGTCTGCATGTGGGGGGGGCGGGATTCAACTTGTAAGGTTTGTTTTTCTCACTGTGTACATGTTTACATCCGGGCTAGGCTGTGTTGTTCCCCTGTGTCATAAACTATATGTGGGTACGTGAGTATATGCAAAACAAATTTGATCATATTTATGTAGTGTATATTGGAGGTGGTGACCCTTTGAGAACTGTATGCAATGAAATTTCATTTTAATGTATGCCGATTAGTGTACATTTAAAGCAACAATAAAGTTATTCTATTCTACTCTACATTATTCTATTCTGCATTCTATTCTAGTGTATTCTGCATTCTATTCTATTCATTTAATTTCTATTTCTATTCTATTCTACATTCTATTCAATTCTGCATTCTATTCTATTCAATTCTGCATTCTATTCTATTCTATTCTGCATTCTATTCTATAATATTCTATTCTATTCATTTAATTTCTATTTCTATTCTATTTCTATTCTAGTGTATTCTACATTCTATTCTATTCATTTAATTTCTATTTCTATTCTATTCTACATTCTATTCAATTCTGCATTCTATTCTATTCTATTCTGCATTCTATTCTATTCTATTCTGCATTATATTCTATTCTGCATTCTGTTCTATAATATTCTATTCTATTCATTTAATTTCTATTTCTATTCTATTTCTATTCTCTTCTATCCTCTTCTATTCTACATTCTATTCTATTCTCTTCTGCATTCTATTCTATTCTGCATTCTATTCAGTTCTGCATTCTATTCTATTCTGCATTCTATTCTGCATTCTATTCTATTCATTTAATTTCTATTTCTCTTCTCTTCTCTTCTACTCTATTCTATTCTGCATTCTCTTCTCTTCTGCATTCTCTTCTCTCTTCTCTTCTCTTCTCTTCTCTTCTATGCTATTCTGTAATTCTATTCTATTCTATTCTATTCTATTCTATTCTATTCTATTCTATTCTATTCTATTCTATTCTATTCTATTCTATTCTATTCTTCCAGCCCTTCCTCACCTGCGCAGTTTTTGCCGTCCGGTGTGATTTCAAAGCCGGCATTGCAGATGCACTGGAAACTGCCATCGGTGTTCACACAGCGACCGTTCCGACACATCACACCGTTCATGATGCATTCGTCGATATCTAAAAGACGGTCCACAGGATGAGTCCACTGCCAGGAATAGTGTACATCAACCTTGGCTACTTAAAGTTGTTGTGGACTTCAACTCCCAGAATTCCACAGCCAGCAGGGCTGGCTGTGGAATTCTGGGAGTTGAAGTCCAGACAGTAGCCGAGGTTGAGAAAACGTGGCCTAGAAGAACTGCAGGCGAGCCCAGGGAGACTGGAGGGCAGGAAAGCTTATCCCGCCACTCAAAATCCTCAAATGGGGGGGGAGTCCTGCACCCCCCAGCTGCACCTCCCACGACCCTTGCCTGGAACATTCCCAGCAGCTCCTATCTCTGTTCCAGATGTGGAGGAGAGAGTCCAAACAATGCTGAGAAGATGGTTACCACGATGCAATGGGAGACTCACCTCTTTCTTATATACCCCTTCTCAACTGCCATCTTGACTCTGTGTCTGTCACTCCACTTTGACTTACCAATGCAGGCTTGCTTGGTGGGCGTGCTCTGGAAACCTTCATGGCACTTGCAGTGATAGGAGCCAGGGGTGTTCACACAATCACCGTGGAGGCAGGGGCTGCTCGAACACTCGTCCATGTCTTGGGGAGAGAGAGGGGGGGGGAGTGGAAGAGAGGGAGAGAGAGGAGAGGGAGAGAGAAAGAGAGGTAGAAAGAGAGAAAGAGAGAGAGGGGGAAGAGAGGGAGAAAGAGAGGGAGAGAGGAAGAAAGAGAGAGGGAGAGAGGGAGAGGGAGAGAAAAAGAGGGAGGGAGGGAGAGAAAGAGAGAGAAGGAGAGAGAAAGAGAGAGGGGGGAAGAGTGAGAGAGGAAGAAAGAGAGAGGGAAAGAAAGAGAGGGAGGGAGGGAGAAAGAGAGAGAGAGAAGGAGAGGGAGAGAAAAAGAGAAACAGAGAGGGGGAAGAGAGGGAGAAAGGGAGAGAAAGAGAGAGAGGGGGAAGAGAGGGAGAAATAGAGGGAGAGAGGAAGGAGAGAGGGAGAGAGGGAGAGAGAGAGAAAAAGAGGGAGGGAGGGAGAGAGAGAAGGAGAAAGAAAGAGAGAAAGAGAGAGGGGGGAAGAGGGAGAGAGGAAGAAAGAGAGAGGGAGAGGGGGAGGGAGAGGGAGAGAGAGGGAGGGAGAGAAGGAGAGGGAGAAAGAGAGGGGAGAAAGAGAGAGGGGGAAGAGAGGGAGAAAGAGAGGGAGAGAAAGAGAGAGAGGGAGGAAGGGAGAGAGAAGGATAGGGAGAAAGAGAGGGAGAAAGAGAGAAAGAGAGAGGGGGGAAGAGAGGGAGAAATAGAGGGAGAGAGGAAGGAGAGAGGGAGAGGGGGAGGGAGGGAGAGAAAGAGAGGGAAGGAGAGAGAGAGAAAAAAGAGAGGGAGAGAATTGGAGAGAGAGAGAGAGGGAGAGGGAGAAAGAGAGAGGAAGAAAGAGAGAAGGAAATAGAGAGGAGAGGGAGGAGAGAGAAGGAGGGAGATAGAGTGGGAGGGAGAGGGAGGGGATTGGAGGGGGGGAGACGGGGGAAGAGAGGGAGAAATAGAGGGAGAGAGGAAGAAGGAGAGAGGGAGAGGGGGGAAGGAGAGGGAGAGAAAGAGAGGGAGGGAGGGAGAAAGAGAGAGAGAAGGAGAGGGAGAGAGAAAGAGAGAAACGGAGAGGGGGAAGAGAGGGAGAAAGGGAGAGAGAGGGAGAGAAAGAGAGAGAGGGAGGGAGAGAGAGAGGAGAGGGAGAAAGAGAGGGAGAAAGAGAGAAAGAGAGAGAGGGGGAGAAATAGAGGGAGAGAGGAAGGAGAGAGGGAGAGAGGGAGAGGGAGAGAAAGAGGGAGGGAGGGAGAGAGAGAGAAGGAGAGAGAAAGAGAGAAAGAGAGAGGGGGGGAGAGAGGAAGAAAGAGAGAGGGAGAGGGGGAGGGAGAAGGAGAGAAAGAGAGGGAGGGAGGGAGAGAGAAAGAGAGAAACAGAGATGGGGAAGAGAGGGAGAAAGAGAGGGAGAGAGAGGGAGAGAAAGAGAGAGAGGGAGGGAGGGAGAGAGAGAGGAGAGGGAGAAAGAGAGGGAGAAAGAGAGAAAGAGAGAGAGGGGGGGGAAGAGAGGGAGAAAGAGAGGGAGAGAGGAAGAAGGAGAGAGGGAGAGGGGGGAGGGAGAGGGAGAGAAAGAGAGGGAAGGAGAGAGAGAGAAAAAAGAGAGGGAGAGAATTGGAGAGAGAGAGAGAGGGAGAGGGAGAAAGAGAGAGGAAGAAAGAGAGAGGGAAATAGAGAGGAGAGGGAGGAGAGAGAAGGAGGGAGATAGAGTGGGAGGGAGAGGGAGGGAATTGGAGGGGGGGAGAGATAGATGAAGAGATTGGGTGAGAGAATATATATATATATACATGTCAGTTGGAAATAGACTATATGTATGTATATATGTGTGTATAAATACACACACACACACAGACTATATATATATATATACACACACACACACACACACACACACACACACAAATACATACACACACACACTCCTTGCAGACAGCTGGTCATTTGCATTCTTTTAGAGAGTCGTTGAGGCCACCTGGAGGTTTATCTGTATCCTCAGGGTCACCTGAGGGGTGCAAAGGGGTGTGGAGACTCCTTGGAACTGCTGAAGGGACGGTGTGGTGGACTGGAGGTAGATGGTGTCCTCAGCCATTCCAAGAAGACTGCTCCAGTCGCCTCAACGACTCCCTGAAAGGAGGCAAATGACCAGCTCTCTGCAAGGACTGTAAAGCCTTCCCTTCCCCACCATCCAGTCAGAGCTGAAGAAGCTTCTGGGATGAGAAGCGAAACGTCTTCAAAGGAAAAACAAGGAAAGTCCAGATGCCTCTTGAAGAAAAGAACCTTTGGGACAACTGTGACCTGGGTGAGGGAGAACCTCCATGGACAATCCCTGTTAAAACTGAAGGAAGATGCCATTTTTGGAAGAACCGCAAATCCATTTTTTTTTCCTTTCGGCATCAGATGTCTCCTGGCCTCTCCAATGCCATCTTTCCCAGAACATTGAAACAATTATTGTCCCAAGCATTTATCTTCATCCACATTGGGCCTTATTGTAATTAATGGCCCAAACCTTATTCCCACGCCTGTCACTGGATAAATAGATTCAGGGAGATTTGGAGAAGCATTCATTGTTGGCTGGAGACATCCTGTCCCTAATTTAAAAGCCCGGTTTTGCCAGACAGGCCTCCCCGATGTTTTTAAATCAGCAGACCTGAAAGGTTGTGTTTTAATCTGGGCTGAGTCATATCCCAGGCAGGAGCCCTACAGCTAATATGACAGCAGTGATCATAAAGACAAATAACAGAGCGAATGACATTTCTCCCCTAATTTTCTCGGACCATTTATACATTTGGGGCACAGGAAATTAACTGGGTGGCTAAATCTGCAATTCACTTCTCATCTCTTAGCAAATCCTAATCGTTTGCCCGCAGAGCGGCAATTTTTCCATTCTCCCACGCGCTTCTGCTGGGTTTTAAAGACAGAAACCGTCATCTTTTAATTATAAGTGTCAAGCTTGAAGCCGGCTTGGCTGGTGCAACAATGATTGCTTCTCAGCTGGCCAACAAACTTGGGGGGGGGGGAGGATGGGGAAATGGAATGCAGGCGCAAAGATAAAAGAAGGCAGACCAGGAGAATCAAGGACGATTCATCAGGTGTCTGACCAGACTCAGACCTTTTCTCATAACAATATATTTACATCTAATTGGGCCATGTCGTCTATACTTTTACTATGGGGGTTTGTCAGAGCTGGTTTTTCTTTCATACGTGCCGAAATGATGTACCCGCAACCTCCATTTTACCTTGAGAATTGGTGTTATTTTATTAATTTCTCTCGCACATTTTTGTTACAAGTCATCTCAGGATCATACACTCATGTCCCTGACTTTGCACAGGCTAACCCTGAATCAAAGAGAAGAACAGGCAACACTTGTGTTCATCTAACGCAGGGGCGGGAAACTATGGCCCTTTTATGACCTGTGGACTTCAACTCCCAGAATTCCTCAGCCAGCATGGGGGAACTATGGCCCTTTTATGACCTGGGGACTTCAACTCCCAGAATTCCTCAGCCAGCATGGGGGAACTATGGCCCTTTTATGACCTGTGGACTTCAACTCCCAGAAGTCCTCAGCCAGCATGGGGGAACTATGGCCTTTTTATGACTTGTGGACTCCAACTCCCAGAATTCCTCAGCCAGCATGGGGGAACTATGGCCCTTTTATGACCCGTGGACTTCAACTCCCAGAATTCCTCAGCCAGCATGGGGGAACTATGGCCCTTTTATGACCTGTGGACTTCAACTCCCAGAAGTCCTCAGCCAGCATGGGGGAACTATGGCCCTTTTATGACTTGTGGACTCCAACTCCCAGAATTCCTCAGCCAGCATGGGGGAACTATGGCCCTTTTATGACCTGTGGACTTCAACTCCCAGAAGTCCTCAGCCAGCATGGGGGAACTATGGCCCTTTTATGACCTGTGGACTTCAACTCCCAGAATTCCTCAGCCAGCATGGGGGAACTATGGCCCTTTTATGACCTGTGGACTTCAACTCCCAGAATTCCTTACCTAGCATGGCTGGCTCAGGAATTCTGGGAGTTGAAGTCCACAAATTATAAAAGGGCTGTAATTCTCCACCTTTGATCTAACCCAAGGTTTCCCAACCTTGACAGCTTTAAGATGCGTGGACTTCCAACTCCCAGAATTCTTTAGCCAACCGTGCTGGCTGGGGAATTCTGGGAGTTGAAGTCCACACATCAGCAACAGCTTCGATCTTCTCAACAGAGAATTTGTTCCCGAGCAAATCTTGTCCCTGGCTTAGTTTCTGCATGCATGTCTGAATGGCAGGCAGCAGGAAAGACTGTCCCAAAAAATTCAAAATGGTGGCCTTGTCCCCAACGGAAGCTCCGCTGCTTTTGTTTGTGCGTCACAGGGCGGGAGTTTGATCTGGCGGTCAAAGCCACCGTCTTCACTTTTGGGGGACCTGCAGCATCCACGTTGGCTGTGAACCCAACCTCACCCTGAGGAACCAGCATCGGCCTGGCTTTGCACAGACTGTGGTTTGCTCACCGATACACTCGCCCCGCACGTCTTGCTTGTAGCCCATGTTGCACTCGCAGCGGTAGCTGGACGGGGTTGGGATGCAGCGCCCGTTCAAGCACAGGTTGGTGAAATGCTTGCAAATGTCGATCGTCTGGTTCAGCGTCGCGGTGCCTAGAAGGGACACGGCAACAGGGGGTCATGCGGAGGGGAAGCCTCCCCCCCAACTCTTGGGGAGGGGTCTTGCCAGGGCCAGAAATGCCCTTGTTGTTGGCACACTGAGCCCGTTGACCCAAATTCAAGATCTTCCTGGGTACAGTGCAGCCACTTTTGTGGTGGCTGAACCATGAGGACTAGAACCCTCATTTTACGGAAAGGACTTTTAGAGCAAGATCCAGCCCCCTCCGGGAAATGCCCCTGCCCCAAATTCTGCTGATGGACCTCACATGCTCTGTGGATTTGCTTCCAAGATGCTTTTTCATGCAGCAACTGGACTTTGTTTTTCGTTGAAGACGTTTCGCTTCTCATCCCAGAAGGTTCTTCAGCTCTGACTGGATGGAGGGGAAGGGAAGGATTGACACTCCTTGCAAACAGCTGGTCATTTGCCTCCTTTTAGAGAGTCGTTGAAGCCACCTGGAGGCTTGTCTATGTCCTCAAGGTCAGCTGAGAGGTACAAATGGGTGTGGAGCCTCCTTCGAACTGTTAAGTCTACCACACAGTCCCTTCAACACTTCCAAGAAGGCCCCACACTCATTTGCACCACTCAGGTGACCCCGAGGACACAGGTGAACCTCCAAGTGGCCTCAATGACTCTCTCAAAGAAGGCAAATGACCAGCAGTCTGCAAGGAGTATCAATCCTTCCCTTCCCCACCATCCAGTCAGACCCGAAGAAGCTTCTGGGAGGAGAAGCGAAACATCTTTCAAAGAAAAAAACAAGAAAGTCAAGTTAACTCATCATTTGACAGCTGTGGCTGGGAGGACCTTTGCACAAGTTCGTCTGTTGCACCAGTTGCGACCCTACCTGGACCGGGAGGCTCTCCTTACAGTCACTCATGCCCTTGTCACCGCACATCTGGACTACTGCAATGCGCTCTACATGGGGCTACCCTTGAAAAGTATTCGGAGACTACAGTTGGTCCAGAATGCAGCCGTGCGAGTGATAGCGGGTGTTCCTCGGTACACCCACGTTACACCTATCCTCTGTGAGCTGCATTGGTTGCCTATTGGTCTCCGGGTCCGATTCAAGGTGTTGGTCATTACCTTTAAAGCCCTATATGGCTCAGGGCCAGGCTATTTGCGAGACCGCCTACTACCTCATAGTTCCCTTCGTCCGGTTAGATCCCACAGGCTGGGCCTCCTTCGGGTCCCGTCGGCCAAGCAGTGCCATTTGGCGGGGCCGCGGAGGAGGGCCTTCTCTGTGATGGCGCCCACGTCTTGGAACCAGCTCCCCCCGGAGATTAGGACCGCTCCCACCCTGTTGGTTTTCCGTAAGCTGCTTAAGACCTGGCTTTTCCAGCAGACCTGGGGTTTATAAAATCTGACCCCTGGATGAATGTTACTGTATTGTTTGTTTGTCAGGTTATGTTGTGTTTTTATTGTAAACCGCCCGGAGTCCTGCGGGAGTAGGGCGGTCTATACATTTTAATAAATAAATAAATAAACTCCTGAAAAAGGCACCTTTGGGACAACCGTGACCTGGGGGACGGAGAGCCTCCATAGATATTGGGTTTCCCAAACTATTTATTTACTTATCTTTAGTACAGCCCCCTCCCTTCCCCTCATTCCAACAGATTCGGGAGATGTCCGCGGTGGGGCAGTTCGACAATCTCAGCTCAACACCCAACGAAAGGGACATCAGACTGGGGGTCGTTCCTCGGAAACGAATGTCCTCTTCCCACCACATTCTGTGCTGGTGTGTCGTCTCCGAAGCCCTCCATAGGGGCTCCTCAAAAGGCCAGGCAGTATCTCAGCCCCTGCAGATATGTCAGTGTTCTATGTCAGTGTTTCTTAACCTGGACGGGTTTCTGAGGGGTGGACTGCAACTCCCAGAATTCCTTGCTGGCTGGAGAATTCTGGGAGTTGCAGTCCACCCCTCAGAAACCAGTCCCGGTTGAGAAACACTGCTCTATGTGAAGGACTCCTTGCTAGAGAAACATCCCAGGAAGCGGGCCCACCAAATCCAAGATCAATTTTGCACCCCCCGTGAAGAGCTCTCCAATTAGCCTCCTTCTTTGGGCCCCGTTAGTTCATGGAACTTGGTGTGCCTTCCGGATCTGGACGCCATGGAGGGCAATTTAGTTCGATGGCATTTGAGCACCCTGGACCCTGAGAAGGAGACAGTCTTGGCACCTGGGTCATGAATAGAATAGAATAGAATAGAATAGAATAGAACAGAATAGAATAGAATATGGAATAGAATAGAATAGAATAGAATATAGAATAGAATAGAATAGAATAGAATAGAATAGAACAGAATAGAATATAGAATAGAATAGAATAGAATAGAATAGAATAGAATAGAATAGACAGATTGTAGAATAGAATAGAATAGAACAGAACTGAGTAGAGTAGAGTAGAGTAGAGTAGAGTAGAGTAGAGTAGAATAGAACAGAACAGAATAGAAGATAGATAGATAAGAAAAGATAACCTTTATCGTCATTTTTTTACTGTGGGCACAACGACACACATCAAAAATGAAATTTAGTTGCCCACTCTCAAAGTGAAACACATACATGACACACACCTAAATATACTATATAGAATAGAATAGAATAGAGTAGAATGGAGTGGAGTGGAGTGGAGTGGAGTGGAAGGGAAGGGAAGAGAAGAGAAGAGACGAGAGGAATGGAATGGAATGGAATGGAATGGAATAGAATAGAATAGAATAGAATAGAATAGAGTAGAGTATAGAGTAGAGTAGAGAAGAATAGAGTAGAATGGAGTGGAGTGGAGTGGAGTGGAAAGGAACGGAAGAGAAGAGAAGAGTAGAGTAGAGTAGAGTAGAAGAGAAGAGAATAGAAGAGAATAGAAGAGAGAAAGACAGAATAGAATAGAATAGAATAGAATAGCAGAGTTGGAAGGGACCTTGGAGGTCATCTAGTCCAACCTCCTGCTCAGGCAAAAAACCCTTATACCATTTCAGACAAGTGTCTGTCCAGTCTCTTCTTAAAAACTTCCAGTGTGGGAGCATTCACCGCTTCCAGAGCCACTGTCAGGAAATTTCTTTGGCGAGTACGGAAACTCTGATTTTTAACCAACGTCTGGGCAAGGCGCCCTCTCTCACCAATGCTGGAACTCCCGGGACCCGTCCCTGGCAATCCAGGGATGCCCCCTTGACCGTTGGCTCCGTTGGGCCCGAAACTTCCGGGACCACTTATCCCCGGCCCAACTCCATTGGGACCGAAGCTGGGAAGGCCGGGAAAATTGCCAGGGAAGCCCGGAATGACTGGAAGACCTTCGATGCACAGCCAGCGGTATTCGTCTGCGAGAGATAAAAGCAGATAAAGTTCCCGATTATTAGTAATAGTAGGAATAGTAATAGTAGTAAAGTGGGAAGGGACCTTGGAGGTCATCTAGTCCAATCCCCCTGCTCAGGCAGGAAACCCTACACCATTTCGGACAAAGGGCTGTCCAGTCTCTTCTTAAAAACTTCCAGTGTTGGAGCATTCACTGCTTCTGGAGGCAGGCAGTCCACTGGTTAATTGTTCTCACTGTCAGGAAGTTTCTCCTTAGTTCTAGGTTGCTTCTCTCCTTGATGAATTTCCACCCGTTGCTTCTTGTCCTGCCTTCAGGGGCTTTGGAGAATAGCTTGACTCCCTCTTCTTTGGGGCAGCCCCTGAGATACTGGAAGGCTGCTATCCTGTCCCCCCTCATCCTTCTCTTCGTTAAACTAGACATTCCCAATTCCAGCAACCGTTCCTTATTTGTTTTAGCCTCCAGTCCCCTAATCTTCTTTGTTGCTCTTCTCTGTACTCATGATCATGATGATGGAAGGGACCTTGGAGGTCATCTAGTCCAACCCCCCGCTCAGGCAGTAAACCCTATACCATGTCAGACAAATGGCTGTCCAGTCTCTTCTTAAAAACTTCCAGTGTTGGAGCATTTACTGCTTCTGGAGGCAGGTGGTTCCACTGGTTAATTGTTCTCCCTGTCAGGAAGTTTCTCCTTAGTTCCAGGTTGCTTCTCTCCTTGATTAGTTTCCACCCGTTGCTTCTTGTCCTGCCTTCTGGTGCTTTGGAGAACAGCTTGACTCCCTCTTCTTTGGGGCAGCCCCTGAGATACTGGAACGCTGCTATCCTGTCCCCCCCTTGTCCTTCTCTTCATTAAACCAGACATCCCCAATTCCAGCAACCGTTCCTTATATTGGGATTAAGTTAAGGGGAGGCTGTAAAACTCACCGGCCTGATGGGTGGCCATTTATTTAATGTTTCCACCATGTGATCCTTGTAAATGTATGTTATAACTCAGTGAGCTTTTCTCTCTCTTCGAAGCTTTCATGTGGCTGGGCCTTCGCTTTCTGTGTGTGTGTGTGTGTGTGTGTGTGTATACGCTGGTCCTGGCCTGGCTTTGTCGCTTTGCTGGGACGTGGTGTCCCTTTGGAAGTGAAGATTGCAGGCATGGAAGACATGAGGTCTCTCATGGGGGGGGGGAGGAGGAAGAGGAGGAGGAGGAGGAGGAAAGGAAAATAAAGGAGGAGAAGGAGAACAGGAAAGAGAGAGGAGGGGAGGAGGAGGAAGAAAGGAAAAGAAGGAGAAGAAAAGAAGGGAAGGAGGAGGAGGAGAAGGAAAGGGGGAGGAGAAGAAAGGAAAGGAAAGAGAACAAAAGAAGGGGGAGGAGAAGGAAAGGGGAGGAGGAGAGAGAGAAGGAGAAAAGGAAAGGGGACGAGGAGGAGAAGGAGAAGGGGGGAGGAGAAGAAGGAAAGGGGAGGAGGAGGAGGAGAGGGAGAAGGAGAAGAAGAGAAAGAAAGAGGGAGAAGGAGGAGAAGCAGAAGGGGAGAAAAATAGGGGAAGGAGGAGGAAGAAAGGAAAGGAGGAGAAGAAAAGGGGAGGAGAAGGAGAAGGAGAAGGAAAGGGGAAGGAGGAGGAGGAGAGGGAGGGGGAGAAGGAGAAGGAGAGAAAGAAAGAGGGAGAAGGAGGAGAAACGGAAGAAGAGAAGGAAAGCGAGAGGAGAGGCACAGCAGCCAGCACCTGCTGAAAAACTACAAGTAGTCCTCAATCTATGACTGCAATGGGATCCAGAATGTCTGTCACTAAGTAACACAGTTGTTCAATGAGTTGTGTCCCACTTTATATCCTTTTTTAAAAAATACCTCTATATGTTAAGTGAATCCCAGGGTTGTTAAGGAAGTCTGGCTCCCCCCCCCTGGCTTTGCTTGTTGGAAGAGAGTTAGGAAGGCTGCAAATGGCAAATCATGTGTCTCCAGGAAGCTGCAACTGTTGTAAATACATGCTGGTTGCCAAGCGTGATTGTGTGAGTGTGGGTTACTGCAGTGTTGTAAGTGCAAGGACCAATCAAAAGTCACTTTTTCTTGTGCTGTTTTAACTTTGAATATTCCCTAAATGAATGGTTGTAAGTCAACAATATAACAGGTTTGTGTAAAGCTCTTGAAAGAATCTGCAAAGCCATTAATGTGAATCAAGTACCGTATCTTGGAAACCCTGAAGCAGCTGCATTAATGAGAATAGTTAAAGAGAAGCTCCAAAAGACATGGCAATATTGATGAGAATAATTAAAGAGGAGTGCCAAAAGACACAGCAACATTGGTAAGAATAAATAAAGAGGAGCTGCAAAAGACACGACAACATTGATGAGAATAACTAAAGAGAAGCTCCAAAAGACATGGCAACATTAATGAAAGTAATTAAAGAGGAGTGCCAAAAGACACGGCAACACTGATGAGAATAACTGAAGAGGAGCTGCAAAAGACACGGCAATATTGATGAGAATAACTAAAGAGGAGCTGCAAAAGACATGGCAACATTGGTGAGAATATTTAAAGGGGAATTGCAAAAGACACGGCAACATTGATGAGAATAACTAAAGAGGAGCTGCAAAAGACACGGTAACATTGATGAGAATAAAGAGTAGCTGCAAAAGACATGGCAACATTGGTGAGAATATTTAAAGGGGAATTGCAAAAGACATGGCAACATTAATGAGAATAACTAAAGAGCTGCAAAAGACATGGTAACATTGATGAGAATAAAGAGTAGTTGCAAAAGACATGGCAACATTGATGAGAATAACTAAAGAGGAGCTGCAGAAGACACGACAACATTGATGAGAATAATTAAAGAGAAGCTCCAAAAGACATGGCAACATTGATGAGAATAATTAAAGAGAAGCTCCAAAAGACACAGCAACATTAATGAGAATAATTAAAGAGAAGCTCCAAGCATCTAATCTCAGTGGAGGAAGTGCAACAGATTTGCAGTCGTACTGCTGTGCCACTCATCCCTTGTCCTTCTTTGGGTCTCCTGTGGAGCTTGATGTTGCCCCGAGTCCCTCCCAGGGAGCTGTGGGGTCTTAGACAAATCACTCACCTGACCCCCGTACAGGGCACATCTCCGGAGTTTGTCCAATGGCCCAGCAGCGCCCGGAGTCACAACAGCATTGCATCTTGGTATACTGGCCAGGAAGCTCCCCTGCGCAACGTCCACCAATCAGCGCGGAGAAGCAGGTGCCAATTCGTTGGTCTGCGGGCAGAAGAAAGATAGAGGTAAGCCAGGAAATGGCCGGACAGGGTACAGGTAGTCCTCGACCTATGACCACAAGGGAGCCCAGGATTGATGTCACTAAGTGGGACATTTGTTAAGTGCGTTTGCCCCCATTTTACAACCTTTCCTGCCACAAGTGGATCGCTGGAGTTGTTAAGCTAGCAACACAGTTGTTAAGTGAGTCTGGCTTTTCCCGTTGACTTTGCTTGTCTGAAGGTCGCAAAAGAGGATCACGTGATCCCGGGACATTGCAACCGTCGTAAATGCGAGTCAGTTGCCAAGGATCTGAATTTCGATCACGATCACCTAAATATGAGCCAGCCGTGTGCTGCAGCTGGCAAAAAGGCCAACGCAGTGCTAGGCTGCATTAACCGAGAGAATCAAGATCATGTGAAGTATTAATATACCACTTTATAAGGCCTTGGTAAAGCCACACTTGGAATCCTGCATCCAGTTTTGGTCCCCACGATGTAAAAAAGATGTTGAGACTTTAGAAAGAGTGCAGAGAAGAGCAACAAAGATGATTAGGGGACTGGAGGCTAAAACATATAAGTAACGGTTGCTGGAATTGGGTTTGTCTAGTTTAACGAAGAGAAGGACGAGGGGGGACAGGATACAAGTCTTCCAGTATCTCAAGGGCTGCCCCAAAGAAGAGGGAGTCAAGCTATTCTCCAAAGCGCCTGAAGGCAGGAGAAGAAGCAACGGATGGAAACTAATCAAGGAGAGAAGCAACCTGGAACTAAGGAGAAACTTCCTGACAGTGAGGACAATTAACCAGTGTAACTACCTGCCTCCAGAAGCGGTGAATGCTCCAACACTGGAAGCTTTTAAGAAGAGACTGGACAGCCATTTGTCCGAAATGGTACAGGGTTTCCTGCCTGAGCAGGGGGTTGGACTAGATGACCTCCAAGGTCCCTTCCAACTTTACTACTACTACTACTACTACTATTATTATTATTATTATTATTATTATTATTATTATTATCATCATCATCATCATCACCATCACATGACCACAGGAATGCTGCAATGGTCCCAAGTCACTTTTTTCAGTGTCATTGTCAATTAATCAATCAAATAAACCCCTTGCATTCACCATGCTGGCTGGGGAAGATGGGAAATGGAGTCCAGCGTAAACCCAGACAGCCTGCAGCTAGGGGATTTGCGCAAGCAGTCTGAAGGCGAAATTGCATGCATAGGATCGCTGGGTCCTCCCTCCTGCTACAATGGGGAGGGGAGCCTCATGGGGGGGGCTTTGGGCTTTGGCAGCAGGCTGTGACGGAGAGATCTTGGATGGGCCAAAATTCCCACATGTTTTTTTTTTCTTTCTTGCCTTGAATGAGTAAGATAGTCCTTGCCTTACGACCACAACCGAGGGCAAAATTTCCAGCGCTAAGCCAGACAGTTGTTTGTGAGTTTTGTCCCGTTTTCTTGCCACAGTTGTTAAGTGAAACACTGCAATTAAGTTAGTCACACGGTTGTTAAGAGAAGGCCGCAAAAGGGGGAATCATGTGACCCCCGGGACACTGCAACCGTCACGCCAGTACATGCTAGTTGCCAAGCATCCAAAAATTTGACGGTCGTAAGTGTGCAAAACAGTCATAGTCACTTTTTTTTTTTTTTAGTGTCGTTGTAACTTCGGTCACTAAATGAACGGTTGTATTATTAAGGTGACCAACCGTCCTCCTTTAGGGAGGACAGTCCTCCTTTTGTAAGTTCCCTCAAAAAGTGTCCTCCTACATGTCCTCCTTTTTGATAGTTGAAGACTAATCTGCAGGGCTTTTTTTTTTCCTCATAGAACGCTCAGAATGGCGTTCCGGCACCATTTTTTGATGTTTTTTTTTTTCAACTTTTGCATGTGCTGTGCTACTCCCGCTATTGGCTTTTGAAAGCCAATAGGAATTGCTGCTGAGCGTGCCAAAAACACCCCGTCGGCAAACTTGGCACATGCAAGTGGTCTGTATTATTGTTGGAATGAATGAAGTGTTTCTTTTATTGACGATATTTTTTTCTTCAATTTTGTTTGTGTCCTCCTTTTCACTGTAAAAAAGTTGGTCACCTTAGGATTATCCCCACGTAACGCGGAGACATCAAGACTTTATTTCCCATTAAGCACCAAGGGGGAAAAAAGCATCCGGTTGGGAAGCTGGGATGAGCAGCTTTCAAAACCGTCAGATAAAATTCAGGCTTGCTTTTGTTTTCCAAACGGGTCCGTGGGGAAGACAATAATAATAATAATAATAATAGTAGTAAAGTTGGAAGGGACCTTGGAGGTCATCTAGTCCAAACCCCTGCTCGGGCAGGAAACCCTACACCATTTCGGACAAAGGGCTGTCCAGTCTCTTCTTAAAAACTTCCAGTGTTGGAGCATTTACTGCTTCTGGAGGCAGGTTGTTCCACTGATTAATTGTTCTCACTGTCAGGAAGTTTCTCCTTAGTTCTAGGTTGCTTCTCTCCTTGGTTAGTTTCCATCCGTTGCTTCTTGTCCTGCCTTCAGGCGCTTTGGAGAATAGCTTGACTCCCTCTTCTTTGGGGCAGTCCCTGAGATATTGGAAGACTGCTATCATGTTCCCCCTTGTCCTTCTCTTCGTTAAACTAGATATACCCAATTCTAGCAACCGTTCCTTATATGTTTTAGCCTCCAGTCCCCTAATCATCTTTGTTGCTCATTCCCCACGGTTAAAGAGTTCCTTTATGTGATTTCCTGCAGGCAACAGGCGAAAAAAACAATATGGCGGCCTATCAGAAAAGCCTCTGTTCCTTTTGGAAAAATTGAGCATTTCGAACTATCCCTAGGGGGGGGGGGGCTCCAGCTCCTAATCTGGACCACAAAGATATCTTTAATCCGGCAAAGTGAAGGGACGCTGAGAAGTCCCTCCCAGGTGCTTGGGAACAAAAGACCCTTTGAGTCCAGGCAACGTAAACTCCCAGAGAAAGTTCTTCAAGTTTGGCCAGAAAAAATATTGTCCATGGCAGCGAGCGACAGCACATTTACGGCACATGTTTGCTCCGGGGGAATGGCCCGGTGGGGGCATGACGTAGTCCGGCTGGCCACGCCAAGGCCTCCTTGGGGAGGATTCGGTTATTTTTAAAACCTGGCTGGCCTAATTGAAACTGCCCGGCATTTGCTCAACGTTTTGGCAGCCGGGAAAAGACTTCAGGGTCCAGATGCTTAAACAATTTGCCCCCACCCCATCCTTGCTCCGAGACCGTAATTCTTCCTCTCTGTCTCCTTTGATCAGACAAAGCCAGACAGAGAAGGGGGGAGAGAGAGAGAGAGAGAGAGAGAACGAGAAAGAAGGAAAGTGGAAAAGAGAAACACAGAGAGAGAGAATGAGAGAAAGAAAGAGAGAAAGAGGGGGGAAAAAAAACAAAGAGAGGGAGAGAGAGAGACCAGGATAGAGAAGGAAAAAGGGAAAGAAAAACGGGGGGATTGAGAGAGAGAGAGAGAAAGAGGGAAAGAGAAACAGAGACAGGGATAGAGAAAGAGAGAAAGAGAAAAAAAGGGAGGGAGAGAGAATGAGAAAGAAAGAAAGCGAGAAAGAGAAACAGAGAAAATGAGAAAAAGAAAGAGAAACAGAGAGGGGGAAGTAGGGGGATAAAGAAAGGAAAACAGTAACACAGAGAGAGGGATAGAGAGAAAGAGAAAGGAGGGAACAAGAAAGAAGGATAGAGAGAGAGGAGAGAGAAGAGAGAGAGAGAGAGAGAGAGAGAGAGAGAGAAGAGGAAAGCAAGTGATGAATTATTTTTTATTTTAATTGAATTTTAAATTCAAGATCCTTGTTTATCGTTTCAGTGCTTCATTGCACATTTTATTCCATGTCTGTAGCCTGTAATCCACCAACCACCTCCATTTTACTTCTTGGTCAACTCTGCAACCTTCTTGGTGGTCTCCTTTCCCTGGAGGAATCAGGACAGACCCTGCTTCGTGTTCTCCTCAACATCTCCTCTCTTCAGTTCTCCAAGGGAACAGTCAGTCTGAATAGGGATTTCCCCCCCCCTCCGTTTGCTCTTATCTTCTTCGGGGGGGGGGCTTCTACAGCTTTGGGGATTTCCTAGTGGTGTCCTATCCGAGCACAACCACCCCAGCTAGCTTCCAAGGCCAGAGGAGGGGCTGCCTTTGCGGAGAAGACCAAGTGAACGGGCGAATGAAACACATCACAACGGAGAAGCTGGACTGACTGCTGACATAACTCCTGCTGGCCGGCATCTTTTCCCAGTCTTGACCTTTGACCTTTCCCAGTCTCCCCACCAAGATTTGAACCCGGACCGCTTCTCTTTGCAAACAAGACTGGTAAATGTTTGCTCTCAACAGGGCTGAACAGCTACAGGTCTTGAGGGTTTTTCTATTAGCTGTGCCAATTCTTCAATTCAAAGTAGAAATCTCTCTTTTTCTCTCTCTTTCTGCCTCTCTTTCTCTCTCTCTCTCTTTTTGTCTCTTTCTTTTTCTCTTTCTCTTTTTGTCTATCTCTCTTTTTCTTTCTGTCTCTCCCTTTCTTTTTCTCTTTCTCCATCTCTCTTTTTCTTTCTTTTTGTTTCTCTCTTTCTGTCTTTCTCTCTCTCTCTCTTTGTTTATCTCCCTTTCTCTTCCTCTCTTTCTGCTCCCCCCTCTCTGTCTGTCTCTTTCTTTCTTTTTGTCTTTCTCTCTCTCTTCCTCGATCCCTCCGTCTTTCTTTTTCTATTTCTTTTTATCTGTCTTCTTTTTCTCTTTTTTTTCTGTCTCTCTCTTTCTTTTTCTCTTTTTCCCTCTCTTTCTATTTCTCTTTTTCTCTCTCTTTCTGTCTTTCTCTTTCTTTCTTTTTCTTTCTGTCTCTCTCTTTCTCTTCCTCTCTTTCTGAACCCTCTCTCTTCCTATCTCTCCCTCACTTTCTTTTTCTGTTTCTTTCTCTCTCTCTCTCTCTCTCCCTCTTTCTCTCCTTCTGCCTCTGTGACTCTTTCTCTCTCTCTTTTTTCTCTCTTTCTCTCTAAAGAGCTATCAGAGCTTCATCTAAAAACGTGTCCTATCGTAATCAGGATCAAACCAACCAACTTTATCTTCCTTCCCTTTACTTCTGACAAGGTTCTTTAACTGCCACCCGGCGTGGCACCTGCGGGAATTCATTGTATAAATGGGGTACAGCCCCCTGCACCCCTCAGTCTGACTGCAGAGTCTCACATCAAATTGTAGATCACATCGCGACTGGCTAAGGGCTTATGCCAGCCCTGGAACTAATCTTTTTTTAGATAAAAATGCTGCATTTCAATGGTTAGATGCCCTAGACCAGGGGTCTTCAAACTTGGCCCTTTTATGACCTGTGGACTTCAACTCCCAGAATTCCTCAGCCAGCATGGGGAAACTATGGCCCTTTTATGACCTGTGGACTTCAACTCCCAGAATTCCTTACTTAGCATGGCTGGCTGAGGGAATTCTGGGAGTTGAAGTCCACAAGTCATAAAAGAGCTGAGGAATTCTGGGAATTGAAGTCCACAAGTAATAAAAGGGCCATGGTTCCCCCATTCTGGCTGAGGAATTCTGGGAGTCGAAGTCCACAAGTCATAAAAGGGCCACGTTTGAAGACCCCTGCTAATATGGAATAATGAACAATCACTAGAATAATGATGTGTCTGCATAATTACTGGAATAGTGCTGTGTTAGTAGTATGTGACTAACCTAATGCGCATTGCACTTGGAAACAATGTATGTAGCAAACTCTCCAATGTATACCCCTGCGAAATGAACCTAATGTATTACAATGTGTATTCCTTTGTTCCTGAGAAAAGGAAAGTATAAAACTGAAGTCTGAATCCGCCCTCGGGGTTCAGAATTGCTTGTGTTATTGCTTCTGAACCTGCGCAATAAATCTCTCTGCTAATTCGTAAGAGTCCTTTCGTTTTCCACCAGATTTCCCTAGCCCAGTGGTTCTCAACCTTTTTAATGCCGCGACCCCCAACCGGTCGTAAGTCGAGGACTACTCAACCGGTCGTAAGTCGAGGACTACTCAACTGGTGCAGCCCCGTTTGCAGAATGGGACTTTTGGTGGGCTCAGCAGGGCAGAGACAGCCTGGACAATTCCTATTGGCTTTGGAAAGCCAATAGAATCAGACTCTATTCAAAAGAGTCTATTCTATTGGCTTTCACAAGCCAATAGAATAAAAGGGAGGAGCACAGCTAAGGAAAAGGGGGGGGGGGGGGGGAAATGGCGGACTGCGTTGTTTGGCGACCCCCGTGAAATGGTCGTTTGACCCCAAATGGGGTCCCGACCCACAGGCTGAGAACCACTGATTTATACAGATCCTTTCAGCATTCATATTTTACTGTGCTTTAAATCTAGGTGACATCTTAGCACAGAGAGTCCTTGGTTCATGGCGACAACTAGTCCAAAAGTTCTGTTGCTAAGCCAGGCAGTTGTTAAGTGGGTTTTGCCCCATTTTACGACCTTTTTTTCCCACAATGGTTAAGTGAATCAACTGCAGTGGTTAAGTTAGCGACGTGGTTGTTAAGGGAATCTGGGTTCCCAGAAGGTTGCAAAAGGGGATCACGTGACCCTTGGGGGGGGGGGGCGCTGCGACCGTCGTAAATATGAGACGGTTGCCAAGCGTCCGGATTTTGATCACGTGACCGCGGGGATGCTGCGACGGTCATAAGTCACTTTGTTCAGTGCTGTTGTAACTTCGAACGGTTAGTAAATGAATGTTGATAAGTCAAGGACTATATGTATCTTATTCCAGTATCTCAGGGGCTGCCCCAAAGAAGAGGGAGTCAAGCTATTCTCCAAAGCACCTGAAGGGAGAAAAAAGAAGCAACAGATGGAAATTGATGGAGGAGAGAAGCAACCTGGAACCGAGGAGGAATTTCCTGACAGTGAGAACAATTAACCAGTGGAACTACCTGCCTCCAGAAGTTGTGGGTGCTCCCCCATTGGAGGCTTTTAAGAAGAGACTGGACAACCATTGGTCTGAAATGGTATAGGGTTTCCTGCCTGAGCAGGGGGTTGGACTAGAAGACCTCCAAGGTCCCTTCCAACTTTGTTATTCTATTCTATTCTATTCCATTCCATATTTTCTATTCTATTCTATTCTATTCTATTCTATTCTATTCTATTCTATTCTATTCTATTCTATTATTCTATTCTATTCTATTCTATTCCATATTCTATTCTATTCTATTCTATTCTTCTTCATTCTATATTTTATTCTATTTTATTCCATTCCATCTATTCTATTCTATTCTATTCTATTCTATTCTATTCCTATTCTATTCTATATTTATTCTATTCTATTTTATATCTATTCTATATTTTGTTTTCTATTCTCTACTCTACTCTACTCTACTCTATTCTATCTATTCCATTCCATTCCATTCTATTCCATTTATTTTTTTCCAGATAACCGATGCTGCATTTCAATGATTAGATGGCCTAGACCAGTGATGGTGAACCTTTTAGAGACCGAGTGCTCAAACTGCAATCCCAAACCCACTTATGCATTGTCGGGTGCCGGGTGGGCATGGCCCATTGGCTGGACGTGGCTGCGGTGGTAACGGCGGACTGGGTGGGACTAAAAAGTTCAATCAATCAATTCCAACTTTGCAAGATCTTTTTTTTCCCACGGGAAGTTGAAATTGACTCATTGATTGAACCTTTTGGGTTTTTTTGGGGTTTTTTTGCACATGGCGGTGGAGGCCTAAAGTGAAAAGGCCCAGGACTGGGGCGACGGCGCGCGTGCCCACAGAGAGGGCTCTGAGTGCCGCCTCTGGCACCCGTGCCATGGGTTCGCCACCACTGGCCTAGACCAGGGATAGGCAACCTTGGCTCTTTTATGACTCGTGGACTTCAACTCCCAGAATTCCTGAGCCAGTTGAAGTCCACGAGTCATAAAAGAGCCAAGGTTGCCTACCCCTGGCCTAGACATTGGTATTTGAACATAAATCTTTTTTTAACATTCATATTTTGCTGTGTTTTTAATCTAGGCGGAATATTAATACCTGTTGTAAGTCCATGTATGTTACGCCATACACTAAATAAATAAATTTATTGTTTTAAGCAGCCTGCAAGGACTTCAACTTTGGCAGCTGTTTGCTTTTGTCCAACCTCTCTCTCTCTCAAAAAAAAGAACTTTGTCCCATCTCAGCCGGGGTGCTTTGTTCACCTCTGGCTGATGGGGAGGAAGGGGGGGGGGGTGTTTCCAGTTTGGGATCCAGACAGGGAAGGGAAAGCTTTAGGGTGGCTTATAGTCCTTAGGAGCAGCTGCAAGAAAATGGGGGGGGGAAGGCCATTCCTGGCAGCCCAGCCAATAAAATTACAACGCAAACGAGGAAGTTATTAAAAAAGGAATTTTCTGGTTAGGACAAGAGGGCGGGAGAGTGAGAAGGCATTTCGCCAAACCTGCATTCCATATTTTTGTCTCCCCCCCACCCCATCAACAAAGAGGAGAACAGAAGCTTTATTTGCAAAGGATTAGCTCACACACACACACACACACACACACACCACAAAAATCTGGCTCCTTCTGCGTTGCTAGAATGGAACGGAACAGAGTAATTGAATTGGAAAGGGACCTTGGAGGTCATCAAGTCCAGCCCCCTGCTCAGTATACCATTTCAGACAAATGGCTGTCAATTCTCTTTTTATAAACCTCCAGTGTTGGAGCACCCACAACTTCTGGTGGCAAGCTGTTCCACTGGTTAATTGTTCTCACTATCAGGAAATTCCTCCTTAGTTCCAGGTTGCTTCTCTCCTTGATTAATTTCCATCCGTTGTTTCTTGCTCTGCCTTTCTGGTGCTTTGGAGAACAGCTTGACTCCCTCTTCTTTGGGACAGCCCCTGAGATACTGGAAGGCTACTACCATGGCACCTTTAGTCCTTCTTTTCATTCTCATTATCATGGGATAATTCCACAAAGGAAACAGCTGTATGGCTGACTGTGAAATCCAGAAATAGTTAACCCCAAGCGGTTCACTTGAGTGGCCAGGCACCTCCCCACATATAAGGGATAAGCTGGTTCTCCAAGCTCAGAGCTTCTTTTTTGAAGTAGAACAGAGAACCTAGAACCCTAGGCTGGAAGGGACCTCAGAGGTCTTCTAGACCAACCCCCTGCACAAGGCAGGAGATCCTCCTTTTACCGCCCTCGGAAGGACGGAAGGCTGAGTCAACCTTGAGCTGGTTAGGATTGAACTGCTGGCAGTGGGCAGTGAGTTAGCCTGCAATGTTGCATTCTAATCACAGCACCATCCCAACTCTTATAAGAGGAAGGAAGGAAGGAAGGAAGGAAGGGAGGGAGGGAGGGAGGGAGGGAGGGAGGGAAAGAACAAAAAGGAGAAATAAAAAGGAGGGAGTAAGGAAGGAAAGAAGAGGGAGAGAAAAAGAGAAGGGAAATAAGAGATGGAAATAGCAGGAGAGAAAGAAAAAATGGAGAAAAAGAAGAGAAGGAAGGAGAGAGTAGGGGGAAGGAAAGAAAAGAAAGGTAGAAAGAAAAAGGTGTGAAGGAAGGAGAGGGAATCAGAATCTGAATAGAGCTGGAAGGGACCTTGGAGGTCTTCTAGTCCAGCCCCCTGCTCAAGCAGGAGAAGAAGAAGGGAAGGAAGAAGAGAAAAGCAACAACACGTAGATTTATAGGCCGCTTCACAACGCTTTCACAGCCCTCTCTAAGCGGTTTGCAGAGTCAGCGTATTTGCCCCCAACCATCTGGATCCTCCTTTCACCGACCTCGGAAGGACGGAAGGACGAGTCCACCTCGAGACGGTGAGAGGATCGAACTGCCAAACTGCTGCCAGCCGGCAGTCAGCAGAAGTAGCCTGCAGTACCGCACTCTAACCACTGTGCCATCATCCCTCTTACCCTTGGGACTCCTTGCCACTTGGAACATTGAGGCCCACTCGGGCCGTATTAGCGTCTCGCTTACCCACACAACGGGACCCGTCCGGGCTGGTCATGAAGCCTCGTGGGCAGGCGCAGACGTAGCTGCCCACCGTGTTCGTACACTCTCCGCCGTTGCAAACGCTGGGGGTGCTGCTGCACTCGTCCGCATCTGGGGAGGAGGAGATGGTGGTTAATCGGCTGCGCCTGGCCACAGTTTGGGCTGATAATAAGCCAAGCCATCCGTACCCAGGAAAGACCCGGCCCTGGGGGGACAGACCCCCTTGGGGAGCCCAGTCTTAAGAACCGGCCGGGAGGAAAGAGGGTGCGCGTTTTATTCAGTGTAGGGCGTCTACACAGGTCAGACAATCCCTGACACACAAATGTAGCTTAAATAAAGCATCAGCAGATCCATTTATCTACCTGCTTCTACGTCTATGTATCTATGTATCTATATCTCTACATTTATATCTATACCTATATCTAATCTATATAATTATATCTATATCTATACATCTATAGGTTATATATTTATCTCTATATAGATATAGATGTAGAGATATAAATATATAGATTAGAAATATAGATATAAATGTAGAGATAAAAATATAGATATAAATATAAATATATAAATATTTAAATATATTTGTTTTCTGAGGTTTTTGCGGGTGTTTGTATGTAGGTCTTTGGTTATTCGGGTTTTCTCCCGCGTAAAATTGGAAGTGTCTTGGCAACGTTTCGACGAAGTCCCATTCGTCATCTTGAATATATTTATATCTATATATTTATATCTATATTTCTATCTCTACATTTATATCTATATTTCTAATCTCTATATTTATATCTATACATTATATCTATATCTATATATCTACATCTTTACATTTATATCTATATATCTAATCTATATATTTATATTTATATCTATACATCTATATCTATATCTATATCTATCTATCTATCTATCTATCTATCTATCTATCTATATCTACATTTATATCTATATCATATTTATAGCTATATATTATATCTATATCTCTCTATCAATATTGATATATATCTATATCTATATATTTATATTTATATCTATATATCTCTATCTCTACATTTCTCTATTTCTATATCTAATCTATATATTTATATCTCTACATTTATATCTATAGCTACTATAAATTTATATTTATATCTATACATCTATAGATTATATCTATATCTTAATATCCATATCTATATCTTCATATTTATATCTATATATTATATCTATATCTCTCTATCAATATTGATATTATATCTATATCTATATATTTATATTTATATCTATACATCTATAGATTATATCTATATCTCTATATCCATATCTATATGCATATCTATATCTTCATATTTATATCTATATATTATATCTATATCTCTCTATCAATATTGATATTATATCTATATCTATATATTTATATTTATATCTATATATCTCTATCTCTACATTTCTCTATTTCTATATCCAATCTATATATTTATATCTCTACATTTATATCTATAGCTACTATAAATTTATATTTATATCTATACATCTATAGATTATATCTATATCTTAATATCCATATCTATATCTTCATATTTATATCTATATATTATATCTATATCTCTCTATCAATATTGATATTATATCTATATCTATATATTTATATTTATATCTATACATCTATAGATTATATCTATATCTCTATATCCATATCTATATGCATATCTATATCTTCATATTTATATCTATATATTATATCTATATCTCTCTATCAATATTGATATTATATCTATATCTATATATTTATATTTATATCTATATATCTCTATCTCTACATTTCTCTATTTCTATATCTAATCTATATATTTATATTTATATCTGCATATCTATATCTATAACTCTATATCTATCTCTACAACTAGATATAACTCTATTTCTATATTTATACTTATACATCTATATATCTATATCTCTACACTTCTCTATTTCTATATCTAATCTATATATTTATATTTATCTCTCTCTCTCTCTATATATATATATCTGCATTTATCTCTATAACTATATATAATCTATTTATATATTTATATGTATACATCTATATATCTACATCTCTATATTTATTTCTGTATCTAATCTATTTATGCTCAGTTGCCCCGAGCATGTGCAGACTTTCTCACCCTCTCCAATCGTCTTCAGAGCGATGGCCTCTTTGCAACCACAGGGCACCTTTCTGCTCCTCTGGACAGCCTGGAGAAGAGGCCCCCTTGCACCCTCTGCTTCCCCCCCCCCCGAACCCACCCTGGGCCTGCTCACCTTCACACTTGTGGCTGGTCTCGCTCTGCTTGTGACCGGCCGGGCACTTGCACTCGTAGGAGCCCACCGTGTTGAGGCAGTTGCCCCCTTGGCACAGCCCGGGGATGGCTTGGCACTCGTCCACATCTGCAGGGAGAGAGCAGGACCCCCAGCCCTGAGTGAGCCCGCCTGCCCGGGAGAAGAGGGGATAGGGGCCTCGGAGGGCAGGAACGCCATCCGGAAGCTCTTCCACCCATCTACCTGTCTATGGAAGTTCTCTGTCCTTTGGGTCACGGACGTCCCAAAGGTCCTTTTTTTTTTCAGGAGGTCACTGGACTTCCTTGTTTTTTTTCTTTGAAGACGTTTCCCTTGTCCTCCCAGAAGCTTCTTCGGCTCTGACTGGATGGTGGGGAAGGGAAGGATTGACACTCCTTGCAGAAAGCTGGTCGTTTGCCTTCCTTTAGAGAGGCGTTGAAGCTACTTGGGGATTTATGTGTGTCATCATGGAACTTTCTTATTATTCTTTGAAGACATTTCCCTTCTCATCCCAGAAGCTTCTTCGGCTCTGACGGGATGGTGGGGAAGGGAAGGATTGATACTCCTTGCAGAGAGCTGGTCATTTGCCTTCCTTTGAGAGGGTCATTGAGGCCGCTTGGAAGTTTATCTGTGTCCTCAGGGTCACCCGAGTGGTGCACGTGGGTGTGGAGCCTTTTCTTTGAAGACGTTTCGCTTCTCAGCCAAGAAGCTTCTTTGCCTCTGACCGGATGGTGAGGAAGGGAAGGATTTATACTCCTTGCAGACAGCTGGTCATTTGCATTCTTTTAGAGCAGGGGTGTCATTGAGGGCTGCATCAGCATTATGGTTGCCCTCGGGGGGGGGGGTGCGGACTACTGGGTGGGTGTGGATGGAGTGGGTGTGGCCTACTGGGTGGGCGTGGCCAGTTCTACATCATTTGCGTCAAGGGTGCCTGTGGGGGGCCTGGGCAGGAGTGGGACAGATCTGGGGGTCTCTGGCAGAAGGGGGTGGGACCGGGGCAAGCGCCAAGGCATGGTCCACTGGAGGAGCCTCCCTGCCTGCTGAAACCCCTCCGCTGGAGTTCATCAAGCCGGATATAGTAATAGTAATATTAGTAAAGTTGGAAGGGACCTTGGAGGTCATCTAGTCCAACCCCCTGCTCGGGCAGGAAACCCTACACCATTTCGGACAAATGGCTGTCCAGTCTCTTCTTAAAAACTTCCAGTGTTGGAGCATTTACTGCTTCTGGAGGCAGGTTGTTCCACTGATTAATTGTTCTCACTGTCAGGAAGTTTCTCCTTAGTTCTAGGTTGCTTCTCTCCTTGATGAGTTTCCACCCGTTGCTTCTTGCCCTGCCTTCAGGTGCTTTGGAAAATAGCTTGACCCCCTCTTCTTTATGGCAGCCCCTGAGATATTGGAAGACTGCTATCATGTCCCCCCTCGTCCAGGCGATGGTGCATTTCTTCATTCCCCACAAAGGGTGACCCTTCCCCAGCATGCACCCAGAGGGCGGGGGCGACATGCACCCAGGGGCTGGTTCCTCGCTGTTTCCAGACGGCCTTGTGGAGCTAAGACTGAATGCGTTTCAGCATAGATGGCCACCACAAAATTGTACATTGGCTCCCGGCTGGCCCTGGCCAGGGCCAAGGCAGCGGGGGCCATTCCCTCACTGTTTCCAGGATGGCTTCGCGGGCCACAGGAAACCACCTCGCGGGCCGCCTACGGCCCCCAGGCCTTGTGTTTGACATGTCTGTTTTAGAGGGTCGTTGAGGCCACTTGGAGGCTTACCTGTGTCCTCAGGGTCACTTGAGTGTGGAGGCTTCTTGGAACTGCCAAGGACACCATCTACCTCCAGTCTACAACACCGTCCTTTCAGCAGTTCCTTTGTACCACTCCGGCGACCCTGAGGACACAGACTAACCTCCAAGTGGCCTCAACGACCCACTAAAAGAAGGCAAATGACCAGCTGTCTGCAAGGAGTATAAATCCTTCCATTTCCCCTCCATCCAGTCAGAGCGGAAGAAGCTTCTTGGAGGAGAAGCAAAAAGCCTTCCCAAAAACAAGGAAGTCCATTTGACTCCTGAAAAAAGCACCATGGGGATGACCCTTCCCCCTTTCCATCCCTGAGCCCTACATATCCTCTTTTTATGACCCCAATCCAGCCCCAAAACTTCTGTTGCTCAGCAAGAACAGCTGTTATTGAGCTTTGGCCCATTCGTTAAGCGAATCACTGCAGTTCTTAAGTCAGTAACACGGCTGTTAAGGGAATCTGGAGTAGTAACTGTGAGAGGGACCTCGGAGTCCTAGTAGACAATCACCTAAATAGGAGCCAGCCGTGTGCTGCAGCTGCCAAAAAGGCCAACACAGTGCTGGGCTGCATTAACAGAGGGATAGAATCAAGATCACGTGAAGTATTAATACCACTTTATAGATCACCTGAAGTATTAATATCACTTTACAATGCCTTAGTAAGACCACAATTGGAATCCTGCATCCAGTTTTGGTCACCATGATGTAAAAAAGATGTTGAGACTCTAGAAAGAGTACAGAGAAGAGCAACAAAGAGGATCAGGGGACTGGAGGCTAAAGCATATAAGGAAAGGCTGCTGGAATTGGGGATGTCTAGTTTAACGAAGAGAAGGACGAGGGGGGACAGGATAGCAGGGTTCCAGTATCTCAGGGGCTGCCCCAAAGAAGAGGGAGTCAAGCTATTCTCCAAGGCAGGACAAGAAGCAACAGATGGAAACTAATCAAGGAGAGAAGCAACCTAGAACTAAGGAGAAACTTCCTAAAAGTGAGGACAATTAACCAGTGGAACTACTCGCCTCCAGAAATCGTGGGCGCTCCATCACTGGAGGTTTTTAAGAACAGATATTGGACAGTCACTTGTCCAAGATGGTATAGAACAAAATAGAATAACAGAGTTGGAAGGGACCTTGGAGGTCATCTAGTCCAACCCCCTGCTCGGGCAGGAAACCCTACACCATTTCGGACAAATGGCTGTCCAGTCTCTTCTTAAAAACTTCCAGTGTGGGAGCATTTACTGCTTCTGGAGGCAGGTTGTTCCACTGATTAATTGTTCTCACTGTCAGGAAGTTTCTCCTTAGTTCTAGATTGCTTCTCTCCTTGTTGAGTTTCCATCCGTTGCTTCTTGTCCGGCCTTCAGGCGCTTTGGAGAATAGCTTGATTCCCTTTGTGGCCCTCCAATGTCTTCTTAAAAATCTCCAATGATGGAGCACCCATAATTTCTGGTGGCAAGTTTTTTCATTGGTTAATTGTCCTCCCTGTCGGGGAGTTTCTCCTTAATTCCAGGTTGCTTCTCTTCTTGATTAACCATTGGAACCACCTGCCTCCAGAAGCAGTGAACTAAGGAGAAACTTCCTGACAGGGAGAACAATTAGCCAGTGGAACTCCTTGCCTCCAGAAGCGGTGAATGCTCCAACACTGGAAGTTTTTAAGAAGAGACTGGGCAGCCATTTGTCTGAAATGGTTTGGGGTTTCCTGCCTGAGCAGGGGGTTGGACTAGACGACCTCCAAGGTCCCTTCCAACTTTATTATTATTATTACCTGTCTTTCTGATTAGTTTCCACCTGTTGCTTCTCGTCCTGCCCTCGTATTGGGCCTCCTGCTTGCGCAGGGGGATGGACTAGAAGACCTCCAAAGTCCCTTCCAGCTCTATTCTGATTGGTTGATTGATATGCACCCTTCTGGCTGCCATCTCAACCTTTTGGACCAGGCACTGTATAGAAAACCCGGCTGGCTCACGCAGAAAAACCACCACTGACCTTGGCAAGCTCCGGTACGGATATTGGGGATGAATCCGCGGCGGCAGGGGTGGGGCTGGGCCGGACACATCTCACAGGGGTGGCCCCAGGCGCGGCCAATGGTAGCGCAGCACATGGTCTTGGTGCAGACGATGCCGCTCAGCTGTCCTTGGCACATCTGCTTGTTCACCTGGCTGAAGCAGGGCCCCGTCCGGTAATCTAGGATAGAAAGAAGGGGGGCGGTCAGTGCCAAGCCAGAAATGGGGGTCCCTCGGACGAGCAGACAGACCCCTGAGGGCGCCCGGAGGAGGGTCTAAAGGGAGCTTCCATTCGCGTAAGTCTGCCGTCTGTGGGCTGCCAGAGTCTGGGGAGCAACGTGGGCAAATGTGTGGCTTGTTGTGGGTCAGTGGGGCTAAGAGTTGGGGCTTTGGGGGCCCTAAGAAGGATGGTCTTCTCTGGGCCCCTGGAAGCAGGGGAACGCCCTGCCACCAGAAGCTGGGAATGCTCCAACACTGGAGACTTTTTTGGACAACCGTTTGTCTGAAGTGGTATTGAGTTTGCTTCCTGACATGGGGCTGGACTAGAAGACCTCTGAGGTCCCTTCCAGCTCTGTTATTCTATTTCTATTTCTATTCTATTCATTTAATTTCTATTTTATTCTATTCTGTTCCATTTATTCCATATTCTATTCTATTCTATTCTATTCTATTCTATTCTATTCTATTCTATTCTGTTCTGTTCTGTTCTATTCTATTCATTTAATTTCTATTCTATTCTATTCTATTCTGTTCTGTTCTGTTCTGTTCTGTTCTATTCTATTCATTTAATTTCTATTCTATTCTATTCTATTCTATTCTGTTCTGTTCTGTTCTGTTCTATTCTATTCTATTTATTCCATATTCTATTCTATTCTATTCTATTCTATTCTATTCTATTCTATTCTATTCTATTCATTTAATTTCTATTCTATTCTATTCTATTCTATTCTGTTCTGTTCTGTTCTATTCTATTCTATTTATTCCATATTCTATTCTATTCTAATCCTTATTCTATTCTATTCTATTCTATTCTATTCTATTCTATTCTATTTATTCCATATTCTATTCTATTCTAATCCTTATTCTATTCTATTCTATTCTATTCTATTCTATTCTATTCTATTTATTCCATATTCTATTCTATTCTATTGTATTCTATTCTATTCTATTCTATTCTATTCTATTCTATTCATTTAATTTCTATTCTATTCTATTCTATTCTATTCTGTTCTGTTCTGTTCTGTTCTATTCTATTCTATTTATTCCATATTCTATTCTATTCTAATCCTTATTCTATTCTATTCTATTCTATTCTATTCTATTCTATTCTATTCTATTTATTCCATATTCTATTCTATTCTAATCCTTATTCTATTCTATTCTATTCTATTCTATTCTATTCTATTTATTCCATATTCTATTCTATTCTATTCTATTCTATTCTATTCTATTCTATTCTATTCTATTCTATTCTATTCTATTCATTTAATTTCTATTCTATTCTATTCTATTCTATTCTGTTCTGTTCTGTTCTGTTCTATTCTATTCTATTTATTCCATATTCTATTCTATTCTATTCTAATCCTTATTCTATTCTATTCTATTCTATTCTATTCTATTCTATTCTATTCTATTCTATTTATTCCATATTCTATTCTATTCTAATCCTTATTCTATTCTATTCTATTCTATTCTATTCTATTCTATTCTATTCTATTCTATTCTATTCTATTCTATTCTATTCTATTCTATTCTATTTATTCCATATTCTATTCTATTCTATTCTATTCTATTCTATTCTATTCTATTCTATTCTATTCTATTCTATTTATTCCATATTCTATTCTATTCTATTCTATTCTATTCTATTCTATTCTATTCTATTCTATTCTATTCTATTTATTCCATATTCTATTCTATTCTATTCTATTCTATTTATTCCATATTCTATTCTATTCTATTCTATTCTATTCTATTCTATTCTATTCTATTCTATTCTATTCTATTTATTCCATATTCTATTCTATTCTATTCCATTCTATCCTGTTCCATTCTATCCTGTTCCGTTCCATTCCATTCCATTCTATTCATTTAATTTCTATTCTACTCTCTTCTTACTTCTGCCTGCCTGCCATTTGCCAAAGAGCTGCAGGGAAGGGTCCTCTTGAAGGGGTCTCCAACTCTTCACCTTCACCCCCCCTCCCAGTGAGGTTTCCTGCCTTTGAAACCAACAGAGCAATTAAAAGAAGGAGACCGGCTGAGACCAAAGCAGAGAACCCACCCACCCCTCAGCATCTGCAAAGAAGATGTGTGTATGTGTGTGTGGGGGGGGGGTCTTGAAGGACAAGAGAGGCATTGTCCGGGTGGGGAAAACATCTTTTCTTAATTTCCTGCCCTCCAGAGAGGCCTGCCTTTCCCACGTTGTGGCCATCATCCTGGGTTTTAGCAGCCCATGCAAGGCTCTGGGTGGGGGTGGGGGTGCGGGCAGCTTGCAGGAATTGGGGGTGGTGGAGGAGGTCCTTCTCCCTTTTTTTTTTTTAGCAAGGGGTTCCGACTCTGTGTCATCCCTGTGTCAGGGATGGGTGGGAACATGAAGGAATAGGATAGGATAGGATAGGATAGGATAGGATAGGATAGGATAGGATAGGATAGGATAGGATAGGATGTAGAATAGAATAGAACAGAACAGAACAGAATAGAATAGAAAATAGAATAGAATAGAATAGAATAGAAAATAGAATAGAAAAGAAAATAGAATAGAACAGAATAGAAAATAGAATAGAATAGAATAGAAAATAGAATAGAATAGAATAGAATAGAATAGAATAGAAAATAGAATAGAATAAAACAGAACAGAATAGAACAGAATAGAACAGAATAGAAAATAGAAAAGAATAGAAAATAGAATAGAAAATAGAATAGAATAGAACAGAATAGAAAATAGAAAAGAATAGAAAATAGAATAGAACAGAACAAAATAGAATAGAAAATAGAATAGAAAATAGAATAGAATAACCAAACTGGAAGGGACCTCGGACGTCATCTAGTCCAGGGCTTTTCAACCAGTGGTACGGGGTACCCCCTGTGGTACATTGGCACCTGGCAGGTGGTACGCGACCATCCTAGAAAAGGGGTAGCGAGGGAGGGGAATGAGATGAACCGGTGGCAGCACCGCACAAGCCTGAGCGAGAGACGGCTGGAGCTGCAGGGCTGTCAGGGCTCAGCGGAAGCGCCAGGATCAGCGCCAGGCTCTAGCTGGAGCTCAGCACTGATCTTGGGGCTTCTGCTGAGCCCAGAAGAAGCGCCGATCAGCTGGAACGTTGCAGCCTCTCCAGGGTCTTGTGATTTACATTCAGATGCTTGGCAACCGATTCATATTTATGACGGTCACCGTGTCCCAGGGTCAGGTGAAGTGACCAAAACCTGCTGCAACCACTCAGCAGATGGGGGGGGGGAATAGAAACCAAACACCCCCCCACCCCACCCCCGCTGCCAATCCTCAACAGAAACGCTCACAACAATGAAAACCTCGGACAGGAGGAAGAGCATGGATGGGCGGGCAGGCAGGTGTCTTGCTCGGCTGTGGCTTGGGGGGCACTTTTTTCAGTGCCATTCCCTCTACTCTCTCCTTCCTTCCCTTCTTTCTCCATTCTTTTCTTTCTCTCCTGCTCCCTCCGCCTCTTATTTCCCTTCTCTTTTTCTCTGCCTCTTCTTTCTTTTCTTTTTTTTTTAAATTTTTTTTTATTAATTTTTTTTCATCAACATATATTAATTTTTCCAATCAACAAGTGGTCTGGAATTTGCTAAGCTAATACATGTTCAATTCCTAATCCTTCCTTCTTTTTTCTAACCCAGCGGTTCTCCACCTGTGGGTCGGGACCCCATTTGGGGTCGAACGACCATTTCACGGGGGTCGCCAAACAACGCAGTCCGCCATTTCCCCCCCCCCTTTCCTTAGCTGTGCTACTCCCTTTTATTCTATTGGCTTTTGAAAGCCAATAGAATAGACTCTCTTGAATAGAGTCTAATTCTCTTGGTTTTCAAAAGCCAATAGGAATTGTCCAGGCTGTCTCTGCCCTGCTGAGCCCGCCAAAAGTCCCATTCTGCAAACGGTGCTGCACCAGTTGAGCAGTCCTCGACTTACGACCGGTTGAGTAGTCTTCGACTTACGACCGGTTGGGGGTCGCGGCATTAAAAAGGTTGAGAACCACTGCTCTAACCAAAAATAAAATAAGTTCCTAATTTGATAGTAGTCTGTATCTTCTTTGTCTTTCAGCCTCATAGTTAGTCTGTCCATCTCTGCACATTCCAATATCTTCCTGATTATTTCTTCCTCTGACTCTCTCCCTCTTCTTTCCTCTCCTTCCTTCCTTCCTTCCCTCCCTCCCTCCCTCCCTTTTTTCTTTCTCCTTTTCTTTCATTCTCTTCCTTCCTTCCTTCCTTCCTTCCTTCCTTCCTTCCTTCCTTCCTTCCTTCCTTCCTTCCTTCCTTCCTTCCTTCCTTCGGTGGCGCAGTGGTTAGAATGCAGCATTGCAGGCTAATTCTGCCCACTGCCAGTAGTTTGATCTTGACCGGCTCCAGGTCAACTCAGCCTTCCGGGGTCCATAAAATGAGGACCCAGATTGCTGGGGGCTCATAGGCTGACTCTGTAAACCGCTTAGACAGGGCTGTAAACGCAGTGTGAAGCGGTATATAAGTCTACGGGCTATTGCTAGTGCTATTTCAGACAAGTGGCTGTCCAGTCTCTTCTTGAAAACTTCCAGTGTTGGAGCACCCACGACTTCTGGTGGCAGGCCGTTCCAGTGGTTAACAGTTCTCACTGTTAGGAAATTTCTCCTTCGCTCTTTTTTTTCTTGATGAGTTTCCATCCGTTGTTTCTTGTCCTGCCTTCAGGGGCTTTTGGAGAATAGCTTGACCCCCCTCCCCAAATATTGGAAATCTATTCTTCCTGAGTCCAGGAAGACCCCCAAGTTGCACGTCGAATCTGTCTTGGGGAGCCCAACCCCATCCAGAGTTAATGCCGGCTGAGGAATTCTGGGAGTTGAAGTCCACCCATCCTCAAGTCGGCCAGGGGGAAAATCTCCCCCCCCCCCAGAGCCTGAACAGGACCCACCAGGGAAACCTTCGGGAAGGAGCCAGACGCCCCCTCCTCTTTTCTAAGCCCTGCTCCCAAAATAGATTTGGTGTGGGGGGGGGAGAAGCAGGGGGAAGGCAGCAAAATGGACAGAAATAGATTTCCTGATTGAAGTTCCCAGCAAGAGAGGGAGAGCAGCCAACGGTGTCTACAGTGGAGAGGCTGGGGAGAGGGTGGGGGGTGGGGGAGCTGGCAGAGGGCCAGAACACATCTGGAGCTGATTGGAAGAGGTCAGGTGATCAAAGATTTAATGAGGTTGCAATCAAATTTTATTAGGGCTCAGGCGTGGGATTCGGACCCGTCTCTGGACGCAAGGAAGGCCATAAGCTCCCCCCCGCACGAATAATAATAATAATAATAAGTCAATTGAAAAAGGTGGCCTTACTAGGAACTGCTTCCATCCTGCGACGATATCTGTAATACCATCAAACATCCACATCTGCCTATCCCAGGTCCTGGGTAAGGACTCGATAGGTAGACAAAATGCCAAATCCAGTCTGAACATCTGGCTGACTGTGCGATGATCCATAATAATAATAATAATAATAATAATAATAATAATTATTATTATTATTATTGATAATCGCAATTATTATGGATCATCGCACAATGTATAACTATTATTATATATAATTATAATTATATATATATATATATAATATTATTATTATTATTATTATTATTATTATTACTATTAACCAGGGGAACAACCTGCCTCCAGAAGCGGTGAATGCTCCAACACTGGAAGTTTTTAAGAAGAGACTGGAAAGCTTGGGGAAATGAAAGTAAGGGCTGAATCTCCTTGAGATGCTGCCTCAAGGTCATCCAGCTGGAGGAAGGATGGGAGCTGCAGTCCAAACTACGCTAGGAAAGCATCTCCCTTGAACCTGATTGGTTACAATGGGGTGGGCGATGAGAGACAGGGAGACCCTAGACCAGGGGTAGGCAACCTTGTCTCTTATATGACTCGTGGACTTCAACTCCCAGAATTCCTGAGCCAGCCACGCTGAGGAGAAATGGAGAGGTTTCCATGCTGAGCCAGGCTGGCTCAGGAATTCTGGGAGTTGAAGTCCATGAGTCATAAAGCGGCCTAGGCCTAGACCACGGGTAGGCCACCTTGGCTCTTTTATGACTCGTGGACTTCAACTCCCAGAATTCCTGAGCCAGCCACGCTGAGGGGTAAGGGAGAGGTTTCCAAGCTGAGCTATGCTGGCTCAGGAATTCTGGGAGTTGAAGTCCACAAGTCATGAAGGGGCCACAGTTCCCCCATGCTGGCTCAGGAATTCTGGGAGTTGAAGTCCACAAGTCATGAGGGGGCCATAGTTCCCCCATGCTGGCTCAGGAATTCTGGGAGTTGAAGTCCACAAGTCATGAGGGGGCCATAGTTCCCCCATGCTGGCTCAGGAATTCTGGGAGTTGAAGTCCACAAGTCATGAAGGGGCCAAAGTTTCCTCACGCTGGCTCAGGAATTCTAGGAGTTGAAGTCCACAAGTCATGAAGGGGCCATAGTTCCCCCATGCTGGCTCAGGAATTCTGGGAGTTGAAGTCCACGAGTCATGAAAGCACCACAGTTCCCCCATGCTGGCTCAGGAATTCTGGGAGTTGAAGTCCACCAGTCATGAAGAGGCCAAAGTTTCCCTCATGCTGGCTCAGGAATTCTGGGAGTTGAAGTCCACGAGTCATAAAAGAGCCAAGGTTGCCTACCCCTGACCTAGACCTCTAGAACTTTCCTGACAGTGAGGACAATCAACCAGCGGAAGGGCTTCCCTCCAGAAATTGTGGGTGCTCCATCCCTGGAGGTTTTTAAGAAGAGACTGGACAGCCATTTGTCTGAAATGGTCTAGGGCACAGGTGTCAAACTCGACCGTGTCACTTGACGTATCGTGACGTATCGTGACATTTTCCGCCTTTGTGGAGCCGGGGTGGGTGTGGCCTGTGCCTGACGCATCCGGCCCGCAGGCTGCCAGTTGGACACCCCTGGTGCAGGGTTTCAGCCCTGAGCAGGGGGTTGGACTAGAAGACCTCCAAGGTCCCGTTCCGACTCTATTATTCTGAGGGAAAAGTAGAACTTAGGGATTTTGGCGTTTTGGGTTTTGTGCTGATGCCACGCCCTTGAAAGGCGTAGTAAACTACACCTTTCTCAACAAATGGAGCCAAGGATGGTTTTTATTTAGAGGTTAAAGCCCTGGCAGGTTTGATAGGGCCGTTGCAACTTCAAGCCGTCACTAAAAGAAAGGTTGTAAGTCAACAGCTGCCTGAACCTGTGTGGAGGCAACTGAAGACTGCATTAGCCGACGTTCTTCCCTTCCTCCCATTCATAGTCTGGATGCTCATGAGACGTTACACGGAGCATCTGGAAGGGCCCATCCCACAAATATCCTACTCTGAGAAGGCCTGGATGTTTTTCAAGTGGATGGAAGCAAGGACACCCTTCAATCTGACCGCACTCGTGCAAAAAATAGCTTGTGCAGATAGCAGGTCAAGACGTCGGTGCATTTTCCTCTTTTGGGCAAAGCTTCTGAAGACAGACAGGCGAGGAACCCTTGACTGACAAGCTCAACGGAGCCCAGAATTTAGGTTGCTAAATAAGCTAGACATGCCTGGTTCCTGCATAGATTTCAGTCTCCAGTCCCCGGATCATCTTTGTTGCTCTTCTCTGCACTCTTTCTAAAGCAGGGGCCTTCAAACTTGGCCCTCTGATGACTTGTGGACTTCAACAATGGTGTTCAAGTGGTGCTCCAGTTGTTTTGGGATTGCACTCAAGGCGCCTATTATCGTTGTTGTTATTATTATTATTATTATTATTATTATTATTATTATTATGGGTCATCGCACAGTTAGCCAGATGTTCAGACTGGATTTGGCATTTTGTCTACCTATCGAGTCTTTACCCAGGACCTGGGATAGGCAGATGTGGATGTTTGATGGTATTACAGGTATCGTTGCAGGATGGAAGCAGTTCTTAGTAAGGCCGCCTTTTGCAATTGACTAATAGCGAATTTGTCAATGCCAATGGTGTTCAAGTGGTGCTCCAGTTGTTTTGGGATTGCACCCAAGGAGCCTATGACTATTGGTACTGCTAGGCTCCTTGGGTGCAATATTATTATTATTATTATTATTATTATTATTATTATTATTATTATTATTATTATTATTATTATTATGGACCATCGCACAGTCAGCCAGATGTTCAGACTGGATTTGGCATTTTGTCTACCTATCGAGTCTTTACCCAGGACCTGGGATAGGCAGATGTGGATGATGATGATTATATTAATCCCCACAGATAAAGGCTCCCCGCTCTTAATAATTAGCTGCCCAGGGCAACAAACAATTGCAAACCCCAGCGGTGAGTCCGGTCTGGTTCCAGCAGCCATCTTGACTTTTCTGACTCTCCCACCCCCCTCCCCACCAGAAAAAAAAGAAAGAAATCAAGATTTCTGCACTTGGCCCGTGGCTCCTAGCTCAGCCTCCCCCCCTCTTCCTCACGCTGTGGATTTCAAAGCCCCGCTCCCCCGTTTGGGGAAAAATGACTCTCCTTGGCAGCCCATCAGGTTTTCCAAAGCCCCTGAAGGCAGGACAAGAAGCAACGGGTGGAAACTAATCAAGGAGAGAAGCAACCTAGACCTAAGGAGAAACTTCCTGACAGTGAGAACAATTAACCAGTGGAACAGCCTGCCTCCAGAAGGGGTGAATGCTCCAACACTGGAAGGTTTTAAGAAGAGACTGGACAGCCCTTTGTCTGAAATGGTGTAGGGTTTCCTGCCTGAGCAGGAGGGTTGGACTAGATGACCTCCAAGGTCCCTTCCAACTTTACTACTATTACCTCCAAGGTGCCAACAGGCCTTGGACACCACATACCCCTTCTACAGGTGGCACGGCCTGGGTTTCAGGGGCTGCCCTCCCCCCCCCCCAGCTACTGGCGGGAATAGGAACCCCGATCAATTCCTCCCCAGTGGCTGCCGACTCCCCCTTTCCCCATATATTTTTGCATAGATTTTGCAGGTGTCTCTGGAGAGTCACCCAGGCCCCGGTTGTCCCAAAGGGGCTTTATTTTTCCTTCAGGAGGCAACGTGTTTTTGCTTTTGAGGGAGGTTAGCCCAGAGAAGGAAATATTAAAAGGGCAGAAAAATATATTTTTCCTCCAAAGGACTTTTTTAAAACCAAACCTGGCCCCAAATCTATCTCTCTGCCCCAAGCAAGAGCTAGTCCCATACAAATGCAGATGTAAAACCATCAGAGAGTTGGAGCCAGAGCAATCAAGAAGACAAAGAGAAGATCTGCATGCCCCACCCAAACTCTAGGAGTCGTTAGCCCAGTGGTTCTCAACCTTTTTAATGCTGAGACCCCCCAACCGGTCGTAAGTCGAGGACTACTCAACCGGTCATAAGTCGAGGACTACTCAACGGGTGCAGCACCGTTTGCAGAATGGGACTTTGGGCGGGCTCAGCAGGGCAGAGACAGCCTGGACAATTCCTATTGGCTTTGGAAAGCCAAGAGAATTAGACTCTATTCAAGAGAGTCCATTCTATTGGCTTTCAAAAGCCAATCGAATAAAAGGGAGTAGCACAAGTAAGGAAAAGGGGGGAAAAAATGGCGGACTGCGTTGTTTGGCAACCCCCGTGAAATGGTTGTTCGACCCCAAATGGGGTCCCGACCCACAGGTTGAGAACCACTGCACTAGCCCCATCACCTGGGAAGCAGGATATGATAATAGGATTAAACCACAGATATCAAGGCCTAGACAAACACTCAGAAACAGCCTCAAGGTTCACGCCACAGGAACAGGAAACTATTCCAAACAAGGCTAGAGGGGGTATAAAAACCTACTGCCCATGTGCTCAACCTCTCTTTCCTCTCCTCTGCTCTTTCTGGCAAGGACCATCTTTCTGCTTCTCCAATGAACTGTAACCTTCTTCCCAAAGCAGTCGCCATGTTGCTTATTTTTTCCCGGCTTGGATGAACCAGGATGAAGACCTACTTCTGACACTTTGAAGACGTTTCGCTTCTCCTCCAAGAAGCTTCTTCAGCTCCGACTGGATGGTAGAGAAATGGAAGGATTTATACTCCTTGCAGACAGCTGGTCGTTTGCCTTCTTTTAGGGCAGTGTTTCTCAACCTTGACAATTTTAAGGCATGTGGACTTCAACTCCCAGAATTCCACAGCCAGCAATGCTGGCTGTGGAATTCTGGGACTTGAAGTCCACATGCCTTAAAATTGTCAAGGTTGAGAAACACTGTTTTAGGGGAAACAAACATTGGGGAAACAAAAGGACCACTTCACAGGCGCTTGGCACAACAGAGGAGAACCAACCCATCGGGAGCAGAGTCAGCCGTCCGTCTGCATTTGAAAGACGAAGTCCGCTCTTTTGAAGACGGGAAAGTCCACATTTTGGACAGAGAGGACCGCTGGCTTGCGAGAGGGGTCCAAGAGGGCATCTGGGTCCAAGTTGAACAGCCCTCTCTCTTAACAAACGGAGGGGGGATACGACAATGTCTATCTGCAGTCTACAACACAATCCTTTCGAGAGTTCCAAGAAGGCTCCACACCGCTTTGCACCCCTCAGGTGACCCTGAGGACACAGAGATAAACCTCCAAGTGGCCTCAATGACTCTCTAAAGGAAGGCAAATGACCAGCTGTCTGCAAGGAGTATAAATCCTTCCCTTCCCCACCATCCAGTCAGAGCTGAAGAAGCTTCTGGGATGAGAAGCGAAACATCTTCAAAGAAAAAAACAAGAAGGTCCAGTTGCTTCTGGGGGGGGGGGGAAGCACCTTTGGAATATTTTGCAGATATTTTTGCAGATATTTCTGGCCCATTTGTCTGAAATGGTCCAGGGTCTCCTGCTTGAGCAGGGGGCTGGACTAGAAGACCTCCAAGGTCCCTTCCAGCTCTGTTATTCTTTGATAGGAGGAAGAAATAGGAGGAGATGCCTGGGTCAGGGTCTTCCCTCGTCCAGCAGATCTGCCTTCTTCAACCGGGTGCCCTGCAGATGTTTGGGACTGCAAGGCCTGCCCCCTCCCAGCTCCAGACCGTACCAGCTGGGTTTGATGAGAACGGTAATCTAAAACATCTGGAGGGCTGCAAGGAGACCCTGACTGTTAAGGAGGGGTATCTCTCTCTCTCTCTCTCATTCTCTCTCTCTCGTTCTGTCTCTCCTCTCTCTCGTTCTGTCTCTCTCTCTCTCTCTCTCTTTCTCTCATTCTCTCATTCTCTCTCTGATTCTCTCATTCTCATTCTCTCTCTCTCTTTCTCTCATTCTTTCATTCTCTCTCTCTCATTCTCTCTTGTCTCATTCTCTCTCTCTCTATTCTCTCTTTCTCTCATTCTCTCTCTCATTCTCTCTCTCCCATTCTCTCTCTCTCTCTCTCTCATTCTCTCTCTCCCATTCTCTCTCTCTCTCATTCTCTCTCTCCCATTCTCTCTCTCTCTCTCTCATTCTTTCTCTCATTCTCTCATTCTCTCTCTCTCTCTCATTCTCTCTCATTCTCTCTTTCTCTCTCATTCTCTCTCTCATTCTCTCTCTCATTCTCTCACTCTCTCTCATTCTCTCTCACTCTCTCTCTCATTCTCTCTCTCTCTCTCTCTCATTCTCTCTCTCTCTCATTCTCTCTCTCATTCTCTCTCTCTCATTCTCTCATTCTCTGGTTCTCTCTCTCTCTCTCTCATTCTCTCTCTCTCTCTCTCATTCTCTCTCTCTCTCTCTCTCCCATTCTCTCTCTCTCCCATTCTCTCTCTCTCTCCCATTCTCTCTCTCTCTCTCTCTCTCTCCCATTCTCTCTCTCTCTCTCTCTCTCTCTCTCTCTGGGAGCTGAGAGTCCAGCAGGCAGAAACTATCCCTCTGCCTGGGAGAAGCTGAGGAGGCTTTGAAACGTGATCCCTCTCTCTCCTCACACAGCCATGGCTGGGTTTGTTTTGGCAGAGGCAGACCAGCTGTGAACCAGGTTTAATCTCAGACACCGGAAATGTCTTCCCATTCAAACGAGTCCTTTTATATGCATAAGTTTTCCAAGAAGACCCCATCCTTCCAAATATCCCAAACCATTTGCAGAGAGTTAAATAAAGCTGCCCTATTTCAGCAGCAGTTTAAGGCGCGCCTGCACAAAAGCCAGTCTCGGGGAGTTCCAAGGACCACCGTCTGATAACAGTAGCTTCAATGGATTGTTCCCCCTCTTGCTTTCAGGTGGGATTGTGTTTCAAATTGTGTTCTTGCAACTTTCTGCGGCGTTTCGCCCCTGCTTAGAAACTCTGTTAAAGGGTAGAGTGTCAAATCTGTTCAATCCTCAGCTGCATTAACAGAGGGATGGAATCAAGATCATGTGAAGAGTTAATATCACTTTACAAGGCCTTGGTAAGGCCATACTTGGAATCCTGCATCCAGTTTTGGTCACCACGATGTAAAAAAGATGTTGGGACTCTAGAAAGAGTACAGAGAAGAGCAACAAAGATGATTAGGGGACTGGAGGCTAAAACATACAAGGAACGGTTGCTGGAATTGGGTATGTCTAGGTTAATGAAGAGAAGGACGAGGGGGGACAGGATAGCAGTGTTCCAGTATCTCAGGGGCTGCCCCAAAGAAGAGGGAGTCAAGCTATTCTCCAAAGCGCCTGAAGGCCGGACAAGAAGCAACGGATGGAAACTGATCAAGGAGAGAAGCAACCTGGAACTAAGGAGAAACTTCCTGACCGTGAGGACAATTAACCAGTAGAACAACCTGCCTCCAGAAGCGGTGAATTCTCCAACATTGGAAGTTTTTAAGAAGAGACTGGACAACCATTTGTCTGAAATGGGATAGGGTCTCCTGCCTGAGCAAGGGGTTGGACTAGATGACCTCCAAGGTCCCTTCCAACTTTACTATTATGGATCATCGCACAGTCAGCTAGATGTTCAGACTGGATTTGGCATTTTGTCTACCTATCGAGTCCTTACCCAGGACCTGGGATAGGCAGATGTGGATGTTTGATGGTATTACAGATATCGTCGCAGGATGGAAGCAGTTCCTAATAAGGCTGCCTTTTGCAATTGACTAATAGCGAATTTGTCAATGCCAATGGTGCTCAAGTGGTGCTCCAGTTGTTTTGGGATTGCACCTAAGGAGCCTATTACTATTGGTACTACCCTTGCTTGCTTTTGCCACAGTCTTTCTATTTCTATTTGTAGGTCTTTGTATTTTGTGATCTTCTCCAGTTCTTTCTCGTCTATTCTGGTGTCTCCAGGCACTGCCTGATTAAATAGGCAGCCTTGGCTCTTTTATGACTTGTGGACTTCAACTCCCAGAATTCCTGAGGGACTGTTCTGGAGTGTTGGCTATTTCTGCCAGCTTGGTATCATCTGCAAATTTGATGAGTTCCCCATCTATCCCCTCATCCAAATCGTTGATGAAGATGTTGAAGAGCACTGGGCCCAGAACAGAGCCCTGGGCACCCCACTACACACTTCCCTCCATGTAGATGCGGTTCCATTGAGGACCACTCGCTGAGTACGGCCGGTCAGCCAGCTACGGATCCATCTGGTGGTGATTCTGTCTACCCCACATTTTTCTATCTTATCAAGTAGTAGGTTGTGATCTACTTTATCAAATGCCTTACTGAAGTCCAAGTAAATTATGTCCACAGCATTCCTCTGATCCACTAATTTTGTCACTTGGTCAAAGAATGCAATAAGATTTGTCTGGCATGATCTATTTTTGACAAGCCCATGTTGGCTTTTAGTAATGACTTTGTTTGCCTCTAGGTGTTCGTTGATTCGTTGTTTGATTATCTTTTCCAGGATCTTCCCCAGGTATTGAGGTCAGGCTGATAGGTCTGTAATTTCCTGGGTCCATTTTTTTCCCTTTTTTGTAGATGGGAACTACATCAGCTCTTTTCCAGTCCTCTGGTAGTTCCCCTGTGTTCCAGGATCTTTGAAAAATATAGTTCAGTGGTTCTGAGATTACATCTGCCAGTTCCTTGAGAACTCTGGGGTGTAATCCATCTGGTCCTGGAGATTTGAACTCGTCTAGGCTGGACAGGTGCTCACTTACCATTTTCTTGCCTATCTTAACTTGCGTTTCTATTCTGTTTTTTATGGTACTATTTTTGATAGGTTGGTCTGTTTATTCCCTTTGTGTAAAGACAGGTGCAAAAAACGAGTGAAATAGTTCTGCTTTCTCCCTGTTGCTTGTCACCTTCTTGCTACTTTCACCCACTAATGGACCAATCGTTTCCTTCACTTTTTTCTTGTTTTTTACATGTTGAAAGAAGCTTTTTTTGTTATTTTTGACTTTGGTCGCAAGCCTTGGTTCATTTTGAGCCTTAGCTTTCCTCACTTCATCTTTGCAGGCTCGGGCTATTTGCTGATATTCTGCCTTAGTTGTGTGCCCCACTTTCCACTTGTTATACTTGTCCTTTTTGTCTTTCAGTTTATCAGAGAGTTCTTTATGCAGCCTTGCTGGTTTCTTGCAGCCATGCTGGTCTCTGCTCTGCACTTTTTCCAAGGTCTCCATTGGAAGATTGATCTCACCCCTGGTCCTTCTCTTCATTAAACTAGACCAGGGGTAGGCAAGGCTGCCTACCCCTGAACTAGACATACCCAAATCCTGCAACCGTTTTTCATATGTTTTAACCTCCCGTCCCCTGATCATCTTTATGGCTCTTCTCTGCCCTCTTTCCAGAGTCTCAACTCTTTTTGTGTATTGTGATAATCAGAACTGGATGCAATATTCCAAGTGTGGCCTTACCAAGGCTTTGTAAAGTGGTATTAACACTTCACTTCATCTTGATTCTGTCCCTTTATTAATGCAGGGCTAAAAGCTTCTTGGAAAGCAAGCAAGGAGATTCGGGGAGGGGGGGAAAGGGGAGGGGTCCTGCAGAGCAAATCTACACATGTTTAATCCAAAGTACACATGGATTAGGCTCCTATTTGTTTTCCGTTGGCATTTCATCTAAGGCTTCTCTCCCAACGACGTCTGAAATTCAGGGCTGTCTGGAAAGGGGGATTATTTATATAAAGCTCCTTGCTTCCATCCTGCAGGTAAATGGTGTGGGTATGTGTAGGCATGCACAGGCTTTTTTTTGTTATCCTGGTTCAGCCAGATTGCAGATGACTCACAACATCCAGCCGTTCACGCCCAGCTACGCTAAGCACTCTGCATTCAAAAGCTCAAACCGTTTGCCTTTCAAGTCTGGGTTTGCAACCTGAAATGGGAAATCATTTGCCTTCAATGTTTCTTGGCAAAAAATATCTATGGATATACAGAGCAAGAGAGAGGTCACTCCCTTTCTTTTAATAAGCAAATAATAATAATAATAATAATAATAATAATAATAATAATAATAATAATAATAATCCCCCAGTGAGACACTACACCCCCAGTGAGACACTACCTTGACGTGGTTGTGGGGCTTGTGTACTCTGAGGAAGATGAGAGCTATGCCAGAGGTTCAACCATACTGGACAGATCTCATCAGAGGAGTCAGACAAAGAGTGTCTCTCCCATAAAAAATATGGTGAGACGTAAATTGCAGAATGCCATACCGGCTCGGACGTCGCCCGGGTTAACAAGGTCCGCGCTAGATATTGGAGTTCCTGAATATGTGGTGAAAAATGGGTTACAGGACTCAGGACTGTTGGCTGAGCAACCAGGGCCAGCAGCTGCAGAACTACTGGAAGAAAAGGTGTTTACCCGTCGCAGATACACAGTGATGGAAAACAAAGAAATAATGATCTGTTACTACAGATCAAGTCCAACAAGAAGAGGATATCTAAAACGAATGTACCAGTTCTGGAAAGAACAACATCCAGAATCAGAAATAACAGAACAGAGACTAGCAGATCAATGCCGATTTATAACACGAAACAAAGTATTCACAGAAACAGAATTGGACGAACTGCAAAGGTTTAGCCAGGGCAAAGAAATCAAAGCCTTACCCGAAGTAATTCAGAATGTAGAGGCAAACCAGGGGGAGTTGGCAGTGAAGGAATCTAGCAGAGATATACAACTGTTCTCATTTGGAAACCAGGCACCTCTACCTCAGGAAGAACAAAACCCTCTAACTAAAGAAATAAAAGAATTGAAACAAAGAATAACTGAGCATCTAGAACAGCACAAAAACAACAGAATAAGGCTACCTGCATTGAAGCTTGTTCCAAAGAAACAGCTAGCACAAGCATTAAAAGATGCAAATACTGCAATATCAAGTATAAGCACCAATTCACTGCAAGAAACAAACCAACTAATGTACAGCACAGCTGCAGTTATAACAGAATACCTGGGACGTAAAATCAACAAAAAAGAAAAACAAACAAACAGTGCACCAGAAAAATGGAAGGTTAGACTAGAAAATAAGATCAGCAAGTTAAGATCACATGCAAGCAAGCTAGAACAGATGAAAGAAAAGAAGCTGAAGAACAAGAAGACCAAAGAATACCTAATCAAGAAATACCACTTAGAAACAAGGAAGATCAAGGAAGCACTGGAAATAATAAAGCAACAGATAACAGCTATAGCCAGGAAAATCAGTAGATATGAAGCTCGAATTGCAAACTATAGGCAGACTGATTACAAGCAGCGGCATGACAAAGTAGCAACAATGGTGCATTGGAAGATCTGCAAAAAATATCATTTGCCTGTAAGCAAAAACTGGTGGGATCATAAAATAGAGAAAGTCATAGAAAATGATAAAATTAAACTGCTCTGGGACTTCAGAATTCAAACAGACAAGCACCTGCAACATAACACCCCAGACTTAACACTTGTCGATAAGAAAGACAAAAAAGTCTGGATAGTGGACGTGGCAGTGCCTGGAGATAGCAGAATAGAAGAGAAAGAACTGGAGAAGATAACAAAATACAAAGACCTACAAATAGAAATAGAAAGACTGTGGCAAAAGCAAGCAAGGGTATTACCAATAGTCATAGGCTCCTTGGGTGCAATCCCAAAACAACTGGAGCACCACTTGAACACCATCATCGGCATTGACAAATTCGCTATTAGTCAATTGCAAAAGGCGGCCTTATTAGGAACTGCTTCCATCCTGCGACAATATCTGTAATACCATCAAACATCCACATCTGCCTATCCCAGGTCCTGGGTAAGGACTCGATAGGTAGACAAAATGCCAAATCCAGTCTGAACATCTGGCTGACTGTGCGATGACCCATAATAATAATAATAATAATAATAATAATAATAATAATAATAATAATAATAATAATAATAATAATAATAATAATAATAGAACCCGCAAATTCTTAAATTTCCTTGCTGAGAAAATTCAGTTTCTCAAACCCGGAAACCTTAAGACGTGTGGACTTCAACTCCCAGAATTCCCCAGCTGAAACCAGAACCAGCATTTAACTCAGTTTCTCAAATTCAGAAACCTTAAGATGTGTGGACTTCAACTCCCAGAATTCCTCAGCAAGCATGCTGCCTGGGGAATTCTGGGAGTTGACGTCCGAACGTCTCCCTTAATCGCTTTCTAGACCCACCTTGCCCGTTTTTGAGCCCCCTCGAGATGTCCTAGGGCAGGGGGTCCCCCTCAGCGCCCCAGACCTAGAAGAGGGGGAAGCTATGGGGATACGGGAGATCTTGCTCAGAGGATGGAACCCCAATTGGGGCAGGTGAGTGACACAGGATTGCCTTCGAACAGGTTCGGCTCGCCTACCTCTCTCGCACTGGGGTCCTGTGAATCCGTACACGCAGGCACAGCGGTTGGGCCCGATGCACCGGCCACCGTTTTGACACCCTCCTTCGCAGATAGCTGGGTGAGAAAGAGAGAGAGAGAGAGGCATAAATCAGGAGGTGAGCTTGGAACAAGGCTGGGAGTCGCAGGAAGATGGGCTTTGGGGTGCCTCTTCTGAATGTGTGTATGGGTGAAAAAGAATGGGGGGGTGATCTCAGAGGAGAAGAGCTCACCTGATAGGGTTTCCTACCTGAGCGGGGGGGGGATGGACTAGATGACCTCCAAGATCCCTTCCAACTTTATTGTTATTGTTATTGTTATTGTTGTTGCTGCTGCTATTATTATTATTATTATTAAATACATGATATAGTCATGCAAGGATCAACCTAATAGGGACAACCTATTCTCCAAAGAAACCTGAAGGCAGGACAAGAAGCAACGGATGGAAACTAATCAAGGAGAGAAGCAACCCAGAACTAAGGAGAAACTTCCTGACAGGGAAAACAATTAACCAATGGAACCACCTGCCTCCAGAAGCGGTGAATGCTCCAACACTGGAGGTTTTTAAGAAGAGACTATTGAATTGGTATTTTATGTTAAGAGCAATTGAAGAGATGAATTTTGGTGAAAAGATATTACAAGCTTTTACGGCAATATACCAAAAACAAACGGCACAACTTATTGTTAATGGAGGTTTGTCAGAGGTTTTTACAATAGAGAAAGGGACTAGACAGGGATGTCCATTATCACCGTTGTTGTTTGTTTTAACATTGGAAATTTTGTTGACTAAAATTCGAGAGTCGCAGGAAATAAACGGAATAGAAGTTAACAAAAAAGAATATAAGTTAAGAGCTTTTGCAGATGACTTGGTGATTAGTTTGTCGCAACCTACTTATTCTGTAGTAAAGTTATTACAGTTGATTTATCAATATGGTTTGGTTTCGGGTTTTAAGATTAATGTTAATAAGACTAAAATCCTACCTAAAAATATGACTATTCGGGAAAAGCAGATTTTGGTTAACTTGACTGGTTTTGAAATTGTTAATAAGGTAAAATATTTGGGGGTGATTTTATCTGTTTCTAATGCAAAATTGTTTAAGAATAACTATGAAAGGTTGTGGGTTAGAGTACAGAAAGACTTGAGGAACTGGGAGAAGTTGCAATTATCTCTCATGGGAAGAATTGCAGTGATTAAAATGAATGTTCTACCCAAGTTTCTTTTTCTGTTTCAAATGATACCGATTTTGAAGAATGAGATTAATTTAAGGGAATGGCAGAAAGGTATTAATAAATTTATTTGGGCAGGGAAAAAGCCAAGGGTAAAGTTTAAAATCATGCAAGACTCCCGTGAGAGAGGTGGACTCAAGGTACCGAATTTGAAATTATACTATGATGCGGTGGTCTTAACATTAATTAGCGATTGGGTAAATTTAACAAATTTGGAGATACTCCATCTGGAGGGATGGGATTTACTTTTTGGTTGGCATGCCTATTTAATATTTAATAAGAAGGTGGATCGGGTTTTTAAATCTCATATTATAAGAATCTCTTTACTTAGGGTTTGGAGAAAATATTATAAGAGTGACTTTAAAATACCATTATGGGCTATACCTTGGCATGCGATAGAGGGGATAAAAAGAGGTGTCAGAATGGATACGGTGTCTTATACACAGTTACTCAGATGGGATGGACAAAATTGGCAGTTAAAACTATTGGAAGAGTTAGTATATGAAAATATTACTTACTCTTGGTTTCAATATAGACAATTAGCAGATAGATGGAAGATGGATCGTAAGGTGGGTTTTCTCAGAGAAGATGAAAATCTTATTAAGCAAGTAAAGGACCAAAGACAAAGTCATATTAAGAGAATTTATGGGGTTCTAGTGGAATTGGATTCAGAAACAGAATTAATCAAAGATTGTATGATTAAATGGGCGCAGAATTTTGGTGAACCAGTTCTACTGGATACCTGGGAAACTATTTGGGTGAGAAATGTTAAATTTACACAAGCACAGAATCTAAGGGAGAATTTTTATAAAATGTTTTATAGATGGCACCTTGATCCACAAAAAAAAAAAATGTCTCTTATGTACCCTGACCTACAGCCTAAATGTTGGAGATGTGGTTGTTTGGATGCCACCTACTATCATATTTGGTGGTCATGCAGAAATATAAAAGCTTTTTGGATTAAGATATGGTGGAATATTCAGAGAATTTTTAGAAAGAGGGTAAAATTTATTCCACAATTATTTTTGTTAGGTATAGTTACCGATTGTGATGCAAAGGAGGTTATATTGATGTTGAATTTGATTACAGCCGCAAGGCTGTTAGTAGGACAATATTGGAAGAAGGAATCTTTGCCTACTTTGCAGGAATGGTTTCTTAAAGTATCTTATCTGGCGGAAATGGCAAAGATTTCGGCTTTTTTAAAGCAACAAACGCAAGAGAAATTTCTTGCTGTTTGGGATAAATGGATAAAATTTATACAGTTTAAAATGGATATTAAAAAATATTATATAGCTTTTTCTTAATTTCTATTTTTTATATATATATATATATATATTAGTGTTACACTCTTTTTTTTATATAATTTTTTTAATTAAGCCTATATTCTGCTCTGGGAAGCTCCAGGGGGGGGAGGGAGTGGGTATTTTGGGGAAGGGTTGTTTTGTTTTGTTTTGTTTTTTTCTTTTTTTATGCTGTTGTTGTATTGTTATTTTTTTTGTCTTTCTGTAAAAATTTATAAAAATTTTCAATAAAAAAAAAAAAAGAAGAAGAAGAGACTGGACAGCCCTTTGTCCAAAATGGTATAGGGTTTCCTGCCTGGGCAGGGGGTTGGACTAGATGACCTCCAGGATCTCTTCCAAGTCTGTTATTCTTTTTTTTCCCTTCCTTCCTTCCTTCCTTCCTTCCTTCCTTCCTTCCTTCCTTCCTTCCTTCCTTCCTTCCTTCCTTCCTTCCTTCCCTCCCTCCCTCCCTCCCTCCCTCCCTCCCTTCTCCCACACTGGAAGTCTTTAAGAAGAGACTGGACAGCCATTTGTCCCAAATGGTACAGGGTTTCCTGCCTGAGCAGGGGGTTGGACTAGATGACCTCCAAGGTCCCTTCCAACCCTGTCATTCTGTTATTCTGTATATTATGAATCAAATACATCCAGAAATGGCTTTGGGTTTTAATCCTTGCTCAGCTTTCAAATTTTCTGGGTTGAGCAATGCTTCTCGACCTTGGGAAATTTAAGACAGGTGGACTTCAACTCCCAAGGTTCCCCAGCTTAAACCTGAACCAGCATTAGTTTTTCCTCAAACTTGGCAAATTTAACCCCTTGGGACTTCAACTCCCAGAATCCCCCTGGCTTAAAGTGGCCAAGATTGAGAAACATTGAGGTAGAGTGATTTTGGGAAACAGTCACACCCAAACTTCCCAGTAAGGTGAAAATAAAATGGTTATGGGGGTGGGGAGTCGTACAGGTAGACCTCAACTTACAACAGTTTGTTTACTGACCATCTGAAGTTACAACAGCGTTGAAAACTGTGACTTATGACCATTTTTTCACTGTTGCAGCCTCTCTGTGGTCACGTCACCAAAATGCAGACACTTGGCAACTGACTCACATATATGACGGTCGCAGAGTACCCCGGGGTCAGGTGATCCCCTTTTAGCGACCTCCTGTCAATCAAAGTCCATGAGGAAGCTAGATTCGCTTAACGACTGTGTGACTAGCTTAACAACTGCGGGGATTCGCTTAGCCATGGTCTCACTTAAAATTGTCGGGGATGAGCTGTATGTTTGACTGAAAAAGCTTTGGAAGAAGAAGACGTAAAGATGAAATGGAATCTTTCTATCCTAAAGAAGGAGGGATGCTAATGTAGCCTTAAACCAGGGGTCTTCAAACTTGGCCCTTTTATGACTGGTGGACTTCAACTCCCAGAATTCCTCAGCCAGTGTGCCTTTTATGACTTGTGGACTTCAACTCCCAGAATTCCTCAGCCAGCATGGGGGAAACATGGGCCCCTCATGACTTGTGGACTTCAACTCCCAGAATTCCTGAGCCAGCATGCCTGGCTGAGGAATTCTGGGAGTTGAAGTCCACCAGTCATAAAATGGCCAAGTTTGAAGACCCCTGCCTTAAGCTAATTATCATTAGTTAATTGTTATCAGTTAATTATCCACCCGATACTTGGGCCTGAATATTGAAGCTGCCCAGGGCAGGACGTTGTTAATCCCAGTTCACGTTGCCCTTGTACATGTAGTCCTCAAGTTACGACCACAATTGAGCCCAAACTTTCTGTTGCTATGCGAGACCGTTGTTAAGTGAATGTTGCCCCATTTTATGACCTTCCTGGCCACAGTTGTTAACCGAATCACTGCAAACGTTAAGTCACACGGTCGTTGACTTAGCTTGTCAGAAGGTCGCAAAAGGGAATCACGTAAGCCCAGGATGCTGCGACCGTCATAAATAGGAGTCAGTTGTTAAGTGAATCCGGCTTCTCCATTGACTTGGATTGCCAGAAGGTCGCAAAAGGGGGTTCCTAGTGACTCAGGGTCACTGCGACCGTCGTAAATACGAGTCCGTTGCCAAACCTCTGGATTTTGATCACCTGATCAAAACGGCCGTTTCGCGTGAAAAATGGCCAGAAGTCGCTTTTTTCAGTGGCGCTGTAACTTTGAACGGTCACTAAGTGAACCGTTATAAGTCGGGGACTAGCTCCAATCGGTGGATTGGAATGGGAAGTTACCTGGAAACCCAGAAGGAAGGAAGGGGGAGAGAGGTAGGACAGGCGACTTCCCGGGTGTCGAGATCCCGTCGCACCTACGAGGCCAACGCCGTTACGCGCATCGGTCCCCTAGTGGCAGCGACGCGCCTCATTTGTGTGACGCCACGGTGGTTTTTCCAAGAGGGTCATCTGGACACTTGGCGGATGGTAGAATTTGCACCCAAGGCTTTTTTTTAAAAAAATGGGCAGGGCCGAGGGCTGCACGGTTCAAGGGCAGGGCTCTGTTTTGGGTCCAATGCTCTTCAACATCTTCATCAACGATTTGGACGAAGGGATAGATGGGGAACTCATCAAATTTGCAGACGACACCAAGCTGGCAGGAATAGCCAACACTCCAGAAGACAGGCTTCAGATACAGAAGGATCTGGACAGACTTGAACACTGGGCACTAACTAACAAAATGAAATTCAATGGTGAAAAAAGCAAGGTTCTACATTTAGGCAAGAAAAACCAAATGCACAAGTACAGCATAGGTGGCACCATGCTCAATAGTAGTAACTGTGAGAGGGACCTCGGAGTCCTAGTAGACAATCACTTAAATATGAGCCAGCAGTTTGCGGCAGCAGCCAAAAAGGCCAACACAGTGCTAGGCTGCATTAACAGAGGGATAGAATCAAGATCACGTGAAGTATTAATACCACTCTTCAATGCCTTGGTAAGGCCACACTTGGAATACTGCGTCCAGTTTTGGTCACCACGATGTAAAAAAGAGGTTGAGACTCTGGAAAGAGTGCAGAGAAGAGCAACAACATGATTAGGGGACTGGAGGCTAAAACATATAAGGAACGGTTGCTAGAATTGGGTATGTCTAGTTTAACGAAGAGAAGGATGAGGGGGGGACGTGATAGCAGTGTTCCAGTATCTCAGGGGCTGCCCCAAAGAAGAGGGAGTCAAGCTGTTCTCCAAAGCGCCTGAAGGCAGGACAAGAAGCAACGGATGGAAGCTAAGCAAGGAGAGAAGCAACCTAGAACTAAGGAGAAACTTCCTGACAGTGAGAACAATTAACCAGTGGAACCACCTGCCTCCAGAAGTGGTGAATGCTCCAACACTGGAAGTTTTTAAGAAGAGACTGGACAGCCCTTTGTCCGAAATGGTGTAGGGTTTCCTGCCTGAGCAGGGGGTTGGACTAGATGACCTCCAAGGTCCCTTCCAACTTTACTACTATTACTATTACAGGTGAGACGGGAAATTCAACCACTCAGGAAATGAGCTCCAGGCCCCCCTTGGAATGTCCCCCCACCCAGGAGCAGGGCGGCGCCTCCGGGCAGGGACGCCCGCGGTTGGGCGGAGGCTCTGCCACTCACGTTGGCCGCAGTGGGCACCGGTGTAGCCCTTCTGGCACAGACAGGCCTCCTCATTGCAGCTGCCCCCGTTCAGACACTTGGCGCCGCAGGACGACGACGGGGCTGCGGGAGGAAGGAGGGGAGTCAGTGGGGCCAAGGAAATGGGAGGGAGGAAGGGAGGAGATGGAAGAAGAGAGAGAGAGAAGGAAAGAGGGAAGGGAGGGAGGGGAGGACAAGAGGGAAGGAGAGAAAGAGAGAAGGGATGTAAGAATGGGGAGGGAGGGAGGAGAGGAGGAAAGAGGGAGGGAGGGAGATAGGGAGGAAGGGAGGGAGGGAGGAAGAACAGAAGGAAAGACAGAGGGAGGGTGGGAGGGAGGAAGAACAAAGAGAGGAGGAGATGGAAGAAGAGAAAGAGAGAGAAGGGAGGGAAGGGCAGGGAGGGGAGGACAAGAGGGAAGGAGAGAAAGAGAGAAGGGATGGAAGGATGGGGAGGGAGGGAGGAGAGAAGGAAAGAGGGAGGGAGGAAGAACAGAAGGAAAGACAGGGAGGGTCGGAGGGAGGAAGAACAGAAGGAAAGAGGGAGGAAAGAAGGAAGGAAGGAACAAGGGAGGAGGAGGCAGGGAGGAAGGAGGGAGGAAAGGAGAGAGGAAGGAAGGGAGGGAGGGAGGGAGGAAAGAAGAGGGAAGGAGAGAAAGAAAGAAAGAAAGAAAGAAAGAAGGAATAGAAGACCAGGGAGGGAGGAGGAACAGAGGAAAAAGGGGGGAAAGAAGAAAAGAAGGAGGAAGGGGAAAAGGGAGGGAGAACAGAAGAAAAGAAAGAGGAAAGAAGACGACCGAAGAAAGGGAGGGAGGAAGCAGGGAGGAAAGGAGAGAGGAAGGAAGGGAGGGAGGGAGGGAGGACAGAAGAGGGAAGGAGAGAAAGAAAGAAAGAAAGAAGGAATAGAAGACCAGGGAGGGAGGAGGAACAGAGGAAAAAGGGAAGAAAGAAGAAAAGAAGGAGGGAGATAGGAAGGGGGAAAGGGAGGGAGAACAGAAGAAAAGAAAGAGGAAAGAAGACAACCGAAGAAAGGGAGGGAGGAAGCAGGGAGGAAAGGAGAGAGGGAGGAAGGGAGGACAGAAGAGGGAAGGAGAGAAAGAAAGAAAGAAAGAAAGAAAGAAAGAAGGAATAGAAGACCAGGGAGGGAGGAGGAACAGAGGAAAAAGGGAAGAAAGAAGAAAAGAAGGAGGGAGATAGGAAGGGGAAAAGGGAGGGAGAACAGAAGAAAAGAAAGAGGAAAGAAGGAAAGAGGACAGAAGAAAGGGAGGGAGGAAGGAGGGAGGGAGGAAGAAAGGAAGGAGATAGAGAAATGGATAGGCGAGTAGGAAGAAGGCAGGGGCGGAGGGAAGGCAGGACTTTTGCAAACCTGTGTGTGTGTGTGTGTGTGTGTGTGTGTGTGTGTGTGTGTCTGTGTCTGTGTGTGTGTGTGTGTGTGTGTGTGTGTGTGTGTGTGTGTGCGTGCGCTTCTTTCAGACTCCAGACTGCCCTCCCTCAGGGTTGAACAAGAGTCCCATCTGCCCTCCGGATCTTTGGGTTGTTGTTTTTTTCCTCTTTCCAGATGTGAAGGTTGCTAAGGTTCCAGTCCCCAAATATTGACTGGAGGAGCATTACTGCGGTTCCCCCCCCCTCCCTTTTTTATGGGTCCCCAACCCACGGCCCCCTCCCCTGCCTGAATGGATGGGTGGGGCAGCTGGGGGGGGGGAGGAAGGGAGGTCTCCGTGGCTGTAAAAAATGGAGGACCCCCCCCAAAAAACGTCTTCCTGAGAGTGTCCTCCCACCAAACGCCTCCCCCCCCCCCCGCATCGGCAGATGGACGGACCGGATGGGTAGGAGATGCGGTCATCGTTTCCCGGACGAACCCCCCCCCCAGCCTCGAACCAGGTTCCCCATCTGCTCCAGGGCCCATGTGTCCCAGCCAGCCCCCACCCCTTCCTTGAGCAGAGCCCCCTCCCTGAAATCTAGACCTGTTGAGCTACGGGACGTTTGCCTTCGAACTTTCTCAGCCCTGAAATCCCCGAGTGGTCTCCCATCCCTCGCTAAGCACAGCCGGGCCTCCTCATCATTCCCGGGAGTCCTCGAACGTACGACCCACAACGGAGCCCCAAATGTCTGCTGTGAAGTGAGACAGTGAGACGGGTGTTGTGAATTTTTTTTTTTTGCCCCATTTGATGACTTTTCTCGCCGCCAGTTGCTAAGCGAGCCACTGCGGGTGCCGCGTTAGCGACACGGTCGGTAAGCAAATCCGGCTTCCCCCCCGTTGAGTCTGCTCGTCAGAAGGAATCACGTGACACCCCCCCCCGGACCCCGCAACCCGTCATAAATACCCGTCATAAATATTTGGCTCACGTGATCCTGGGCACGTGGCGATGGTCGTTAAGCGGGAAAAAAACGCTCCCGAATCATTTTTTCCCCCCCACTGTCATCATAACTTTGAATGGTCACTAAATGAACTGCTGTAAGTGGAGGACGGCCTATGTTGAGTTGGGCCCAAGTTGGCCCGGAGCCTCTTCCTCTTCCTCCCCCCCCCCGTGGGTTGGCCAAGGGTGGGCGTGCAGCCGGGCGGCTTCTTTGCCCCACTTTGTGGCAGCCTCAGCTCTGGCTGCGGTGGGAGGGGGCTGCAATGGGCAGGGGTCTCGGTTAGTGGCCAAGGGGGGCCCTCAGCAGCGGCCCAGCCCAGCGAGGCCCCCTGTTGGTGAGCTGTGAGGTTGCACTCAATAGGCGGTCTCCTGTTTAGGCCACCTCTCGGCCACGAGTGCCCGGCCTACCTCGCAGGGCTGTCCGAAGGTCACTGCGACTGTCCTCAACACAACCGTTCATTTAGTGACCGTTCAAAGGTACAACGGCGCTGAAAAAAGGGACTTACCCGCATTTTTCACCCTTAGCAACTGTTGCTAAGTCACATGATCAAAGTTCGGATGCTCGGCAACTGACTCGTGTTTATGACGGTCGCGGTGTCCCTGGGGGGGTCACGTGATCTCCTTTTGCGGCCTCCCAGCAAGCAAAGTCCATGGGGAAGAAGCCGGATTCGCTTAACGACCCCGTCACTAGCTTAACCCCCCCTGCGATTCACTTAATGACTGTGACAATAAAGGTCATAAAATGGGGCAAAAACTCACTCAACAACAAAGGTCTCACCATAAATGTCGGGCTCCGTTCTGGCCGTAAGTCGAGGGCAACCTGTACCCTGCAGGGGATTTTGAGCACGCAACCACGGGGACAGCGCAGCGGTCGTAAATGTGAGGAAAGGGACTTAAGTCACCTTTTGGGGGGGGCCTGTTTCGCTTCAAATGGCCGCAAAACAAAACGTCGTAAGTCGAGGACTGCAGGTACTTTAAGAGAAGCCCTGTTTTGCATCCAGGGGGTCCAGATCTGCTGTGCCTGTGTGTCTGGGTGTGTCTATCTGTGTGTGGTGTCTCAGTCTTTGTGTGTCTATCTGTGTGTGTATGTTTGTGTGTGTGTCTCTGTGTGTCTGTGTTTGGTGTCTCTGTGTCTGTGTGTCTATCTCTGTGTGTCTGTGTTTGTGTGTCTATCTCTGTGTGTGTGTCTGTATTTGTGTGTGTGTCTCTCTGTGTCTATCTCTGTGTGTATCTCTATTTGTGTGTGTGTGTTTCTGTCTATCTCTGTGTGTCTCTTTGTGTGTCTTATCTCTGTGTGTCTTATCTCTCTCTGTGTATCTTTGTGTGTGTCTCTATTTGTGTGTGTGTCTCTCTCTGTGTCTCTCTCTGTGTATGTGTGTCTCTCTGTGTCTCTATTTGTGTGTGTGTGTGTCTGTGTCTATCTTTGTGTATGTGTCTCTCTGTGTGTGTCTTTATTTGTGTATGTGTGTGTCTGTCTATCTTTGTGTCTGTGTCCCTATTTGTGTGTGTCTCTCTCGTGTCTATCTCTCTGTGTGTGTCTATCTCAGTATGTATATGTGTGTCTAGGGGTGTGTGTGTGTGTGTGTGTCTGTGTCTCTCTGTGTCTCTATTTGTGTGTGTGTGTGTCTGTGTCTATCTTTGTGTATGTGTCTCTCTGTGTGTGTCTTTATTTGTGTATGTGTGTGTCTGTCTATCTTTGTGTCTGTGTCTGTGTCCCTATTTGTGTGTGTCTCTCTCTCTCTCGTGTCTATCTCTCTGTGTGTGTCTATCTCAGTATGTATATGTGTGTCTAGGGGTGTGTGTGTGTGTGTGTGTCTGTGTCTCTCTGTGTATGGGTCTCTATCTGTGTGCACCTATCTCTCTCTGTGTGTCTGTATCTGTGTGTGTCTATCTGTGTGTGGTGTCTCTGTCTTTCTGTGTCTCTCTGTGTGTGTGTGTGTCTATCTCTGTCTGTGTGGCTATCTCTTTCTGTGTGTCTGTATTTGTGTGTGTGTCTCTCTGTCTATATCTGTGTGTGTCTCTATTTGTATGTGTGTGTCTCTCTGTATCTCTGTGTGTGTCTCTATCTTTGTGTGTCTTATCTGTGTGTGTGTGTATCTTTGTGTGTGTGTCTCTGTGTCTCTATTTGTGTGTCTCTCTCTGTGTCTATCTTTGTGTGTGTCTATGTGTGTGTGTCTATGTCTATCTTTGTGTGTGTCTGTGTGTTTATTTGTGTCTGTGTCTCTTGTGTCTATCTCTGTGTGTGTCTATCTCAGTATGTATGTGTGTGTCTAGGGGTGTGTGTCTCTCTCTCTCTCTCTCTGTGGGTCTCTATCTGTGTGCGCCTATCTCTCTCTCTATTATCTATCTGTGTGTGTCTATCTGTATGTGTGTGTGTCTGTGTGTCTATCTGTGTCTTTGTGTGTTTGTATCTTTCCACAACCAGGAAGCTAGCTCCCCAGGAATGTTATTAAATCCACCTGTCCATAATTGCTTTTTGTTGGTGACTGGTGGCCAGGAATGGAAACTCCATTTGAGGAGGGTCTCGCTTTCCCAGCAAAAGGGGAGGGGACAGCCCCCCAACCCCTTTTCTCACGCTGCTCCTGCAGCTCCCAAGATGCTCTGGGCCAGCTCGGCCCCCAAAGCGAGCTGGTTTCGGCCCTGCCGGGGTCTGCCTGCCCTGGGTCTCATGGCTTCCGCCCATGGCTTCTTTCAGTTCCCCTCCCTCCCTCCCTCCCAGCCGAGGACCCTCTGGAATGCAGCCCACCCCCCCCACCCCTCCCCAGCCCCCAGCCCCTTCCCCGGCTCAAATTCCTGGCATTGCTGGAAGATTGCAAACATCTGGCATCTGCAGCCCAGCCCCGTGGAAGAGACCAGCCTTCCTTGGGTTTGGGAAGGGGGCAGGGAGGCCACCCCCCTCCCCAGCCCCACTGCCCCCCCTCCCTGCAGCCAGGATTAGGGGGGGGGGACCCAGATCTTGATGTATTCAATTCAGGGGAGGACTTGTTTTCCAGTTCTTCCCGTTCCCAAGACATTTATGAGCTGCAAGTTGAAGCAACTTGCTTGAAATTTTAGTGAAAATCCAGCTGAATCTCTCTCTCTCTCTCTCTCTCTCTCTCTCTCTCTCTCTCTCTCTCTCTGTGTGTGTGTGTATGTGTGTGTGTGTGTGTGTGTCTATTAGCAATTGCTTTAAAAAAGAAAATCAGAATCCCCCCCCCCAAATAATCTGTTCAGAGAGAGGCAGATCCTGAAAGAAAAAAGGCACCCAGCAGACCATATTAGGAGATGGCTAGGATGATGATTGGTTTTGCACAGTCCAGCCAGATGTTCAGGCTAGATTTGGCATTTTGTTACCCACCTCCTTCCCAAGGACCTGGGATAAACAGATGTGAATGCTGGATGGTACTTAAAGAGTCCCATGGCAGGATGTCAGCTGATCTGAGTCAAGCTGCCTTCTGCAGTTGACCCGATGGGGAATCGGTCAATGCCGAGAGTGTTCAGTGCTCCAGATGTTTCGGGGGGAAAGCATCCAAAGAGTCTATTATTATGGGTAATATTTAGGGATTTGTGGTGAGACAGGTGGCAAACAAATTTAAATAATAATAATAATAGTAGTAGTAGTAGTAGTAGTAGTAGTAGTAGTAGTAGTAGTAGTAGTAGTAGTAGTTATGTTGCAGGTGCTTGTCTGTTTGAATTCTGAAGTCCCAGAGCAGTTTAATTTTATCATTTTCTATGACTGGGGTCATAAAATAGAGAAAGTCATAGAAAATGATAAAGTTAAACTGCTCTGGGACTTCAGAATTCAAACAGACAAGCACCTGCAACATAACACCCCAGACTTAACAATTGTCGATAAGAAAGACAAAAAAGTCTGGATAGTGGACGTGGCAGTGCCTGGAGACAGCAGAATAGACGAGAAAGAACTGGAGAAGATAACAAAATACAAAGACCTACAAATAGAAATAGAAAGACTGTGGCAAAGGCAAGCAAGGGTAGTGCCAATAGTCATAGGCTCCTTAGGTGCAATCCCAAAACAACTGGAGCACCACTTGAACACAATTGGCATTGACAAATTCGCTATTAGTCAATTGCAAAAGGCGGCCTTACTAGGAACTGCTTCCATCCTGCGACGATATCTGTAATACCATCAAGCATCCACATCTGCCTATCCCAGGTCCTGGGTAAGGACTCGATAGGTAAACAAAATGCCAAATCCAGTCTGAACATCTGGCTGACTGTGCGATGATCAATAATAATAATAATAATAATAATAATAATAATAATAATAATAATAATAATAATAATAATAATAATAATAATAATCATAATATTGCAGACAAAAAAAGTCTGCTTCCTTTATAATGTCATACCCGGTGATGCACGAGTGGAAGAGAAACAGGTAGGAAAAAAATAATGAAATATCGTGATTTACAAATTGGAAGTGGAGCAACTGTGGGGGAAGAAATCAATGGTGTATAAACCAATAGTAATAGGACATGTTTTGTTTGTTGTGTGGTTCTTTTCCCCTCTTTTTTTTTTGCGCGTGTTTTCAATATTTGGGTGTTTTGCATTTTGACTTTCCTCGAACGAGCTAAGGAAGGATGCAAGCGACAGCAGATGTCCCGAAGATGGACGGAAGATTGACAGGCCCTGTCAGGCACGCACGCACAAACACACAAACACACAAAACCACAAAAGCAAGCAGGCCTTTTTCTCACCTCCTAGAGCGCCGCAGTTGGGCGAGAGCTGCCCGCTGGAACAGGTGCACATGTTCGGCCGCGAACAGAAGCCGTCGCCGCAGGAGTTCCGGCAAATGGCTGTCGGCAAAAGAGACGGACTTGAGTGCCCGGGTGGTGGGAAATGTGGGGGGGGGGGGTTTCGAGATGGTCCCAGGCCGGAGCTTCCCCCTCGGAGCAAAGGCTGGGCTTGGGTGCGAGAGAAAGCCCGGCTGGCACGCAGGCCAGTCTGGGATGGTTGAAGATGGAGGAGGCAACGTCGTCTCCCGTTGAAGGTGTGGTGTTCCCAAAAGGCTCCTTTCCCCACAACTCCGCGGAACGGCCACTGGTCCATCCGCACGGTCGTTCCGGGGAGAGTGGGAAAGCACTCTGCAAACGCCCGGGTCCTGTCCTTTCCTTTCCTCTCCTCTCCTTTCCTCTTCTCCATCTTCCATCCCATCCCTTCTCTCTTCCTTTCCTTTCCTTTCCTTTTCTCTCCTCTTCTCCATCTTCCATCCCATCCCATCCATCCCGTCTCTCTTCCTTTCCTTTCCTTCTTTCCTTTCCTCTCATCTTCTCCATCTTCCATCCCATCCCTTCCATCCCTTCTCTCTTCCTTTCCTTTCCTTCTTTCCTTTCCTCTCCTTTCCTCTTCTCCATCTTCCATCCCATCCCATCCATCCTTCTCTCTTCCTTTCCTTTCCTTTCCTCTTCTCCATCTTCCATCCCATCCCATCCATCCTTCTCTCTTCCTTTCCTTTCCTTTCCTTTCCTCTCATCTTCTCCATCTTCCATCCCATCCCTTCCATCCCTTCTCTCTTCCTTTCCTTTCCTTCTTTCCTTTCCTTTCCTTTCCTCTTCTCCATCTTCCATCCCATCCCATCCATCCTTCTCTCTTCCTTTCCTTTCCTTTCCTTTCCTCTTCTCCATCTTCCATCCCATCCCATCCATCCTTCTCTCTTCCTTTCCTTTCCTTTCCTTCTTTCCTTTCCTTTCCTTTCCCCTTTTCCTTCTTTCCTCATTTCATTTCTTCTTCCTCCCTTCCGCTTTGCTTTGCTTTCCTTCTTTCCTTTCCTTTCTCCTTTCTTCTTTTCCTTTCCTCATTTCATTTCTCCTTCCTCCCTTCCGCTTTGCTTTGCTTTGCTCTGCTCTCCTCTTTTCTTTAGTTGAATCCCACCTTTATTATTTTTGCAATTAACTCCAGGTGACACCCCCTTTCCCCACCACAACGACCCTGTGAGGTGGGTTGGACTGAGAGAGCAACCGGCCCAAAGTCACCCGGCTGGCTGTCCTGCCTCAGGCGGGACTAGAATTCTCCGTCTCCCACTTTCTGACCTGGTGCCTTAACCACGAGATCAAACTAACACAAGGATGGACAAGGACCCCTGGATCACCTCTTAGGTTTTAAGACAGCAAAACGTGGTTCTCATCTACTTTGACCTGGTGGATATTTCTACCCATATATATATATATATATGCCGCATCAGGAGAGGGTCTTCCAGAGGAGAGACGAATCCCCCCTCCCCATTTATACTCACGGACGATGCACTGGTTTCCCCCAGGGAGAGTTTTCCAGCCTGGACAGCAGTAGGAATGGTATCGGGATCCGCAGACGTTGGGTCTGAAATAGAAATGCAACCGGCAGGTGAAGCCAAAGATTTTGCTTCCAAGATTCAAAAAGAGACCCTAGCCAGCCGTGTGCTGCAGCTGCCAAAAAGGCCAACACGGTGCTAGGCTGCATGAACAGAGGGAGAGAATCAAGATCACGTGAAGTGTTAATACCGCTTTACAAGGCCTTGGTAAGGCCACACTTGGAATACGGCATCCAGTTTTGGTCACCACGATGTAAAAAAGATGCTGAGACTCTAGAAAGAGTGCAGAAAACAGCAAGAAAAATGATTAGAGGACTGGAGGCTAAAACATATAAGGAATGGTTGCTGGAATTGTGTATGTCTAGTTTAATGAAGAGAAAGACAAGGGGGGACATGATAGCAGGGTTCCAGTATCTCAGGGGCTGCCCCAAAGAAGAAGGAGTCAAGCTATTCTCCAAAGCACCTGAAGGCAGGACAAGAAGCAACGGATGGAAACTAATCAAGGAGAGAAGCAACCCAGAACTAAGGAGAAACTTCCTGACCATGGGAACAATTAACCAGTGGAACCACCTGCCTCCAGAAGCTGTGAATGCTCCAACACTGGAAGTTTTTAAGTTTTCAAAAGCCAATAGAATAAAAGGGAGTAGCACAGCTAAGGAAAAGGGGGAAAAAATGGCGGACTGCGTTGTTTGGCGACCTCCGTGAAATGGTCGTTCGACCCCAAATGGGGTCCCGACCCACAGGTTGAGAACCACTGCAATAGGGTTTCCTGCCTGAGCAGGGGGTTAAACTAGATGACCTCCAAGGTCCCTTCCAACTTTATCATTATTATTATTATTATTATTAAAAGAGATCCGTCGCTTTTGCCCACGGATTTACTTCACAATTACATTTAAAATTTATACCGGTAATCCTCGACTAACAAAAGTCGGTTTAGGGATCTTTCGAAGTTACAACGGTACTGACAAAAAAAAAAAAAAAAAAAGTGCGACTTATGCCCGTTTTTCACACTTTCGACCATTGCAGTCACGGGATCAAAATTCGGAAACAGGCATGGACGTACGACGGTTGCCGTGTCCCTGGGTCACGTGATGCCCTTTTGCGACCTTCTAACCCGCAAAGTCCACGGGGAAGCTGGGGTTCACTCATCGACCGTGTTACTGACTTGACAACTGCAGTGATTCCCTCAACAGGGGGCTGGGCTAGAAGACCTCCAGGGTCCCTTCTATTCTATTCTAACTGTGGCAAGACAGGTCGTAAAGTGGGGCAAAACTCACGGAAGAACTGTCTCGCCTAGCGAGAGGAATTTTGAGCTCAATTGTGGTCGTACGTCGAGGAGTAAGTCACGATGGCAGCCATGGCCGTCTATTCCAGTGTTTCTCAACCTTGACCATTTTAAGCCATGTGGACTTCAACTCCCAGAATTCCACAGCCAGCAATGCTGGCTGTGGAATTCTGGGAGTTGAAGTCCACATGCCTTAAAATGGTCAAGGTTGAGAAACACTGATTTACTCAAAGCCTTGCCCATTTTCACGGGACAACTCTGTGGACACCCCACCCTCTCCTTCCATGGATGGGGACATCTGCAGTCTTCGCTAGCAAAAATAATGCTTGAGGGGGTCAACCAGAAAAGCAGATTTCAATGGATGCCTGTTTGAATTAAGCAACTCCAGAATGGAATTCTGGGAGCTGTAGTCCAACCATCTTCAAGTCACCAAGGTGGAGAAAGGCCGATTTGGATTAAAGGTGGGCCTTGAGAACTTTCGGGCTGAAAGTAAAGAATAGAATAGAGCTGGAAGGGACCTTGGAGGTCTTCTAGTCCAGCCCCTGCTCAAGCAGGAGAACCTATACTATTTCAAACAAATGACTCTCTAGTCCAGGGCTTTTCAACCTTCTCATCCACTGTACCATTTTTAGGATATGGCAACATCCGAGTACCACCAGTCGCCTAGCAAAGGGTCAAAAATGTGATGACAAAAAAAAAAAAAAGGAAAAAAGTGATAAAGTGCAGGTAGTCCTCAACTTACAACAGTTCGCTTAATGACTGTTTGAAGTTACAATGGCACTGAAAAAAGTGCCCCCCAAGCCACAGCCGAGCAAGACACCTGCCTGCCCACCCAGTGGCACACTTCCTCCTGTCCGAGGTTTTCATTGTTGTGAGCATTTCTGTTGAGGATTGATAGTGGGGGTGGGGTGGGGGGGTTGTTTGTTTTTTTATTCCCCCCGTCTGCTGGATGGTTGCAGCAGGTTTTGGTCACTTCACCTGACCCTGGGACACTGTGACCGTCATAAATATGAATCGGTTGCCGAGCATCTGAATGTAAATCACAAGACCCGGGAGAGGCTGCAATGTTCCAGCTGATCAGCGCTTCTTCTGGGCTCAGCAGAAGCCCCAGGATCAGTGCTGCTTTCCAGCTGATTGGTGCTTCTTCTGGGCTCAGCAGAAGCCCCAAGATCAGTGCTGCTTTCCAGCTGATTGGTGCTTCTTCTGGGCTCAGCAGAAGCACCAGGATCAGCGCCGAGCTCCAGCTGGAGCCTGGTGCTGATCCTGGCGCTTCCGCTGAGTCCTGACAGCCCCGAAGAAGTGCCAATCAGCTGGAAAGCGGCACTGATCCTGGCGCTTCCGCTGAGCCCTGGCAGCCCTGCAGCTCCAGCCGTCTCTTGCTCAGGCTTGTGTCGTGTTGCCGCCGGTTCAGCTCATTCCCCTCCCCAGCTATCACTTTTCTAGGATGGTCGCGTACCACCTGCCAGGTGCCAATGTACCACAGGTGATACCCGTACCACTGGTTGAAAAGCCCTGGTCTAGTCTGTTCTTAAAAACCTCCAGTGACGGAGCACCCATGATTTCTGGTGGCAAGCTGTTCCACTGGTTAATTGTTCTCACTGTTAGGAAGTTTCTCCTTAATTCCAGGTTGCTTCTCTCTTTGATCAGGTTCCAAACATTGTTTCTTGTTCTGCCCTCTGGTGCTTTGGACAATAGTTTGACCCCCTCCTCTTTATGGCAGCCCCTCAAATACTGGAATCTTGCTATCCTGTCTCCCCTATTTCTTCTTTTCTCTAGACTGGCCAAAGCCAAGTCCCGCAGCTGTTCTTCGTATGTTTTTGTCTCCAGTCTCCTTGGATCACCTTAGTTGCTCTTCTCTGAATTCTTTCCAAACTCTCAACCTCTTTTTTTGTGATATGGTGACCAAAATTGGCTGCAGTATTCCAGGCGTGGCCTTACTAAGGTTTTATAAAGTGGTACTTGATCAAGGGATTTTGATTCTGTGCCTTTGTTTATACAGCCCAGGTGTCAACACTGCTAACATCGGATGCTCTTGCTTTGACAACAGATGGAAATGCAGCCATTTTCTCTATTGCTTTTAGAGTTAGTTGCTGCTGGGAGGGGGAATGTGGATGAGAATCCAGCTAGTCATAACAATAATAGCTCAGCCCTGGGAACCCAAGAACATCGGGCCCAGAGCTGATAGTGTTTGGGCGGGCTGGAGAGCTGGGGAGGAAGCCCTCGCTTCAGGCTAATTGGGGAATGTGATTTATGACTGTTTATGGCAGCGGTTCTCAACCTGTGGGTTGGGACCCCATTTGGGGTCGAACAACCATTTCACGGGGGGTCGCCAAACAACGCAGTCCGCCATTTCCCCCCCCCCTTTTCCTTAGCTGTGCTACTCCTTTTATTCTATTGGCTTTGGAAAGCCAATAGAATAGACTCTCTTGAATAGAGTCTAATTCGATTGGCTTTCAAAAGCCAATAGGAATTGTCCAGGCTGTCTCTGCCCTGCGGAGCCCGCCAAAAGTCCCATTCTGCAAACGGTGCTGCACCAGTTGAGTAGTCCTCGACTTACGACCGGTTGAGTAGTCCTCGACTTACGACCGGTTGGGGGGTCGCGGCATTAAAAAGGTCGAGAACCACTGGTTTATGGGAGAAGGGAATTGTGCTTTGTTACTTTGTATCCAGAGGAGAGAAATTTAGTTTTTGGCTTCGATTATGTAGTGCTGATACTTTGTTTCCCGAATAAAAGATTCTTTAAGGTAAACAACGCCTCGAAGTTCTTTTGACACCAGGATTGTATTAGCTTTTGGGGCGGCGGCTGCACACGGCTGGCTCATGATCAAGGGATCGTCCACTAGGATATCTTTAGGGTCTCCTGCAGAATATGCCCACCCCGTCCTTTGTTATTTTACCAGAACACCTCAAAGGGGAGACTCCAGAGAGAGAAATGATTCGTTTTTGGGCTGGGGTTCATTCTCCGAGCTTGTTTTAATATAATTCCTGAACGTTTTGTTACCAAACTAGGTAACACCCTCACCTGCTGATGATCTTCCCAATTTGGTAACGAAACGTTCAGGAATTATATTAAAACGAGCTCGGAGAACGAACCACAGCCAAAATCTGAAACCCCAAAGCTACAAGTATTTCCTATTACTTCAAAGAAGGGATTCGTTTTTGGCAAGTCTGAGTCTGTTTGACAGTAATGAGGCTGAAGCAGCTGCTTTTCTGCCCCCGAGGCCCTCGGCTGGAACAAGTCTGAAGAATTTTTCTCCCCTGGCCAACACGGGTCTTCGGTCGGCACCAAACATCTGCCAGGTCCAGCGTCTGGCAGGATTTTTTCTTCAGCAGCCTGGAGACATCTGCCAGGGGTTGCCCCAAAGAAGAGGGAGTCAAGCTATTCTCCAAAGCCCCTGAAGGCAGGACAAGAAGCAACGGGTGGAAACTAATCAAGGAGAGAAGCAACCTAGAACTAAGGAGAAACTTCCTGACAGTTTGAACAATTGTGGAGGAATTTGCACGTGCAGCAAACTGCCATGCATTGCCCCCCACAAACCTCATAATCTTTTGATACCCTTTGTCCCAAGGAAGCAGCCAAAAGATCACCCCCTTTTGACTTAATATCTTACCTACCTAAATAATAAGTTTCCCCTTATCTCTTCCTGTCTTTATCTCTTCTTGTCTTTATCAGTTCTTTCTCCTTTTCTAATTTACCTGTATTTGTTTTACCTGCTCTCAACAGGTAATGTGTTACTAGAAAATAATTGCTTATATGGAATTTTTCAATTACTTTATGTCAACAGCTAAAGATTAAAGTTCTAAATGTAAAATGTCAGCAGTTAATGGTAAAGCCTATGTATGTAAAAAGTATATAAGAAACAATAAACTCAGAGTTGGAGAAGCTGTGTGAAGCTGTGTCATGCAGCTTCAAACCTCTGCCCAAGACATGCCTGAGTCTTTTCCTTAGCATCGTTACAAACAATTAACCCCTGGAACCACCTGCCTCCAGAAGCGGTGAATGCTCCAACACTGGAAGTTTTTAAGAAGAGACTGGACAGCCATTTGTCCATAATGGTGTAGGGTTTCCTGCCTGAGCAGGGGGTTGGACTAGATGACCTCCAGGGTCCCTTCCAACTTTATTATTATTATTATCATTATCATTTCCAAGACTAGCCATGACGCCCATCGGCCAAGATGAGTGGGACAAAATGTCCTGAGTGGGAACGAGATCCCTTAGCACAGCCTCCTTGGTGGTGTCCCCCTCCCATGGCAGAACTGGTCCCTCCAGATCCCGCTCATTGAAGAACTGTAAAAATGTAGCTTTTTAGGATAGTTTCGAGGAGAACGGAGGATCATACATCCTCCAGAAAGGGTCATATTAGATGGGGTATAATAGCTTCCCTTTGATTATATTACATTTCCTTTCTTTTCCTCCATAGGGGATTGTTGCTAACCAGTAAGAATCACTCTGATGGGAGTGAGGTTCAAGCTGGAATAATAAATACATTGAAATAGAATAGAATAGAATAGAATAGAATAGAATAGAATAGAATAGAATAGAATAGAAAAGAAAAAGGAATAGAATAGAATACAATAGAATAGAATAGAATAGAATAGAATAGAATAGAATAGAATAAGGAATAGAATAGAATAGAATAGAACAGAATAGAATAGAAAAGAAAAGAAAAAGGAATAGAATAGAAAAGAAAAGAAAAAGGAATAGAATAGAATAGAATAGAATAGAATAGAAAAAGGAATAGAATAGAATGGAATGGAATGGAATGGAATGAATTCAAACAGAATATAGAACAGAACAGAATATAGAATAGAATACAGAATAGAGTAGAATACAGAATAGAGAAGAATAGAATAGAATTTAGAATTCAGAATTCGAACAGAATATAGAACAGAACAGAATACAGAATACAGAATAGAATAGAACAGAACAGAAAGGAGGAGGAGGAGGAGGAGGAGAATAACAGAGCTGGAAGGGACCTTGGAGGTCTTCTAGTCCAACCCCCTGCTAGGCAGGAAATTCTATACCATTTCAGACAAAGGGCTGTCCATTGACCTGATGTAACCTCCCCAGTACAAGACCCGCCACAAGCCTCTCATTGATGACTCACACCTGACCCTTCACAAGACCCTCACTCAACACACCCACACCTGAAGCCCTTCTAAGCAGAAAAACACAGACCTCCCCTCAACTCCGCTGAAGATGTTACCCAGCTTGATAACGAAACATTCGGAAACCGACCCACAAGCTCGGAGAAGGAACCTCCATCCTCATCCGACACCCAAGTGACAGATATTCGGCCCTCTTGAGGACATTGAAATACCTTAAAAACTGTAACTAGAAATCAGCAGATCTGTCTCTATGGAGAGTCTCAGTCATCCAGGCCACGGTTGTCCCGAAGGTGCTTCCCCCCTCCCCAAAGGCAACTGGACTTTCTTGGCTTTCTTTTCTTTGAAGACATGTTGCTTCTTCAATTCTGAACAAGAAACTTGGTAGAAAGGAAGGAAGGAAGGAAGGAAGGAAGGAAGGAAGGAAGGAAGGAAGGAAGGAAGGAAGGAAGGGAGAAAGAAGGAAAGAAAGAAGGAGGGAAGGAAAGAAAGAAAGAAAGAAAGAAAGAAAGAAAGAAAGAAAGAAGGAAAGAAAGAAAGAAAGAAGGAAGGAAGGAAGGAAAGAAGGAAGGAAGGAAAGAAAGGAAGGAAAGAAAGAGGGAAGGAAGGAAGGAAAGAAAGAAAGAGAAAGAGAAGGAAGGAGGGAGGAAGGAAGGAAGAAGGAAAGAAAGAAGGAAGGAAGGAAGGAAGGAAAGAAAGAAGGAAGGAAGGAAAGAAAGAAAGAAAGAAAGAAAGAAAGAAAGGAAAGAAAGAAGGAAGGAAGGAAGGAAAGGAAGAATGAAGGAAGAAAGGAAGGAAGGGAGAGAGAGAGAGAGAGAGAGAGAAAGAAAGAAGGAAAGGAAGGAAGGAAGGAAAGAAAGGAAGGAAGGAAGGAAGGAAGGAAAAAAGGAAGGAAGGGAGAGAGAGAGAAAGAAAGAAAGAAGGAAATGAAGGAAAGAAAGAAGGAAGGAAGGAAGGAAGGAAGGAAGGAGAGAAAGAAAGAAAGAAAGAAAGAAAGAAAGAAAGAAAGAAAGAAAGAAAGAAAGAAAGAAAGAAAGAAAGAAAGACACCAAGAAAGTCCAGTTGCTTTTTGGAGGGGAAAAAAAAAGCACCTTTGGGGGAGAAAGCTTTGCGAAGGAGACAGAGAAAGGACATCTGGAGAGGAGAGAAGATGGAGACGGGGAAAACACTCTCCCTTCCTCGCAAGCTTGCGAGAGCCTTCGGAGAAGCGAGGGAGCCCCGATGCAGAGAACCGGTGGGCAAAGCCGGCCAGAGGTTGGGAGGATGGAGGCATCAGCCCGGGAAGAGAAGACAAGGAGAGAAGCTGCTTTGCTCCAAGCCTCCCAGTTAGCTGACCTCGAGCGAATCCAGACGGGCTCCGGCAATGTGGCTTGGCTGCTGCCAAGTCCTCTGCAATCTGCTGGTGCCAAACCAGCCTCTTTCCGCGAAGGACCTCCAAAAACACACATTTCCCCCCCCCCCCAAGACCTTCCAGATCTGGCCGGCTGCAAGAGCGCCTTCGAGGAACGAGGAGTCTTTTTCCCACCTTCCTGGGGAAGTCCCCTCCAAAGAGGCCACCAACTTGGCCCAGTTCTGGGATCCGTCAGAATGGGGTGGGCGGAGAAGCAAGGCGCTTCTCGGAAAGGCTCAGAGCTGCTAAATCATGGCGCTTAAAAGATCCCCCCCCCCCAGTTGCTTCTTTGACCAGAAAAATAAAGTCATCTCCTTGTTTTATAGTAATACTCTCGTTCCCCCATCCCCAAATTAAAAATTACTCAATGGTTGGGCCGTGTTTGGGATTCCTTCTGCGAAATGCGAAGGGACTCAGAAGACCCAGTTAAATCCCTAAGGATGCCCAGCCTTTCAACCCTGGTCAGTTTTTGCAGAGAGCCTGGGAAAACGAGCCCCAGAGTGCTTTTTCAAAAGGGCAACTGGACCGTCTTGATTTTTTTTTTCCTTGAAAATGTTCCGCTTCTCATCCAAGAAGCTTCTTCAGAAGAACCAAAGGGTCAGAACTGAAAAAGCTTCTTGGCTGAGAAGTGAAACGTCTTCCAGGAAAAACCAAGACAGTCCAGTTGCCCTTTTGACAAAGCACCTGGACTCCGAAACAGGATTTGTCCATCTCTAATCTCTACCCTGCTGGTCAGCCCCCAGAGAAGGAAATATTAAAAGGGCAGAAAAATATATTTCCTCCAAGGATCTTGAAGAGGCAGGAAAGCATGCCCAGTTTTTCTTAATAGCTCCAGGTCTCCCTTCCCCAAGCAGATGTAAATCCAGGGAGCTAGGAGATTAAGAAGACAAAGACCTAAAATCTACAAACCCCATCCAAACTCTAACTCTAAAAGTCATCAGCCCCCGGGAAGCAGGATATGACCTTTGGACATAATAAGATTGACCCATCACCATCAGAATACCAGAAAGGCACACTCAGACAGGTCAAAGTTCATGCCACAGCAACAACTCCAAACAAAAGGCTCCAGAGGGTATAAAAACCAACTCCCTACATGTGTTCAGCCCTTTTTTCTCTCCTCCTTCCTGCCAGAACCATCTTTCGGTCTGGCTCTTCCATAAACTGCAACCTTCTTTCTAAAGCAGTCGCCATGTTGTTTATCCCCGGCTTGGATGAACCAGGATGAAGACTTTTCTTCCAGATTGAGGGTATCCAGCTGTGCTGGAGGGGGAATTCTGGGAAATTCTGCCCCAGCTTGGGCGGGGGGGGGGCTTCATACAGTTCTGGTCACTACAATGTAAAAAAGATGCTGAGACTCTAGAAAGAGTACAGAGAAGAGCAACAAAGATGATTAGGGGACTGGAGGCTAAAACATAAAAGACCGGTTGCTGGAATTGGGGATGCCTAATTTAATAAAGAGAAGGACGAGGGGGGGACATCATAGCAGTGTTCCAGTATCTCAGGGGCTGCCCCAAAGAAGAGGCAGTCAAGCTATTCCCCAAAGTGCCTGAAGGCAGAACAAGAAGGAACGGATGGAAACTAATCAAGGAGAGAAGCAACCTGGAATTAAGGAGAAACTTCCTGACAGTTAGAACAATTAACCAGTGGAACAATCTGCCTCCAGAAGCAGCGAATGCTCCAATGCTTGAAGTTTTTAAGAAGAGACTGGACAGCCATTTGTCCGAAATGGTGTAGGGTTTCCTGCCTGAGCAGGGGGTTGGACTCAATGACCTCCAAGGTCCCTTCCAACTTTATTATTATTATTATTATTATTATTATTATTATTATTATTATTATTATTATTATTATTATTATTATTATGGATCATCGCACAGTCAGCCAGATGTTCAGACTGGATTTGGCATTTTGTCTACCTATCGAGTCCTTACCCAGGACCTGGGATAGGCAGATGTGGATGTTTGATGGTATTACAGATATCGTCGCAGGATGGAAGCAGTTCCTAGTAAGGCCGCCTTTTGCAATTGACTAATAGTGAATTTGTCAATGCCAATAGTGTTCAAGTGGTGCTCCAGTTGTTTTGGGATTGCACCCAAGAAGCCTATCACTATGGGTACTACCCTTGCTTGCTTTCTTCCCCTCCCCCTTCTTTTTTTCTTTTTCTTTTTAATCTCCTGCTGGCTACTCGGGAAGCTTTTTCATACTTTGCAAAATGGGCCTTTTAAAATAAAGAAATAAATTAGAAATGGTTTTTTTTTTTCCCATCGAACATTAAACCCCGTGACAGAACCGGGCTTATGGGCAAAAAGTGACACCGAGAGAGAACAAAAGAAAGCCGTTCCCCCCCCCCCCCCATGGAGCAGAGGAACAAATACTTATGACTTAAAAATTCATTAAATAACAAGATAATTAAAAGGCAATGAACCGAGGGATTGAATAATTCATATCACATTCATAATCCGTTCCGTTGGGAGATACACTTACTGTATTTTCCGGCGTATAAGGTGACCTGGCGTATAAGACGACCGCTGACTTCGGCGTCGATTTCCGCGCTTTAGAACGTCGTCTTATACGCCAGAAAATACGGTAATTGTCCTAGAGCAGCGGTTCTCAACCTGTGGGTCGGGACCCCATTTGGGGTCGAAGGACCATTTCACGGGGGTCGCCAAACAACGCAGTCCGCCATTTTCCCCCCCTTTTCCTTAGCTGTGCTACTCCCTTTTATTCCATTGGCTTTTGAAAGCCAATAGAAGAGACTCTCTTGAATAGAGTCTAATTCTATTGGCTTTCCAAAGCCAATAGGAATGGTCCAGGCTGTCTCTGCCCTGCGGAGCCCACCAAAAGTCCCATTCTGCAAACGGTGCTGCACCAGTTGAGTAGTCCTCGACTTACGACCGGTTCAGTAGTCCTTGACTTACGACTGGTTGGGGGTCGCGGCATTAAAAAGGTTGGGAACCACTGTCCTAGAGGGAGTCATAGCTTTTGCAAGTGTCATGAGGAGCTTAAATGTAAAATTTGAGAGGCTTTTCTGCGGATCTGTGGGAGGCCTCCTCCATAAAGCATTGGCTAATCCTGTCTGGCCTTGGAAACTTTATTTAGTCTAGCTGAAAACCACCAGGATGTTCCCGAGCCTATAGAGTAGGCTTGGAAGATGAAAAATAAAACCATTCTTGAAGAAATCAATGGCAAAAAAAAAACCACACACACACACACACACACACACACACACACACACACACACACACAGAGACACACACACAAAAACCTTTGTGCCGCTGTCAAGGAAATGACATGTCTCCATCTCTGACATTATTTTGAACAGCACTTTCCAAACTTGCTCACTTCAGAGCAGTGGTTCTCAACCTTTTTAATGCCGCGACCCCCCAACCGGTCGTAAGTCGAGGACGACTCAACCGGTCATAAGTCGAGGACGACTCAACTGATGCAGCACCGTTTGCAGAATGGGACTTTTGGCGGGCTCAGCAGGTCAGAGACAGCCTAGACAATTCCTATTGGCTTTGGAAAGCCAATAGAATTAGACTCTATTCAAGAGAGTCTCTTCTATTGGCTTTCAAAAGCCAATAGAATAAAAGGGAGTAGCACAGCTAAGGAAAAGGGGGGAAAAATGGCGGACTGCGTTGTTTGGCGACGCCCGTGAAATGGTCGTTCGACCCCAAATGGGGTCCCGACCCACAGGTGGAGAACCACTGCTTCAGAGGGATGGACTTTAATTCCCAGAATTCTCCACGAACCACAAACAACAAACTGATTAGGGCGCTGGAGACTAAAACGTACAGGAATCGGGTATCTCTCGTCTAGTAGAAAGAAGGACTGGGGGGGGGGGGGACACACGATAGCAGTCTTCCAATGTTTGAGGGGCTCCTACAAGGATGAGCGGGGTCAAACTACTTTCCAAAACACTGCAAGGCTAGACAAGAAGCCATAGGTGGAAACCAACCGAGAAGCAACCTAGAACTAAAGGGAAATTTCCTGACAGCCAGGGCAATCCACCAATGGAGTAGCTTGCCTTCAGAGGTTGTGGGTGCTCCATCAGTGTTTCAAGAAGAGATTGGACAACCATTTGCCTTCAAGGGTATAGGGCAGGGGTAGGCAACCTTGGCTCTTTTATGAGTCGTGGACTTCAACTCCCAGAATTCCTCAGCCAGTGCTGGCTCAGGAATTCTGGGAGTTGAAGTCCACGACTCATAAAAGAGCCAAGGTTGCCTACTCCTAGTATATCCCTTCCAAGTCTATTATTCTGTGTTTCATTCATGGATTCTGGGAGTTGGTCCACCCATCTGAAAGTGGCCCAGATCAACAGACAATGCTCTACAGTCAACCTTGAGTCATGGGTGAAGACTCCCAACTAAACGGGATGCAGGCGGGGGCCCTTCAACTTAGCACAAAATATACCACTTGGGGGGGATGTTAAACTTTATTGGAGTTTAAGGGCCTCCTGATGACACACTGACCTGACGTCTCTCAACTAATTTTCAGTAGAGCTTTCACATTGTATTGTTTTATGTGATTTCTTACCAAGTTAATGTCTTAATTTGAAGGCTACGCAGAGGTCCGTGGCACAATGCATGACAGACAAACATGTCCAATCCAATTAAATTTAATCCAACTGGACCAATCCAAATCAAATCCAGCCAACACAACATGACACAACACAATCCACTCCAACACAACACAACATGATCCAACTCAACTCAACCCAATGCAAGCCAAACCAAGCCAAACCAGCCCAGTCTAATCCAACCCAATCCAAAACAATCTAACACAATCCAACTCAACCCAACCGAGATCATCCTATGCAATCCAACTCAACCCAGACCAACCCAATCCAATGAAATCTATGGTAATCCAATACAACCCTACCCAACACAAGTCAAATCAACCCAATCCAATCCAATCCAATCCAACTCAACCCAACCCAACTCAATCCAACCCAACCCAATTCAACCCAACTCAACCCAACCTAATGCAATCCAACCCAACCCAACCCAATGCAATCCAACTCAACCCAACCCAACCCAACCCAATGAAATCCAACTCAACCTAACCCAACCCAATGAAACCCAACTCAACTCAAATCAAGCCAACTCAACTCAACCCAACCCAATGGTGCAACTGGGGCAGGAGACAAGCGGCTGCCCCATTGCCCCATTGCCTGCCCTCTTGACTTCTTTGATCATCCCTTGGAGACAGCCCTATTCACTCTTTCCCCGTGCAGGTTCGCTTCTTCTGTAAGGGTGCCCAGCTGGAGCTGGACCTACGGGGAGACCACATGGGGGCAACATCTGTAGACCAGGTGAGGTGTTTTTTTCCTCCAGGGAGGCGCTCTCTTTGCCCCCCCTCCTGGCTTTAAGGGGGCTTATCCGAGCCAAACCTGGTGGGTGCCTCCCTGGCATTTTCCCCCTTCAGCTCCCCTCCTTCACTGTAGCAAAAACTTTCCACTGAGATCAGAGAGGGGGGGGAGGAGAAAAGGGGGGGAGATGAAAGGAGCGTGCAGACCCACCCCCACCCCCCACCCCCAGCCTAGAAAAGACCTCACACCAGGACTCCTCCATGCCTGGCAGGGTGCTCAGCTTAACCTTGTTTGCAAGGTGGGCACCTGGCCTGGCTAGGGCAGTAGTGTGGGAGAACTTCCTTACTCTCCAGGGGCGGCCCACCCCTCCCTCCCCAGCCCTGGGTTCAAGCCTTCCACATCAGACTTTTGTGAGCTGGCTTAACTCCTGCCCCGCAGCGGGGCCCTTTTTTCACACCAGTTAGTGGTGAACTATTCCCCCCTCCCCTCGTTCCCTGCCCCGTTGGGCGGTGGGCCCACAGAGACCCCTGAAGCTGTCAGAGTTACCGGCTTGGACCAACTCGATTGCCTGATCCTGATGGGGGGGGGCTCGGGAAGTTTTCGAGAATATACGGCATGCAGAGAAACAAGCAAGGGGTTTTGTGGGTCTCTCTCCCCCTTAAAAAAAACCCACCAAGGTTCTAGTCCTCATGGCTCAGAATAAAAGGAAGACAGTCCTCGACCATTTGGGGACCAGAATTTCCTCTGCTAAGCGGGGGCGATTAGCTGAGCGAGTCACACCCAATTTTGTGACTTTTTTTTTTTGCCCCCACTGCAGTCGTTAAGTGAATCGTGGGGTGGGGGGAGTCATTGAATGAATCTGGCTTTCTCCCTTTGACTTGGCTTGTCGGTCACGTGACTCTGGGAGGCTGAAACTGTTATAAATAAATGCCGGTTGCTGGTCGTTGTGTGAAAAAAAATAGTCAAAAGTCTCTTTTTTTCAGTGCCATTGACCCTGAATTACAAATATTCCGAAGGTGATGCATTCACTCTTCCATTAGTTGGTCTTTCTTTCTTTCTTTTTTTCTTCCTTCCTTCCTTCCTTCCTTCCTTCCTTCCTTCCTTCCTTCCTTCCCTCCCTCCCTCCCTCCCTCCCTCCCTCCCTCCCTCCCTTCTTTCTTTCTTTCTTTCTTTCTTCTTCTTTCTTTCTTTCTTTTAAATTCTCCCTCCCCCGAAGAGGCTGGGGGTCTGGGGATTAAACTGCCCCCCTTAACCATGGTGAAACTCAACCAATCACAGGGTTGGGGCCTGTGACCTTTCCACATCGACCTAGCTGCCTTCACACAGTCCTCGAACCGTGTCATCAGGGAAGGGAACTGACGATCATCTAGTCCAGCCCGCTGCATTTGCAGGAAAACCAGCCGAATCTTGTCCGGAAACCCTCCGGCAATGGTCCAAAAGATGCTTTCTTCAACAGGCAACTGGACTTCCTTATTTTTTTTCTCTGAAGACGTTTCCCTTGTCATCCCAGAAGCTTCTTCCGCTCTGACTGAATGTTGGGGGAAAGAAGGATTTATACTCCTTGCAGACAGAGCTGGTCATTTGCCTTCTTTGAGAGAGTCGTTGAGGCCACTCGGAGGCTTGTCTGTGTCCTCAGGGTCATCTGAGGGGTGCAAATGGGGGTGGAGCCTTCTTGGAACTGCTGAGGACACCATCTACTAGTCCAGTGGTTCTCAACCTTTTTAATGCCGCGACCCCCCCCCCCAACCGGTCGTAAGTCGAGGACTACTCAACCGGTCGTAAGTCGAGGACTACTCAACCGGTTGTAAGTCGAGGACTACTCAACTGGTGCAGCACCGTTTGCAGAATGGGACTTTTGGCGGGCTCAACAGGGCAGAGACAGCCTGGACAATTCCTATTGGCTTTGGAAAGCCAATAGAATTAGACTCTATTCGAGAGAGTCTATTCTATTGGCTTTCAAAAGCCAATAGAATAAAAGGGAGGAGTAGAATAAAAGGGAGGAGCACAGCTAAGGAAAAGGGGGAAAAAATGGCGGACTGCGTTGTTTGGCGACCCCCGTGAAATGGCCGTTCGACCCCAAATGGGGTCCCGACCCACAGGTTGAGAACCACTGTTCTAAGGAATTAATTTGCGTGATATATGTATGATTTTGTTTTAGGATAATTGATAGCCCAATCACCACGTTGTTTCTCAAGCACGTTTATGTAAAAATGAAAAAAAAAACGGATAAAATTTCTTCATAAAACCATGCAAATGACCAGCTCTGTCTGCAAGGAGTATCAATCCTTCCCTTCCCCACCATCCAGTCAGAGCTGAAGAAGCTTCTGGGAGGAGAAGCGAAACGTCTTCAACGGAAAAAACAAAAAGTCCATTTTGGAAAGTCCTCTTGAAAAAGCACTTTGGGGACCACCAAGTCCTGGAGGATGGAGAACCTCCATAGACCTCCGGTAACGGAGCCCCCCCACCACCGCCCCCCACCTGGATCTGAGGAAGGAGAGCCCCCCCCCCCGGACTTACCCACGCAAGGATTCGTGGCCCCTCCGTCGCACCCGGCTGGGTGGGGGCTTCCTTTCCGAGTCGGAGAATCGGCTGGCCTGGACTTCCTCCCGCTGCTCGCCGGTGGCCACCTCTTGGCGGAGAGCCAGCGATGCCCAGAAGCCCAGGGCAAAGTGGGCGAGCCAGACCGCGGCCCTCATGATGGGATCTGGGCGTCCAAAGAGGGTCCGTTGGGCAGGCAGGTCCAACGGGCACGGGGCAATCCAAGACCCCTGTGAGAAGGTTTACAGCAAAATGTAATTTCAACCTATTTTTTTTTTAACCGTTTCTATCTTTCCCCTGGAAATATGAACGGACTCCACAAAGGGCTGAGAAATCGGGAGCTCCGCTACATATTTATTTATTTATGAGACTTATATACCGCTTTAAGTGCGAGCACTCTCTAAGCGGTGTACAATGTGTATATATACAATGTGTATGTATATATATATATATATATATATATATATATATATATATATATATATATATATATATATATATATATATTTACATTGCCCCCAACCATCTGGGTCCTCCTTTGACCTACCCCGGAAGGATGGAAGGCTGAGTCAACCCGGAGCCGGTGAGATTTGAACTACTGACCTGCTGAACACAGTCAGCTAAAGTGGCCTGCAGTACTTGCACTCTAACTGCTGCGCCACCTCGGCTCTTATAATTGACAATCGAGCTGAAGCTAAATGAATCGAGTGAAAATAGCAAATGGGGGGGGGGCGGGAATCCTTCGCTCAAACTTCCTCTCAAGCCCCCCCCCCAAATAAGTTACCCAGACCTAATTCGCATGTCAAAGGATATGGTCAGCAAACAGTGAGGTTAGGTCTCCCAGAGGAACGGGCATATTCACAAGAATAAACATACACACACACACACACACACACACACACACGGGCGCGCGCGCGCACACACACACACACACACACATGGCCCTCAAGTGTCACCCTAGAATCATCACCTAGACCAGGGTAGGCAACCTTGGCTCTTTTATGACTCGTGGACTTCAACTCCCAGAATTCCTCAGTCAGCATGGGGGAACTATGGCCCCCTCATGACTCAGGGACTTCAACTCCCAGAATTCCTGAGCCAGCATGGGGGAACTATGGCCCCCTCATGACTCGTGGACTTCAACTCCCAGAATTCCTCAGCCAGCATGGGGGAACTATGGCCTCCTCATGACTCGGGGACTTCAACTCCCAGAATTCCTCAGTCAGCATGGGGGAACTATGGCCCCCTCATGACTCAGGGACTTCAACTCCCAGAATTCCTCAGCCAGCATGGGGGAACTATGGCCCCCTCATGATTCGTGGACTTCAACTCCCAGAATTCCTCAGCCAGCATGGGGGAACTGTGGCCCCCTCATGACTCGTGGACTTCAACTCCCAGAATTCCTGAGCCAGCATGGGGGAACTATGGCCCCTTCATGACTCGTGGACTTCAACTCCCAGAATTCCTGAGCCAGCATGGCTCAGCTTGGAAACCTCTCCCTTTCCCCTCAGCATGGCTGGCTCAGGAATTCTGGGAGTTGAAGTCCACGAGTCATAAAAGAGCCAAGGTTGCCTACCCGACTCCAGGGAGATCAAAACGCTGGGGAATTCTGGGAGTTGAAGTCCACCCCTCTTGAGAAAGATTGTCCTTGTAGGAAGCGCAAAGGCAGGGAGGGGGGTTAATGCAGTCCTGCCTGTGTCCTTTTATCCCCCTTGATCAAGGGGGCAGCCAGGCACGGTGTTTCCCAAGGAGACCCCCCCCTCCTTCCTCTCTCTCTCTCTCTCTCTCTCCCTCCTTACCTCCCACCCACCCCCCCTTCCAGCAATCTCTCTGAGAGACGGCCTGCTCCCCAGTGGCTCCTTATCGCTTTCCCAGGCCTGCCCGTTATCCGGCCCAGGAATGCTTGGCTGTTCCTCCTTTCCCAATTTGGACAACTGGAACACACATCCCTGCCCTCGCCCAGCCACCGGCTCCCGGCTCGCCTTGATCTTTCTTTAACCGGATGCCGGGAAGTGAAAAGTCCTGACGGACGATGAGGAATGCAAACCGGGACGTGCAAAAGCGCCAGGCAGAATAACAGAGTTGGAAGGGACCTCGGGAGGTCTTCTAGTCCAACCCCCTGCTCAGGCAAGAGACCCTAGACCATGTCAGACAAATGGCTGTCCAGTCTCTTCTTTAAAACTTCCAGTGTTGGAGTATTCACAGCTTCTGGGGGCAAGGAGTTCCACTGGTTCATTGTTCTCACTGTCAGGAAGTTTCTCCTTAGTTCTAGGTTGCTTCTCTCCTTGATGAGTTTCCATCCGTTGCTTCTTGTCCTGCCTTCAGGCGCTTTGGAAAAGAGCTTGACTCCCTCTTCTTTGGGGCAGCCCCTGAGATACTGGAACGCTATCATGTCTCCCCTCGTCCTTCTCTTCATTAAACTAGACAGATCCAATTCCATCAACCATCACAATGCTGATGCAACCTGGCACTTTGCAATAAGTAAGTGGGTTTTGGGTTGCAGTTTGGGCACTCGGTCTCTAAAACGTTCGCCATCACTGCCCTAGACCATTTCAGACCAATGGCTGTCCAGTCTCTTTTTAAAGACTTCCAGTGTTGGAGCATTCACCGCTTCTGGTGGCAGGTGGTTCCACTGGTTAATTGTCCCTCACTGTCAGGAAATTTCTCCTTAGTTCTAGGTTGCTTCTCTCCTTGATTAGTTTCCACCCGTTGCTTCCTGTCCTGCCTTCGGCGCTTTGGACAATAGCTTGACTCCTCTTCTTTGGGGCAGTCCCTCGGATATTGGAAGACTGCCATCCTGTCCCCCCCCCCCCCGCGGTCCTTCTCTTTCACCAGACCCAACTCCAGCAACTGCTGGTGCAGCCACCTGAACCACCAGACTTCTCCCAGCAAGATGTTCTGAGCCCCCCGCCCCCTCTGGCCCCCCCTGGGGGGGGGGAGAGCTCCGAGAGGGAGCCAGGAACAAAATGGGGCAGTGGAGGCGTTCGGCTTTTCGGACTTTGTCCAAAAGGGCTTCCGTTTTTTCTGCCTCGCTTGCTTGTGAACTCCTTGCCATTTTCTCTTTCGAAGCCTTTAAGTCCATTTTTCCGAAGCCCCCCAGCTGTCTCCCCCCTGGGACTGAGGGGAGAGAGGCTATGGGGGGGCTCAGAAGAAGAAGGGGCTCGCATGCCCCCCCCACCCCAACATTACCACTACCTTCAATAGCTTGCCTTCAAAAGATGTGGATGCACCATCCCTGGAGGCTTTTAAGAAGAGAGTGGACAGGAGTAGGCCGTCTTGGCTCTTTTATGACTGGTGGACTTCAACTCCCAGAATTCCTGAGCCAGCCATGCTGAGGGGAAAGGGAGAGGTTTCCAAGCTGAGCTATGCTGGCTCAGGAATTCTGGGAGTTCAAGTCCACGAGTCATGAAGCGGTCTAGGCCTAGGCAAGAGTAGGCCACCTTGGCTCTTTTATGACTTGTGGACTTCAACTCCCAGAATTCCTCAGCCAGCATGGGGGAAATATGGCCATTTCATGACTTGTGGACTTCAACTCCCAGAATTCCTGAGCCAGCCATGCTGAGGGGGAAAGGGAGGTTTCCAAGCTGAGCCAGGCTGGCTCAAGAATTCTGGGAGTTGAAGTCCAGGAGTCATGAGGGGGCCCAAGTTCCCCCATGCTGGCTCAGGAATTCTGGGAGTTGAAGTCCACGAGTCATGAAAGGGCCAAAGTTTCCCTCATGCTGGCTGAGGAATTCTGGGAGTTGAAGTCCACGAGTCATGAGGGGGGCCATAGTTCCCTCATGTTGGCTCAGGAATTCTGGGAGTTGAAGTCCACGAGTCATGAGGGGGCCATAGTTCCCCCATGCTGGCTGAGGAATTCTGGGAGCTGAAGTCCACGAGTCATGAGGGGGCCATATTTCCCCCATGCTGGCTGAGGAATTCTGGGAGCTGAAGTCCATGAGTCATGAGGGGTCCATAGTTCCCCCATGCTGGCTCAGGAATTCTGGGAGTTGAAGTCCACAAGTCATGAAGGGGCCATAGTTCCCTCATGCTGGCTCAGGAATTCTGGGAGATGAAGTCCACGAGTCATGAGGGGGCCATAGTTCCCCCACATTGGCTGAGGAATTCTGGGAGTTGAAGTCCACGAGTCATAAAAGAGCCAAGGTTGCCTACCCCTGGTGTCCTGCTTGAACAGGGGGTTGGACTAGAAGACCTCCGGGGTCCCTCCCAACTCTGTTATTCTGAATGATTGATTTCCCAGTGGTTTTCCAGCCAAGGTTTCAGTTGGGTCCAAACCTCTTGATTAGGTTTGTGGAAATCAGGCAAGGTCACCTGGGTGCTTCTCTGCCTGGTTTAAAAATAGCAAAGTACCTCTGATTGCAGCACCTGAACCAGGTATGCCCTTCTAAGTTTTGCTCCACACTCATGAGGACTGGAATCTTTACTATTTAAAGGTACAGATCCCCACTCGGGCCAGCGGTCCTTCTGCCTCCAGCACCCGCGACCCTAAAGTAAGACCCTTCCACTCGTGCAAAAGCAATCCTTATTTTAAAGATTTGCCCATGGTTGGAATTGGCAACCCTCCGGGGGGGGGGGAGCAGCTTCTGGGTAGTTGCCCTGTTTTGAATCCGGTCCCTCGTTGGAGGAGCTGAAGTGGGGGCCCAGCCGAGCTTCCCTTCTTGTGTTTATCTGAGTTTCTCCTGGAGAAAATTCAGCCAGGGGGATTTTGAGAAAGTTTTAAAGCCAGCGGTTCTCATCTTTCTAATGCCGCGACCCCATAATACAGTTCCCCATGTTGTGGTGACCCCCAACCACTTATACATCACCGGGTGCCAGGGGCGTGGCCAAAGAAAAGGGGGTAAAAATGGCGGACAGCCTTGTTTGTCGACCCCCGTGAAATGGTCGTTCGACCCCAAATGGGGGTCCCGACCCACAGGTTGAGAACCACTGGGCTAGGGTTTCCTGCCTGAGCAGGGGGTTGGACTAGATGACCTCCAAGGTCCCTTCCAACTTTACTACTACTACTACTACTATTATTATTATTATCAAAACCCACTGAAATCAATGACTTTCATTTAGGAATCTCTGAGCTTGGGTATTTTTTTCGCAGATGCTTCATTTCCAAACTAGCTAATAATAATAATAGTAGTAGTAGTAGTAGTAGTAGTAGTAGTAGTAGTAGTAGTAGTAAAGTTGGAAGGGACCTTGGAGGTCATCTAGTCCAACCCCCTGCTCAGGCAGGAAACCCTAGCCCAGTGGTTCTCAACCTGTGGGTCGGGACTCCATTTGGGGTCGAACGACCATTTCACGGGGGTCGACAAACAAGGCTGTCCGCCATTTTTACCCCCTTTTCTTTGCCACGCCCCTGGCACCCGGTGATGTATAAGTGGTTGGGGGTCACCACAACATGGGGAAGTGTATTATGGGGTCGTGGCATTAGAAAGGTTGAGAACCACTGTTTTAAACCAAGGAAGAAGGAAGGAGGAGATGAAAGTAGAAGGAGGGAGGGAGGGAGGAAGGGAGGGAGGAAAGGAAGTAGGAGTGAAGGGAGAAGGAAGGAAGGAGGAGGGAAGGAGGAAGTAGGAAGGGAGGGAGGGAAGGGAAGGGAAAGGAAGGGAGTAGGAGCAAAGGAGGAAGGAAGGAAGAGAAGGAAGAGAAGGAAGGAGGAAGAAAGGAGGGAGGAAGAAAGGAAGGAGAGGGGAGGGAGGGAGGGAGGGAAGGAGGGAGAGAGGAAAGGAAAGAAGGAAGGGTTGGAGGGGAGGGAAAGGAGGGAAGGAGGAACAAAGGAGGAAAAAAGAGAAGGAAGTAGGAGGGAGGAGAAAGAAGGAGGAAGGAAGGAGGAAGGAAGGAAGGAGAGGGAGGTAGTAAAAGAAGGAAGGAAGGAGATGAAAGTAGAAGGAGGGGAGGGAGGGAGGGAAGGAAGTAGGAGTGAAGGGAGAGAAGGAAGGAGGAGGAGGGGAGGAAGTAGGAAGGGAGGGAGGGAAGGGAAGGGAAAGGAAGGGAGTAGGAGCAAAGGAGGAAGGAAGGAAGAGAAGAGAAGGAAGGAGGGAGGATGGAAGGAGGAGAGGGGAGGGAGGGAAGAAAGGAAAGAAGGAAGGGATGGAGGGGAGGGAAAGGAGGGAAGGAGGAATGAAGGAGGAAGGAAGAGAAGGAAATAGGAGGGAGGAGAAAGAAGGAGGAAGGAAGGAAGGAGAGGGAGGAAGGAAAAGAAGGAAGGAGATGAAAGTAGGAGGGAGGGAGGGAGGGAAGGAAGGAAGGAGATGAAAGTAGAAGAGGGAAGAAGGGTGTGGGAGGGGAGGGAGGGAAAGGAGGGAGGAAAGGAAGGAAGGAAGGAAGGAAGGAAGGAAGGAAGGAAGGAAGGAACTCCTGGAAGTTTTCAACCCCGTCCACTTTGGGAAGAGGGGAAATTGCACTTCCCCTAGGCTGGGCTCTTTGGAGGGGAGACAATCAGCTTCCTGCAGGGGTGAACTCCCCAGCGTGGGACGGCCTCTGAGCACAAGCAGAGTCCCTTGCCAGGGCTGGCAAGGGGCTGTGGGCTGTCCCCTCTTCCGGGAAAAAAAAAAAAAAAAACCCAGGGAGCACCTGGGCCCAGCGCTGGAAAGTCCCTTCGCCTCCGGGACTGGAGTCTCTGGGGCTGGGGGGGGGGGAGTTGCTGAAGGCGGAAGGAACAACAGGGGGGGGAGATATGGTTGAGTTACAGGACGGAGGATGGCGATTCCCACCAGGACGTCCTGTGGCTCCCAGTGTGGCCAATCAGATCAGTTCAGAGGCAGCAGCCGTCCCCCCACTTTCCCCCCCCCCCCCCCCCGTCAGCCTGGTGCCCCCCAGTGGGCAGAAATTAGAGTTTAGGTTAGTTCCTTCTTCCCTCCCTCCTTCCTTCTCCTCCCTCCCTTTTTCCTCCCTCCCTACTTCCTTCTCTTCCTCTCTTTCCTCCCTCTTCCTACTTCCCTCTCCTTCTTCCTCCCTCCCTCCTCCTCCCTCCTTCTTTCTTCCTCCCTCCCTCCCCTCCCTTTACTTACCTCTGCTACCTACTTCCTCCTTTCTCCTCCTTCTACTTTCCTCTCTACCTCCCTCCCTCCCTTCCTCCCTCCTTCTACTTTCCTCCCTCCCTTTCTTCCTCCCTCTCTTCTACCTTCTTTCCTATTTCCTTCCTTCCTCCTCTTTCTTTCTTCTTTTCTTTCTTTCTTCTTTCCTTCCTTCCTTCCTTCTTTCTTTTCTTTCTTTCTTCTTTCATTTCTCTCTCTCTCACACACACACACACACACACATACATATACATATTGTGCTCTTCTCCACCCCCCCTTTTCCTTCCTTCTTTCTTTCTTTCTTTTTCTCTTTCATTTCTCTCTCTCTCTCTCTCACACACACACACATACATACATACACATATTGTGCTCTTCTCCACCCCCCCTTTTCCTTCTTTCTTTCTTTCTTTCTTCTTCTTCTTCTTTCTTTCTTTCTTTCTTTCTTTCTTTCTTTCTTTCTTTTTCTTTCTTTCTTTCTTTCTTTCTTTCTTTCTTTCTTTCTTTCTTCTCCTTCCTTCCTTCCTTCTTTCATCTCTCTCTCTCTCACACACACACACACACACACACATACACATATTGTGCTCTTCTCCGCCCCCCCCCCTTTTCCGGCGACAAGCAGATGCTAGTCCTGGCCCACCGACAGGACCGTTGCTGGGAACCCCCAGTTCACACCTGCAATCGCTTTGCGTCCCCCCCCCCCAGCTTTTCTCGACCTTTGCACCCTCCGTCCCCGACAGGCTGGTAACTGCTGACACTGCCCGGTCTTTTCCCCCCCCCCCTCCCCCTCGCCGGAGCATCCCCGAGGTGGCTGCAGATGGGAGAAAACGGCCACGCTCGCCCACCGGGACCACCACCCCAGTTTCTGGCGACGGGGGGAGGTTAGAGACCCTCCCCCTTTCTCACAACCCCGGGAAAGCCCGCACTTGGCCCCGAAGTCACAACCGGCCAATCCTCCCGCCGGCCGGGAGGAGCTCCGGAGCCCTGCTGGGGCAGGGGGAGAGTAACGGAGGAGGAGGAGGTGGGGGGGAAGCGAAAGCGACCCCCTCCCCGGGAACAAAGAGGCGGGGGCTGCCCGCCGGGCTGTCTGCCAGGCTTCCCCGGGCCGGGCCGGGCCAGGCGAGCGGAGCCGGGGCCGTCGAAGCAAAGGCGGGCCACTAAGGCCGGGAAGCCCCCTCCCCAATCCGCCCCCCTCCCCAGCCAAGGGCCGGGAGGGCGCGGCGAGCAGAGCGCCGGTCCCGGGGCGCCCCGTCTCAGTTCCCGCCGCCCGCCCTCCCGCCCGCCGAGCGGGGACCGCAGCGGCCCCTCCTTCGGGGAAAGCAATTGGGGCGGGGGTCGCGGCGGGGAACAGGCAGCCTCCAAGGGGAAGAGCCCACCGGTGGCGGAGGGGGGGGGAAGAATCCCCTGCCTTAGGGCGGGCAGCCCCCTGAAGGCTGCAATCGGGGAGGGAGTGGGTGGGTGGGGGGCTTGGTGGGGACTCCGGGACCCCCTCCCTCCCCCCTCCCCCAAGGCTGCGGACAGAGCAGGGGGACCGGGATCCCGCCGGGGGACGGGGGGGGGGATCGAGGCGGAGAGGAATCCCCCCCCCTCTCCGCGCGTGCCAGAACTGAACAAAGAAAGTTGGGGTGGGGGGGGCGGGAGGGAGGGAGGGGGCGAGAGAGAGAGAGCCCCCCCACTCCAAGCCAAGGAAAAAAAAAAAAAAAACCCCGACCCGCGCGCCCCCTGCCCAAAGCCCCGGGGCTGGGGAGGGGTCCCTGGAAGAAGCTACCTTGGGCGGCCAAGTCCCGAGCTGAGTCGGGGGGGCTCTTCTTTTGTTCGGAAGCGCCGAGCCGGGCGGGAGAAAAGCAGTTTAAGCGAGGGGAAAGGTACTCCCTCGCCCACTGGGGCAGGGGGGAGGGTCTTGCAGCTGGGGAAGGGGTGCCGGGGGGGAGGGAAAGGAACGGCTGCATTCTTCAGCCAAAAGTTTTTAAGGAGGGGGGGCGGGGGAGAGAAGGAGAGACGGGGGCTGGGTTTTTTTTTTTTTTTTTTTCCTTCCTTCCTCCCCGGCTCTGCTGGTCTTCGAAGGTCTCCATCCAAGCCATCTGCTGCCATGCCCCCCCCCACCCCCACCGCAGCCCTCTGACTTCAGAAGTAAAGCCGTGGTGGGTGGCAGTGGGGCTGGGGTGGGGGGGGGTGGGGGAAGGCGAGATGGAAATTAATAACACGGCCTCGACTTCAAAAGACACCCCAGGCGCCTTGCTGAGAAGAAAGGTAGAGCTTTTTGGAGGGGGGGGGGCGGCTGTGGCAGGAAGAGACTTCAAAGGTGCAGGAGGGAGAGAAGAAGGCCTGCCCCACACACAAGCCCCCCCTTTGCAAAAAGGGTTGGGGGGGACCAGCCCTGGAGGGAAAGGCTGGCATTTTGCTTGGTGGGGGGGGATGTCTCTAAAAAAACAGAATAGAATAGAATAGAATAGAATAGAATAGAATAGAATAGAATAGAATAGAGCTGGAAGGGACCTTGGAGGTCATCTAGTCCAACCCCCTGCTCAGGCAGGAAACCCTGCACCATTTCGGACAAATGGCTGTCCAGTCTCTTCTTAAAAACTTCCAGTGTTGAAACATTTACTGCTTCTGGAGGCAGGCTGTTCCACTGATTAATTGTTCTCACTGTCAGGAAGTTTCTCAGTAGTTCTAGGTTGCTTCTCTCCTTCATGCGTTTCCATCCGTTGCTTCTTGTCCGGCCTTCAGGCGCTTTGGAGAATAGCTTGACTCCCTCTTCTTTGGGACAGCCCCTGAGATATTGGAAGACTGCTATCCTGTCCCCCCTTGTCCTTCTCTTCGTTAAACTAGACATACCCCATTCTAGCAACCATTCCTTATATCTTTTAGCCTCCAGTCCCCTGATCCTCTTTGTTGCTCTTCTCTGTACTTTTTCTAGAGTCTCAACATCTTTTTTGCATCGTGGTGACCAAAACTGGATGTCGTATTCCAAGTGTGGCCTTACCAAGGCCTTGTAAAGCGGTATTAACACTTCACGTGATCTTGATTCTATCCCTCTGTTAATGCAGCCTAGCACTGTGTTGGCCTTTTTGGCAGCTGCAGCACACGGCTGGCTCCTATTTAAGTGATGGTCCACTAGGATTCTGAGGTCCCTCTCACAGTTACTACTATTGAGCAAGGTACCCCCTATGCTATACCTGCGCATTTGGTTTTTCTTGCCTAAATGTAGAACCTTGCTTTTTTCACCGTTGATTTGTGCCTGGCGATGTGAGCCTTCGAGCGTCACAGCGCTCTTTGGCAGCGGAACAGCGTCCTATGAAAGGCCAAAGCTGGCTCGCTCTACCGTCAACCTAGAAAGGCCTGATCATTGTTAGAAAGTCCTCTCGTCTTCCAGAAGATGGAAAAATCTATTGTGGAGAGGATGATGGGCCTCGTGGCTCCCCTCCCCTGTAAAACAGAGAGCAGATCCTTAGAATTGATCCACCATTGCTCTCGTGCTGGCCGAACTGGGATTCAGTTCCCCCTCCACCCTCCCCCATGTTTAGACATTGGGGGGCATTTGAGGACACCCCCCCCCCGCCTCTTTGCCATGAGAGGCTGGAGCTGCAGGGGCCCTAATAACCTCCCGCTTAGACTACTGCAATGCATTGTGTGTGGGGCAGCCCTTGGAAGCTTTGGGGAGACTCTCTCTCTCTCTCTCTCTGTGTGTGTGTGTGTGTGTGTGTGTGTGTGTGTCTGGAATGGAATAAAGCAGAACGGAACAGAACAACAGAACAGAACAGAACCAGAAAGAATGGAATGGAATAGGCTTAGGTCTTGCTGCTACCAAAGGAGATTTGGTCACATGTGCGGGGGGGGGGGGCGGGGAATCAGGCCCACCAGAGCCCCCCCCCCTCTCACTCCCCCTAGATGCATCTAGGGAGATGGAAGGCAGCTACCAGATCTCCCCCCACCCCACATTCTTGGGGGGCTGAAAGCAGGAGATCAAGCACGTTTCTCCCAC
>CM077918.1:2237654-2257654 GCA_039797435.1 Crotalus adamanteus
AGATCAAGCCACGTTTCTCCCACCCAGGAAGGTGGAGGGGAAGAGAACCGCCATGGCAAGGAAGCTGCTTGGGTTGGGATGAGCGGGAAGGCCCAGGGGTTAGAGTCCTGGAACCTGAGCCCCCCCCCCACACACACACAGAGGAGCCCGCCCTCCAGAGATGGGGTCAGGAAGCCAAAGAGGGTGGCAGTGAGGGAGGGGTGATTGAATCCCCCCTCTCTTTTTTTTAAACAGGCAGCAAAAGGTCGCCTGCAGGTCACTGGGGTGGGCATCTTCGGGGTGGTCTTCCAGATGACCCCAGCCCCCCATGGCCGTAGGTTGACTAGACTAGAATAACAGAGTTGGAAAGGGACCTTGGAGGTAATGATGATAATAAAGTTGGAAGGGACCTTGGAGGTCATCTAGTCCAACCCCCTGCTCAGGCAGGAAACCCTAGACCATTTCGGACAAAGGGCTGTCCAGTCTCTTCTTAAAAACTTCCAGGGTTGGAGCATTCACCGCTTCTGGAGGCAAGGAGTTCCACTGGCTAATTGTTCTCCCTGTCAGGAAGTTTCTCCTTAGTTCTAGGTTGCTTCTCTCCTTGATGAGTTTCCATCTGTTGTTTCTTGTCCTGCCTTCAGGGGCTTTGGAGAAGAGCTTGACTCCCTCTTCTTTGGGGCAGCCCCTGCGATACTGGAACGCTGTTATCATGTCCCCCCTCGTCCTTCTCTTCGTTAAACTAAACAGACCCAATTCCATCAACCAGTTTTTATATGTTTTAGCCTCCAGTCCCCTAATCATCTTTGTTGCTCTTCTCTGCCCTCTTTCTAGAGTCTTTTATACATCGTGGTGACCAAAACTGAATGCAGGATTCCAAGTGTGCCCTTAACAAGGCCTTGTAAAGTGGTATTAACGCTTCACATGATCTTGATGCTAGTGTTGGGGCATCCACAACTACTTGGAGGAGTCGGCTGGGAGGAGTCTCTGTTCTGTTGAACCCATCCACCCTCCCACCCCTCCCCATCAGGCATGCAGCAAAATGCTGGATAGTTTTCCCTGTCTGGGGAAGAGGGCTGGACTAGATGACTTCGGAGGCCCCTTACCACCAAGACGATTCCATGAATTAGGGCAGTGATGGCGAACCTTTTAGAGGACCGAGTGCCAAACTGCAACCCAAAACCCACTTATGCATCGTCGGGTGCCGGGTGGGTGTGGCCCATTGGCTGGGTGTGGCCTATTGGGTGGGCGTGGCCCATTGGGTGGGCGTGGCCCATTGGGTGGGCGTGGCTGGGGGTGGTAACGGCAGACTGGGTGGGACTAAAAAGTTCAATCAATCAATCCCAACTTTGCAAGGTCTTTTTTTATCCCACAAGAAGTTGAAATTAATAATAATAATAGTAGTAAAGTTGGAAGGGACCTTGGAGGTAATCTAGTCCAACCCCCCTGCTCGGTCAGGAAACCCTAAACCATTTCAGACAAACCATTGTCCAATCTCTTCTTTTAAAACCTCCAGTGTTGGAGCATTCACCGCTTCTGGAGGCAGGTTGTTCCCCTAGTTAAATGTTCTCACTGTCAGGAAGTTTCTCCTTAGTTCTAGGTTGCTTCTCTCCTTGATTAGTTGCCACCCATTGCTTCTTGTCCTGCCTTCAGGCGCTTTGGAAAATAGCTTGATTCCCTCTTCTTTATGGCAGCCCCTGAGATTGACTGATTGGTTGAACCTTTTTTTTCTTTTTTGCACACGGTGGCAGAGGCCTAAAGCGAAAAGGTTTTATAAAGCCCAGCTGAAGGCCCAGGACTGGGGCGACGACACGTGTGCCCACAGAGAGGACTCTGAGTGCCGCCTCTAGCACCCGTGCCCTAGGTTCGCCACCACTGAATTAGGGTGTCGTGGCGTCTCTTTGGAGGACTTTGCCATTTCCTCCTGTGTAGATAACATAAACAGTGTGGGTTTTGTTTTTGTTTTTTGCTGTTGGGGTGCAGGCATCTTGCAGAAACTTTAACCTAAACCCTGGTGGGCTTCAGACGTTTATTCCCACCCCAAATACTGTAAGTTCCCTCTGTGTGTATGGAAAGACATCAGATAGATCAGTGGTTCTCAACCTGTGGGTCGGGACCCCATTTGGGGTCAAACGACCATTTCACGGGGGTCGCCAAACAACGCAGTCCGCCATTTTTTTCCCCCTTTTCCTTAGCTGTGCTCCTCCCCTTTATTCTATTGGCTTTTGAAAGCCAATGGAATAGACTCTCTTGAATAGAGTCTAATTCTATTGGCTTTCCAAAGCCAATAGGAATTGTCCAGGCTGTCTCTGCCCTGCTGAGCCCGCCAAAAGTCCCCTTCTGCAAACGGTGCTGCACCAGTTGAGTAGTCCTCGACTTACGACCAGTTGAGTAGTTCTCGACTTACGACCGGTTGGGGGTCGCAGCATTAAAAAGGTTGAGACCACTGAGATAGATAGATAAGCAAACAGAGAGATGAAGGCCGTGGATGGCCAGCCACATTGGCCACCCAGATTCATTTCAGGTGGGCAGAAAAGATTTCGCTTTCTGAGAAAATAAATGAAATTTCTCGCTTGATCGCCAGGCTCTCTGTAGGGCTAGGAGTCTTCCTGAAAGGTCCCACTCCATCGGTTGAGCCGAGGAGTGCAGGGCAGTAAGGACTGCAGGCAGTTCATTTAGTGACCATTCACAGTTACAACCGAACTAGAAAAAAAAAAAAACTTATGACCGTTTTTCACACTGACGGCCTTTGCGGCATCCCCCATGTCCACGGGATGCAAATTCAGGCTCTTGGTTCGTATTTATGACGGTCGCAGTGTCCCGGGGTCAACCGTCATAAATATGAGTCAGCTGCGAAGCATCAATTCGAGTGAGGGGAGCGGGGGGGGGGCCTGCAAGGCTCACAAATGCCAAAAACCTCGCTACTTCTAACGGTCGCTAAATGAACGGATGTAAAACGGTGTGTCTGAGCAAACAGAGAGGGCGCCTTTAGAGAGAAAACACAATTTCCCTTCCAACTCCTAGAAAAAAAAAAATATTGGCCGACGGTTAATTGGAATCTCACCCATTTTCAAAGCAACCAGCCAGGAAAAGGGAAGGCTGGGCAGAGCAGACGGCCGGGGGGAGCCATCTAAAATTGAGGTGGGAATAATAATGTCTTGGAATATTTTGGGAAGGAACAGCTGGGAAAAGTTGGTTTCTAAGGAAGGAAGGGAGGGAGGGAGGGAGGAGGGAGGAAGGAAGGAGGGAGGGAAAAGAAAAAGAAACAAAAAGGAAGGAAGGAAAGATGAGAGAAAGGGAGGGAGAGAAAGAAAGGAAGGAAGGTAGGAAGGAAGGAAAAGAAAGAAAAAGAAGGGAGGGAGGGAGGAAGGAAGGAAGGAGGAGGAGGGAGGGAGGAAAATAGGAAGGAAGGAAGGAAGGAGGGAGGGAGGAAAGGAAAAGAAAGAAAGAAGGAAGGGAGAGAGAGAAAGGGAGGGAGAGAAAGGAAGGAAGGTAGGAAGGAAGGAAAAGAAAGGAAAAAGGAAAGAAAGAAAAAGAAAGGAAGGGAGAAAGAAAGACAGAAAGAAGAAAGAAAGAGAAAGAAAGGAAGAAAGAAAGAAAGAAAGAAAGAAAGGAGGGAGGGAGGGAGGGAGAGAAGGAAGGAAGGAAAAGAAAGGAAAAAGGAAAGAAAGAAAAGAAAGAAAAAGAGAAAGAAGAAAGGAAGAACGAAAGAAAGGAAAGAAAGAAGGAAAAAGAAAGGAGGGAGGATAGGAAGAAATGAAAGAGAGAAAGAAGAAAGAAAAAGAGAGAAAGAAGCAAGCAAGCATTTGATGAAATGGAAGGGTGACATCATACAAGAAGAGGCGGAGGGCATGAACATGTATGACGTCACTTCCTGTCTGAAGCAGTGCTGGAATGGGACCCCCTCTTCAGATTTTTGCCCCCTCCTTTGGCCCAGGGAGGGGGCACGTGCAATCCCCCGCAATGGAAGGGGGCCTCAGTCCAATTTGCCCCCTCTAAATAGAAAACAATCTTTGGATCCATTTGCTGAGAAACGTGTATTTTTAGGGGAGGTAAACTGTGTTGCAGTAATGCAGAGCCAGAACTGAGCTTTACGTGCCAAAATTATTAATACCACTTTACAAGGCCTTGGTAAGGCCACACCTGGAATCCTGCATCCAGTTTTGGTCACCATGATACAAAAAAAGACGTTCAGACTCTAGAAAGAGTACAGAGAAGAGCAACAAGGATGATCAGGAGACTGGAGGCTAAAACATATAAGGAATGGTTGCTGGAATTGGGGATGTCTAGTTTAACGAAGAGAAGGATGAGGGGGGGGACGTGATAGCAGTATCTCAGGGGCTGCCCCAAAGAAAAGGCAGTCAAGCTATTTTCCAAAGCGCCTGAAGGCAGGACAAGAAGCAACGGGTAGAAACTAAATCAGGGAGAGAAACAACCTAGAACTAAGGAGAAACTTCCTGACAGCTAGAACAATTAACCAATGGAACAATCTGCCTCCAGAAGCTGTGAATGCTCCAACACTGGAAGTTTTTAAGAAGAGACTGGACAGCCATTTGTCTGACATGGTATAGGGTTTCCTGCCTGAGCAGGGGGTTGGCCTTGATGACCTCCAAGGTCCCTTCCAACATTATTATTACTATTATTATTATTATTATCGATCATCGCACAATCAGCCAGATGTTCAGACTGGATTTGGCATTTTGTCTACCTATCGAGTCCTTACCCAGGACCTGGGATAGGCAGATGTGGATGTTTGATGGTGTTACAGGTATCGTCGCAGGATGGAAGCAGTTCCTAATAAGGCCGCCTTTTGCAATTGACTAATAGCGAATTTGTCAATGCCAATTGTGTTCAAGTGGTGCTCCAGTTGTTTTGGGATTGCACCTAAGGAGCCTATGACTATTGGTACTACCCTTGCTTGCTTTTGCCACAGTCTTTCTATTTCTATTTGTAGGTCTTTGTATTTTGTTATCTTCTCCAGTTCTTTCTCTTCTATTCTGCTATCTCCAGGCACTGCCACGTCCACTATCCAGACTTTTTTGTCTTTCTTATCGACAATTGTTGTTGTTATTATTATTATTATTATTATTATTATTATTATTATGGATCATCACACAGTCAGCCAGATGTTCAGACTGGATTTGGCATTTTGTCTACCTATCGAGTCCTTACCCAGGACCTGGGATAGGCAGATGTGGATGTTTGATGGTATTATTATAATTGTTATTATTATTATCCCTACGTTGTACTTTCACCTCCTTTCCCCTCCTTAACTGCCTTTCATTTCCCACCCCAAGGCAACCAATTAAAATCTTACAAGTGGTTTCCCTAATGCCAGGGTCTCCATCCTGTGGGCCACAGTCCGGTAGTGGGCCATGGCTTACTGGCCACCAGGCCATGGGACAGGTTGGCCAGGGTGCGCAGATGTGTGTGTGGACATACGCCCCGGCCGCAAGGTGCAAAAACAGTATGCCATGCTGTGCGGCGCAAAAATAGCCCACCACCATGCCTCAGGGCACGAAAATGGGCTGCCACCGTACCTCAGGGCGCAAAAACAGGACGCCGCTGTACCACAGGGTGCAGAAATGGGGCACTCTGCCACACTAGAATGGGGCAGGGCTAGCGAATTTCACGCAAGCTCTAGCCCTGCCCCGTTTGCGCTACTCGTGTGCTCGCAGCTCCATGTGCCCACACGCACGCATGTAAAATGCTTGCCATTCCAGTCCGCCAAACGAGGAAGCTTGGTGACCTCTGCCCTAACAGTCAGTTCAAGCGTGCTCTGTCATGCCGCTCGCTCCTTCTTCCAGCTGGGTGACCTTGAAGCAGCTTCTCAAGTCAGCCCCGCCGCTACTTCCGGTTTCCCAAGCACTCCCCACCTCTCAGGGCAGACTGTCACCGCAAAGCACAGCGAAGCACAAGCTGGCCTGAGGCGGCAGCCGACACAATGTCAGTGCGGAAGTTGGACCGTGAGATTCACTTAACAACCACGGGCAAAAAAAAGGTTGTCAAATAATCAGACTCACTTAACATCCCGCTTTACTTTGCAGTGGAGATTCTGGTCCAAATTCTGGTCATACGTTGAGGACTGCCGGTGAGTTGGTTCCCCTGCCGCTCCCGCGGGCGTTTTGACAGTTGTCCCCCTCCTCCAATCAAGGTCTTCTTTCAGAAGAAGGCGAAACCGAAGTCTCCGCTGCAGGGATTCCACCTTTTCTATTTTTTCACAGAGAAAAAGTTGGGATGATGAGGATCAGACATTGGAAAACTGAACTCTGTTTGGGGCTATGGGGTGGGCGATAATTTACGCGATCGATTTTATTCACGGATTTGAAAACTTCAGTCAGGCAATTGTCAAAGCTCTCTGGGCACTTGATAATAAAATACACCCATAGCCATGTGCACACACATGAATAGCACATATATACCACTTTGCAGTGCTTTACAGCCCACTCTGATCTGGGTTTTCATTTTACCGACCTCGGAAGGACGGAAGGCTGAGTCCACCTTGAACCAGTCAGGATCGAACTGCTGGCAGTGGGCAGAGTCAGCCTGCAATGCAGCATTCTAACCACTGTGCCACCACGGCTTTCTTTCTTTCTTTCCTTCCTTCCTTCTTTCTTTCTTTCTTTCTTTCTTTCTTTCTTTCTTTCTTTCTTTCTTTCTTTCTTTCTTTTTCTTTCTTCCCTCCCTTCCTCCCTCCCTTCACACTTAGCAACAGCCCTTAGATTTATATACTGCTTCACAGCGCTTTCACGGCCCTCTCTAAGCGGTTTACAAAGTCAGCCTATTTGCCCCCAACAGCCTGGCTCCTCATTTTATTGACCTTGGAAAGACCGAAGGCTGAGTCAACCTGGAGCCGGTCAGGATTGAACTGCTGGCAGTGGGCAGAATTAGCCTGCAATGCAGCATTCTAACCACTGTGCCACCACAGCTTGCTTTCTTTCTTTCCTTCCTTCCTTCCTTCTTTCTTTCTTTCTTTCTTTCTTTCTTTCTTTCTTTCTTTCTTTCTTTTTCTTTCTTCCCTCCCTTCCTCCCTCCCTTCACACTTAGCAACAGCCCTTAGATTTATATACTGCTTCACAGCGCTTTCACGGCCCTCTCTAAGCAGTTTACAAAGTCAGCCTATTTGCCCCCAACATCCTGGCTCCTCATTTTATTGACCTTGGAAAGACCGAAGGCTGAGTCAACCTGGAGCCGGTCAGGATTGAACTGCTGGCAGTGGGCAGAGTCAGCCTGCAATGCTGCATTCTAACCACTGTGCCAACACGGCGCTTTACAAGAGAAAGGAAGGAAGAGAATGAAAGAAAAGGAGAAAGAAAAAGGGAGGGAGGGAGGAGAGGAAAGAAGAGGGAGAGGAAAAAAGAAGGGAAATGATGGAGGGAGCAGGAGAGAAGGGAAAAATGGAGAAAAAGAAGGGAAGGAGGGAGAGAATAGCAATAGCACTTCCGCTTCGTACTCCTTTACAGCCCTCTCTGAGTCAGCCTATTGGCCCCCAACAATCTGGGTCCTCTTTTTACCGACCTCGGAAGGACGGAAGGCCCAGTCAACCTTGAGCTGGTCAGGATCGAACTGGTGGCACTGGGCAGAGTCAGCTTGCAATTCTGCCTTCTAACCACTGCACCACCACAGCACTTTACAAGAGAAAGGAAGGAAGAGAATGAAAGAAAAGGAGAAAGAAAAAGGGAGGGAGGAGTGGAAAGAAGAGGGAGAGAAAAAGAGAAGGGAAATAAGAGATGAAAATAGCAGGAGAGAAAGAAAAAATGGAGAAAAAGAAGAGAAGGAAGGAGAGAGTAGAGGGAAGGAAAGAAAAGAAAAATAGAAAGAAAAAGTCGTGAAGGACGGAGAGGGAATCAGAATCTGAATAGAGCTGGAAGGGACTTTGGAGGTCTTCTAGTCCAGCCCCCTGCTCAAGCAGGAGAAGAAGAAGGGAAGGAAGGAGAGAAGAGCAACAACACTTAGACTTATATACCGCTTCAGAGCGCTTTCACAGCCCTCTCTAAGCGGTTTGCAGAGTCAGCGTATTTGCCTCCAACCATCTGGGTCCTCCTTTCACCGACCTCAGAAGGACGGAAGGCTGAGTCAACCTGGTGCCGGTCAAGATCGAACTGCTGGCAGTGGGCAGAGTCAGCCTGCAATGTTGCATTCTAACCACAGCACCACCAGGGCTGTTTACAAGAGAAAGGAAGGAAGGAAGGAAGGAAGGAAGGAAGGAAGGAAGGAAGGAAGGAAGGAAAAGAAAAAAAGAAAGAAAGAAAAAGGGAGGAAGGAGAGGAAAGAAGAGGGAGAGAAAAAGAAGGGAAATAAGAGATGGAGGGAGCAGGAGAGAGAAAAAAATGGCAAAAAAGAAGGGAAGGAAGGAGAGAGTAGAGGGAAGGAAAGAAAAGAAAGGTAGAAGGAAAAGGGCATGAAAGAAGGAGAGAGGGAGGGAAGGAGGGAGAGGATAGCAATAGCACTTCCGCTTCGTACTCCTTTACAGCCTTCTTTAAGTCAGCCTATTGGCCCCCAACAATCTGGGTCCTCATTTGACCAACCTCGGAAGGGCGGAAGGCTGAGTCAACCCTGAGCCGGTCAGGATCGAACTGGTGGCTGTGAAATGCAGCGTCCGCCTGCAATGCCACAATCTCACCACTGCGTCACCAAGGCTCATTTGAATAAAAATACAGAATGTAAAACACCATGCAGGTATCTCTTCACGTAGGACCACCGTTGAGTCCGAAATTTCTGTTGCTAAGCAAGACCGTTGCTAAGTGAGCTTTGTCCCATTTTCACGACCTTTCTCGCTCCCGTTGTTCAGTGAATGGCCGCTGCGGTTCACTTAGCCCCACGGTTGTGAAGTGAACCTGCCTTCCCAGTTGACTTTGCTTGTCCAAAGGTCGCAGAAAAGAGGATCTCACACAACCACAGGGCACTGCAGCCGTCGTAAATACGAGTCTGATGACAAGCATCTGCATTTTGATCAGGTAACCCCCGGGATGTTGCAACAGCCGTCAGTGTGAAAAATGGTCCTAATGTCACTTTTTCCAGTGTCCTTTTAATGTTGAGTGGTCACTAAATGAATAGTTGTTAAGTCAAGGACTCCCGGGACAAACGAGACAGTCCTTCAGAAACCAAAACAATAGAACTTAAAAACACAACTGAAAGCCCCTTTAAAAGTTTCAACTACTAGGTTTATGCTGAATTCTCTTTAAACCAAGAAAGAACTCTGGACTCTCATAGTTTAAGACATTAGACCCCAAATCCCTAGAGGTTTTTAAGATGAGACTAGACAGTCACTTATAAGAAATGGTATAGGTTCTCCTGCTTGAGCAGGGGGCTGGACTAGAAGACCTCCAAGGTCCCTTCCAGCTCTACTCTACTCTACTCTACTCTACTCTACTCTATTCTCTTCTCTCTTTCTCTATTCTATTCCTATTCCTATTCCTATTCCTATTCCTATTCTATTCTATTCTATTCTATTCTATTCTATTCTATTCTATTCTATTCCACTCTATTCCACTCTATTCCACTCTATTCCTATTCTATTCTATTCTCTTTCTGTTCTACTGTATTCCATTCCATTCCATTCTTCATCTATTCTATTCTATTCTATTCTAGTCTAGTCTAGTCTAGTCTAGTCTAGTCTAGTCTATTCCACTCTATTCCTATTTCTATTCTATTCTATTCTATTCTATTCTATTCTATTCTATTCTATTCTATTCTATTCTATTCTATTCTATTCTATTCTATTCTATTCTTTCTCTTTCTCTATTCTATTCTACTCTACTTACTCTATTCCATTCCATTCCATTCCATTCTATTCTATTCTATTCTATTCTATTCTATTCTATTCTATTCTATTCTATTCTATTCTATTCTATTCTATTCTATTCTATTCTATTCTATTCTATTCTATTCTATTCTACCCTGCTTCCTCTTCCTCTATTTTCTCAGCATGAGGAGTTCTCAGTAGACTTTGGAAAAAGTTCAGAGAAGATGATTAAGGGCCTGGAGACTAAAACATATGAAGAACAGTTGCAGGATTTGGGTTTGGCCACTCTAGAGAAAATAATGCCTAGGGGCGGTTATAATAGCAGTATTCCAGTATTTGAGGGGCTGCCAAAAGAAGAGGGGGGTCCACTATTCTCCAAAGCACCTGAAGGCAGGACAAGAAGCAACGGATGGAAACTGACCAAGGAGAGAAGCAACCTGGAACTAAGGAGAAACTTCCCGACAGTGAGAACAATTCACCAGTGGAACGGCTCGCCACCAGAAGTTGTGGATGCTCCAATACTGGAGGTTTTTAAGAAGAGACTGGACAACCACTTGTCTGAAATGGGATAGGGTCTCCTGCTTGAGTAGGGGGCTGGACTAGAAGACCTCCAAGGTCCCTTCGAGCTCTACTCCGATTCTGACCTGGGTCTTCTCATCATGTGTGCAAAGTCGATAAACCGAGCCTGGTCGTTGTTGCTTTGAGTGACTCTGGCTTGATTTGCTCAGGGATCCATCAGATTGTTTTCTTGGCTGTCCATGATCTTCTCAAGATCTTCTCCAACAGAAGGGGAGATAGAGAAGGAGAAGACGGGGGAAGGAGGAGGAGGATCAATGTTCAAAGGCAACCATCCTCTTCCTCCCCTCCTGCTTCAAAGTCCAACTTGCTCTTTCATAAAGAGCCACATGGAATACCACCGCTGGCACACAGTTCCAGTCTTTCTAGTCCAGGGCTTTTCAACCAGTGGTATGGGTACCCCCTGTGGTCCATTGGCCCCTGGCAGGTGGTACGCGACCATCCTAGAAAAGGGGTAGCAGGGGAGGGGAATGAGCTGAACCAGGGGCAGCACCGCACAAGCCTGAGCGAGAGACGGCTGGAGCTGCAGGGTTGTCAGGGCTCAGCAGAAGTGCCAGGATCAGTCCCGCTTTCCAGCTGATCGGCGCTTCTTCGGGGCTGTCAGGGCTCAGCGGAAGCACCAGGGTCAGCGCCAGGCTCCAGCTGGAGCTCGGCGCTGATCCTGGTGCTTCTGCTGAGCCCTGAAGAGGCACCAATCAGCTGGAAAGCAGCAATGATCCTGGTGCTTCTGCTGAGCCCAGAAAAAGCACCAATCAGGAAAGCAGCACTGATCCTGGCGCTTCTGCTGAGCCCAGAAGAAGCGCCAATCAGCTGGAGCTCAGCACTGATCCTGGCGCTTCTGCTGAGCCCTGAAGAGGCACCAATCAGCTGGAAAGCAGCACTGATCCTGGTGCTTCTGCTGAGCCCAGAAGAAGCACCAATCAGCTGGACTGTTGCAGCCTCTCCAGGGTCTTGTGATTTACATTCAGATGCTTGGCAACTGATTCATATTTAGGACGGTCACAGTGTCCCAGGGTCATGCGGAGTGACCAAAACCTGCTGCAACCACCCAGCAGACGGGGGGAATAAAAACCAAACACCCCCCCCATCCCACCCCCGCTGCCAATCCTCAACAGAAACGCTCACAACAATGAAAACCTCGGACAGGAGGAAGAGCGCCACTGGGTGGGCAGGCAGGTGTCTCGCTCGGCTGTGCCTTGGGGGGCACTTTTTTCAGTGCCATTGTAACTTCAAACAGTCACTAAGCAAACTGTTGTAAGTCGAGGACTACCTGTACTTCATCACTTTTTTCTTTCTTTTTTTTTTTTTTGGATCGTCAAGTTTTTGACCCCTTGCTAGGCGACTGGTGGTCCTCGGATGTTGCCGTATCCTAAAATTGGTACAATGGGTGAAAAGGTTGAAAAGCCCTGTTCTAGACAGCGACAGGATCTGGATCCCTTTTTTCAAGGCCTTCGTGGCTGCCCCACCAAGCGCCAGTCTCTGCAGCGTATTTTGCGATCTTTTTTTTTGACGGTTGATGGCAGAAGAACTTGGAAAGGCAGGAGTCCCTGTATCATTTCAGGCAGCCACTTGTCTGAAATGAGATGGGGAGTCCTGCTTGAGCAGGGGGCTGGACTAGATGACCTCCCAGGTCCCTTCCAGCTCTATTCCTATTCTGAGTGGTAGAGGTCCAGCTGGTTCATTTGAGAGCGTGGCCTGCCCTCTAGTGGCTGGAGCAGGGAGCGCCTTTAAAAACCCACCGGTAGCTCCCTCATTATTAATCCGCTGCATCTTCTCTTCTGCTTAAATTCCTCACAATTCTCTGGTTTGGGATCGCTCCGGGGCACGGTGGGATATTTAAAACGCGGGCTGCTCCAGGCCCGGCATCTTCGAGAGGGTTGGAAAGAATTTTATGCCATTTGGTTGCTCAAAGTTTAGACCTTCCTCGTCTTCTCCTGCAAGAGAAATAGTCGGTGGAGACCAGAGGATGCTCAGATTCTCCAAAAAATCACTTAGATTTTTACATTCATATTGCAAAGTTTGCATCTCTTTCTCCTTCCCCATCTTCTCTTTTTCTAACTCCCTCGTCTCCCTCTCCTCCTCCTTCTCCATTTTCTCTTTCCTCTTCTTCTCCATCTTCTCCTTCTCCATCTTCCCCTCCATCTTCTCCTTCTCCATCTTCTCCTCCATGTATCTTCTCCATCTTTTCTTTTTTCTTCTTCTCCACCTCCTCCATCTTCTCCTCCATCTTCCCCTCCATCTTCTCCTTCTCCATCTTCTCCTCCATGTATCTTCTCCATCTTTTCTTTTTTCTTCTTCTCCACCTCCTCCATCTTCTCCTCCATCTTTTCCTTCTCCATCTTCTCCTCCATCTTCTCCTTCTTCTCCTCCTCCTCCTTCTCCATCTTTTCTTTTTTCTTCTTCTCCACCTCCTCCATCTTCTCCTCCATCTTTTCCTTCTCCATCTTCCCCTCCATCTTTTCCTTCTCCATCTTCTCCTCCATCTTTTCCTTCTTCTCCTCCTCCTCCTTCTCCATCTTTTCTTTTTTCTTCTTCTCCACCTCCTCCATCTTCTCCTCCATCTTTTCCTTCTCCATCTTCTCCTCCATCTTTTCCTTCTCCATCTTCTCCTCCATCTTTTCCTTCTCCATCTTCTCCTCCATCTTCTCCTTCTCCTCCTCCTCTATCTTCTCCATTTTTTCTTCTTCTCCACCTCCTCCATCTTCTCCTTCTCCATCTTCCCCTCCATCTTTTCCTTCTCCATCTTCTCCTTCTTCTCCTCCTCTATCTTCTCCTCTTCCTCCTCCTCCTCCATCTCCTTCTTCCCCATCTTCTCCTCCATCTTCTTCTCCTTCTCCTTCTCCATTTTCTTTCTCCTTCTTCATCATCTTTTTTCTTTCTCCACCTTCTCCTTCTCCATCTTCCCCTCCGTCTTCTTCTTCTCCCTCTTCTCTTCTCCTTCTCCTCCTCTTCCTTCTCCTTCTTCACCATTTTCTCTTTCCTCCTGTCTTCTCCTTCTTCATCTTCCCTCCATCTTCTACTTCTCCTCCTCCTTCTCCTTCTCCACCACCTTCTCCTTCATCTTCCCTTTCATCTCCTCCTCCTCCTTTCCCCCTTCTCCATTTTATTTGCCATTGTTTTATTCCCCCAGCCACCATCCTGTAAAGTGGGCCAGGTTGAGAATTTAGCATTCTTGGAGGCTTGATCGATCCTGTCTAAACATTAGGAAGAATGTCTTCTTAGCGGTAAGAGCTGCCCTTAAGACCTAGCCCCGTGGTGGCGAACCTATGGCACTCAGAGCCCTCTCCGTGGGCACGCGCACCCTCGCCCCAGTCCTGGGCCTTCAGCTGGGTTTTATAAAACCTTTTCGCTTTAGGCCTCCGCCGCCCTGTGCAAAAAAAAAAGGTTCAATCAATCAGTCAATTTCATCTTGCAAAGTTGGAATGGATTGATTGAACTTTTTAGTCCCACCCAGTCTGCTGTTACCACAGCAGCCATGCCCACCCAATGGGCCACGCCCACCCGGCACCCAACGATGCATAAGTGGGTTTTGGGTTGCAGTTTGGGCACTCGGTCTCTAAAAGGTTCGCCACCACTGCCCTAGCTTCTCTCACAGGCCTGGGGTTAATATATTATGTATTAATGGGAATCTTTATGTTTTTATCATCATCATTGTTTTTAGTCCGTGCTGTCATGTTCCATTTTATGCTTGTTTACCTTTTGAACGGTTTTAATTATGTATTTAAGTTTTGTAAACTACCCAGAGTCTATTAGCAATATATTCTCCCTCAGAATAATAATTGCTTCTCCGTCTTACCTTTTGGTGCTTTGGAAATCAGTTTGCCCCCCCCCCTTTGAAGGAGCCCCTCAAATAATGGAAGACTGCTATCATCTCCCCCCTACTCTTCTTTAGAGTAGACCAGTGGTTCTCAACCTTTTTAATGCCGCGATCCCCCCCCCCAACCGGTCGTAAGTCGAGGACTACTCAACGGGTGCAGCCCCGTTTGCAGAATGGGACTTTTGGCGGGCTCAGCAGGGCAGAGACAGCCTGGACCATTCCTATTGGCTTTGGAAAGCCAATAGAATTAGACTCTATTCAAGAGAGTCTATTCTGTTGGCTTTCAAAAGCCAACAGAATAAAAGGGAGTAGCTCAGCTAAGGAAAAGGGGGGAAAAAATGGCGGACTGCGTTGTTTGGCGACCCCCGTGAAATGGTCGTTCGACCCCAAATGGGGTCCCGACCCACAGGTGGAGAACCGCTGGACTAGACATACCCAATTACTGCAACTGTTCTTCATGGGTTTTAGCCTCCAGACCCCTAATCATCTTTATTAACGGAATGGAATGGAATAGAATGGAATAGAATAGAATAGAATAGAGCTGGAAGGGACCTTGGAGGTCATCTAGTCCAACCCCCTGCTCAGGCACGAAACCCTACAACATTTCGGACAAATGGCTGTCCAGTCTCTTCTTAAAGACTTCCAGTGTTGGAGCATTTAGCATTGAGCCGAGGTGGCGCATCAGTTAGAGTGCAAGTACTGCAGGCCGCTTTAGCTGACTGTGTTCAGCAGGTCAGCGGTTCAAATCTCACCGGCTCAGGGTTGACTCAGCCTTCCATCCTTCCGAGGTAGGTAAAATGAGGACCCAGATGGTTGGGGGCCATGTAAATATATATATACATTGCTTACTGGTGTACCCCGCTTAGAGAGTGCTTGCACTTAAAGCGGTGTATAAGTCTCATAAATAAATAAATAAATTCTCCACCTCTGAGGAATCCAGGAATCAACGTAGCGTCTGGCAATTGCTTTGTGTCAGGGGGCGTCAAACTCAATTTCATTGAGGGATGCATCAGCATTGTGGTTGCCCTCAGGGGACCGGGTGGGTGTGGCCTATTGGGTGGGTGTGGGCAGAGTGGGTGTGGCCTATTGGGTGGGCATGGCCAGCTCTACATCGTTCGCGTCAAGGGTGCCTGTGGGGGCCTGGGCAGGAGTGGGACAGATCTGGGGGTCTCTGGCAGCAAGGCATGGTCCAATGGAGGAGCCCCACTGCCTGCCGAAAACCCTCCGCTGGAGCCCATCAAGCCGGATGCATGTAGTAGGCGAGGTGCCATTTGCTGGCCACTTCCAGGCGATGGTGCATTTCTTCATTCCCCGCAAAGGGTGACCCCTCCCCAGCATGCACCCAGGGGGCGGGGGCGACATGCACCCAAGGGGCTGGTTCCTCGCTGTTTCCAGACGGCCTTGTGGAGCTAAGATGGAGTGCCACCACAAAATTGTACATTGGCTCCCGGCTGGCCTGGGCCAGGGCCAAGGACCAGGTTACTTACAGGACCGCATACTGCCGCATCGTTCCCAGAGACCGGTGAGGTCCCACAGATTGGGCCTCCTTCAGATCCCGTCGGCCAGACAATGTCGGCTGGTGGGCCCTCGGGGAAGGGCCTTTTCTGTGGTGGCTCCGACCTGGTGGAATCAACTCCCCCCCCCCCGAGATTCGAACTACTCCCACCTTGCCAGCCTTCAAGAAAGCCATTAAAACTCTCCTCTTCCGGCAGGCCTGGGGTTGACGTCCCCGGGGGGGGGGGGGGCGGGACACGATTGGGACATGCTGTGTGAATGCACTCATTTTTATTGTTATACTCATTGTTTTAATTTTGTACGCCGCCCTGAGTCCCTAGGGATTGGGCGGCATATAAATTTTATTAATACATAAATAATAAATAAATAAGTAAATAAGGCAGTGGGGGCCGTTCCCTCACTGTTTCCAGGATGGCTTCGCGGGCCACAGGAAACCACTTCGCGGGCCGCATCCGGCCCCCCAGTCCTTGTGTTTGACACGTCTGCTTTATGTGCTTCAAAGAGATCCTGGGAGTTAGGCGAAATTTGGCAAGGATTGTAATTTGCAACCGATTTGGCGAGACCTAGCGCACGAGCAGCAACTGTGAGAGGGACCTTGGAGTCCCTTATGTATGAGCTAGCCGTGTGCAGCAGCAGCCAAAAAGGCCAACACAATGCTGGGTTGAGAATCAAAGTCACATAAAGTCTGAGTCCCGCTTTGTAAAGCCTTAGGAAGGCCACACCTGCATCCAGTTTTGGTCACCACGTTACAAAAAAAGATGTTGGGCCTTTAGGAAAAAGTGCAAAGAAGAGCAACTAAGAGCAAGATCAAAGGCCTGGAGACTAAAACATCTCAAGAACGGTTGCAGGATTTGGGAATGGCCAGTCTAGAGAAAAGAAGGACCGGGGGGAGGGGGGGCATGATAGCAGTCTTCCACATAGAGGAGGGGATCAACTTATTCCCCAAAGCATCAGACGGCAGGACAAGAAATAATGGTTGGAAACTTATCAAGGAGAGAAGCAACCTAGAACGAAGGAGAAACTTCCTGATAGTTGGAACAATTAACCAGTGGATCAACCTGCCTCCAGAAGCGGTGAATGCTCCAACACTGGAAGTTTTTAAGAAGAGACTGGACAGCCATTTGTCCGAAATGGTGTAAGGTTTCCTGCCTGAGCAGGGGGTTGGACTAGATGACCTCCAGGGCCCCTTCCAGCTCTGTTATTCTATTCTATTCTATTCTATTCTATTCTATTCTATTCCTTATTCTATTCTAGTGTTCTGTTGTGTTCTATTCTAATTTCTCTTCTCTTCTAATTTCTATTCTATTCTAATTTCTATTCTATTCCATATTTTCTATGCCATATTTTCTATTCCATATTTTCTATTCTCCATTCTATTCTATATTCTATTCTACTCTACTCTATGTTCTATTCTATTCTATTCTATTCTATTCTATTCTATTCTGTTCTATAGTCTAATTCTGAATTCTAACCTACTTTCTGTTCTATATTTTCTTCTAATTCTGAATTCTATTCTATTTTCTGTTCTATTCTATATTCTCTTCTCTTCTAATTTTGAATTCTATTCTATTCTACTCCATTCTTATTTTTATTCTATTCTATATTCTGTTCTCTTTATTCTACTCTATACTGTATTCTATATTCTGTTTTGTTCTATTCTCTTCTAAGTCTGAATTCTATCCTATCCTATCCTATCCCATCCCCAAATGGATTCATGTATCTTTCAAATCCCTGCGATGTCTCTTGGCCCCAAATGCCCTCCGACGAATCCAGAGAGACTCCCAGGGACCCAAGGAGCGGGTCTCACTGCAAACTCCAAGAAGGACCAGAGACCCTATCAGGCTGAGCATTTATTGTGGATCATCCAGGAACCATTTCGGAGAAATCAATAACAGGAGGCGGAGAGGGTTTCAAGTCATTCAGGCGATCTCGGTTCCTAGGACAGTCGGTTCAAGCTCTCCTGGGCCCCGGGACGGTGGAGGTAGAGCAGTTCCAGGCTGACGGCCTCGGTTTCCCCATCGGGCCGCGCGCGCTTCTGCCTCGTGCGGCACAAGGCGTAGGAGACGCAGCAGGCCACGGGGCCCAGGGCCAGCAGCACGGCCAGCGCCAGGAGGAACACAGGCCTGTCTCCCAGGGCAAAAGCCCCTCCCCGGGGCAGGTAGGAGAAGGAGGGGGAGGGCAGGCAGGTGTGGGAGCGCTCCTCGTAGGTGCTGTGGGACGGGCAGGCACTGCAGTTGCGGGCCGATCCCGCCAGGCAGGTGTAGCAGGAGGGGTCGCAGGCCGAGCAGGCCTGGATGGCGCGCTGGGTTCCGTTGGGGTCGAGAGCCCGGCGGGACAGGCGGTAGTACCTGGGCGGGCAGTAGGAGAGGCAGAGGTGCCGGACCACAAAGAGCGGGCTGGGGCATTCTGGGAAAAAAACAACAAGAACAACAACAAGGAGCCCTGTGAGGCAGGCCAGCCAGCCACAGGGAGACGAGGCAAGGATTGGTCAATGTGATCAACAAATGAATAAAATTAAGAAGCCAGAAGGCACGGCTGTGGGTGATGGGTATCCTAAGGCCGGGCGATTGACTGGGCTGGGTTTTATTTTTAAAATACAGGTAGTCCCCGGCTTAGTTCATGTAGTGACCGTTCACTAGTTCATTTAGTGACCGCGGCATTGAGTAGTGCCTGACAGTGAGAACAATTAACCAGTGGAACCACCTGCCACCAGAAGCGGTAAATGCTCCAACACTGGAAGTTTTTAAGAAGAGACTGGACAGCCACTTGTCCAAAATGGTGTAGGGTTTCCTGCCCGGGCAGGGGGTTGGACTAGATGACCTCCAAGGTCCCTTCCAACTTTACTACTATTATATTATAACCTTTATTGTCATTTTTTTTTTTTACTGTGGGCACAACGGCACACATCCAAAATGAAATTTAGTTGCCCGCTCTCAAAGTGAGACACATCCCAAGTGACTTGGGATCATTTTTCACACTTAACGACCGTCGGAGCAGCCCACCCACCCCCCGGGGTCACGGGATCGAAATTCAGGCTCTTGGCAGCCGGCTTGTATTTACGACAGTCGCGGTGTCTCCCGTGTGTCTGTGTGCGCATGTGTTTGTCAGGTGATCCGTTCTGGCGACCTTCCAACAAGCAGAGTCAACAGGGAAGCTGGATTCGCTTAACGACCGGGTTACTAAACCTAACGAGTGCGGCGATTCGCTTAACGACCGTGGCAGGAAAGGAGGCAAAATGGGGGGGGGAAACTCGCTCGAACAAATACTTCGCTTAGCGACGGAAAGTTTGGGCTCCATTGTGCTCGTCCGTCGACGACTGCCCATACGACGCCCTCAAGGACGAAAAGGGACAGGCAAGATCAATCTGTTGATGTACGGATAGTCCTCGGCTTAACGGCCACGATGGGGAGTGGGATTTCCGCTGCTGAGCACGGGGTGGTTAGAAGCAGCCCCCGTCTGATTTGACGGCCTTTTGAGCCGAGGCTGTCAGGCGAATCTCTGCCGTCGTTAAGTGAACCACGTGGTTGTTAAGCAAACCCAGCTTTCCCCGTGGAGGTTGCTTGTCGGAAGCTGGCTGAGAAGGTGGCAAATGGGGGGCACGTGACACACAGACACACCCGGGGATATTGCAACCGTCATAAGCGCGTGGCAGTTATGGCCAAGTCCTGGGGTTTTGATCATGTGACCAGGGGGGAGGCTGCGGGGGTGCCGGGTCCCCTTTTTTTTTTAGAGCTGTTCTAACTTCAGTCATTAATGGTTGTAATTGGAGTAGGTATCTGTCTATGTCTATTCATCCATCCATCTTTCCTTCTCTAATCTCTGTATCACTATCACTCTATCCATCTGTCTGTCTATCTGTCTGTCTGTCTGTCTATCTGTCTATCTGTCTGTCTATCTATCTATCTATCTATCTATCTATCTATCTATCTATCTATCTATCTATCTATCTATCTATCTATCTATCTATCTATCTATCTATCTCTGTCTGTCTATATCTGTCTGTCTGTCTATCTATCTGTATATCTGTCTGTCTATCTATCTATCTATCTATCTATCTATCTATCTATCTATCTATCTATCTATCATCTATCTATCTATCTTGTCTGTTTTTCTATCAATCATCCATCTTTTCCCCCTAACCCTAACTTCAAACAGTCATTAATGTCTGTTTGTCTATCTATTTACCAACAACCTACCTACCCTTATCAATCCATCATCTATCTATCTGTCTGTCTGTCCATCTGTCTATGTCTATTCATCCATCCATCTTTCCCTCTCTAATCTTTATACCACTATCACTCTATATCAGGGGTGTCAAACTTGCAACATCACGTGATGTGCTGCGACGTATTGCGACTTTTTTTCCATTGC
>CM077918.1:2260154-2352654 GCA_039797435.1 Crotalus adamanteus
TGTCTGTCTGTCTGTCTATCTAATCTACCTACCTAGCTACCTACCTACCTAATTATATTTGTCTCTCTAATCTGTCTATCTCTATCTCTATCTGTATCTCTAATATCTCTCTCTAATCTACCTACCTACCTACCTACCTACCTACCTACCTAGATACTTAGATATATCAATATATATCATCTATCCCTCCCTCTCTTTGTCCCTCCCTCCATCTCTGTCTTTCTTTCTGTCTCTCTCTCTCATTTAGAAACCACCCATCTCCCTCACAGAAGGACTCTGGGCAGCGTGCAAATAAAAAGTTAAAAACATGCAACTGCTCTCTGGTGGCAGCGGGTTCCACAGGCTCAGCGGCCGTCAAACACGACGCGTGGCCATCTGAGCGACGTGCCCAAGACAAAGGCCGACAGAAGGGAATATTTCGAACTCAGGGCCGAAGGGCTGGGGTCCTCCGTTTTCTTGCAGACGTCTCGTGACCCAGCTCGGTGACATCATCCGAATCCGTGCTCGGAGGCAGTGGGGATTGTCCTCTGCTTATAGACAAGGGGCTCGCCCCGTCAGTGCTAGCGGAGTGTCTTTGGGAGGGGGGGGATGTATCCCTTGATTGCACCCCCCCCCACAACTCACCCTGGCATGTCCCGTCGCGGTTCCGCCGGACGCACTGGGCCACCACGGGGGGAGCTGCTGGCCGCGCTGTCATGTCTTCCTCAGAGCCATAGAGTTTTAACACAAAGTGCCGGAGGAGACCTTCGGATGGAGGCAGAGAAGAAAAGGGGGGGGTGAGGCTCCAGAAAGACGGGAGGGGGGCACCACAAAAGCACCGCTGACACGGGTGCGAAGGCCGGCAAGGTAGGAGGTGGGCTCTGGGGGGGGGGCAGAGGGAGGCACAGAGAAATCTACACAAACGACAATATTATGAGCCGAGGGGGCGCAGCAGGTAGAGTGCAAGTACTGCAGGCCGCTTTAGCTGACTGTGTTCAGCAGGTCAGCGGTTCAAATCTCACCGGCTCAAGGTTGACTCAGCCTTCCATCCTTCCGGGGTAGGTAAAATGAGGACCCAGATTGTTGGGGGCAATGTAAATATATATATATATATATACATTGCTTACTGATGTACACCGCTTAGAGAGTGCTTGCACTTAAAAGCGGTATATAAGTCTCATAAATAAATAAATAAATAAATAATACACAGGTGGTCCTCGACCTGCGGCCACGGTTCAGCCCACAGTTTGTGTTGCTAAGCGAGGCAGCTGCCCCCGTTTTACAACCTTTCGGGCCACAGTTGTTAAACGAATCACTGCAGTGGTTCAGCTGGTGCAGGGGTCTTCAGACCTGGCCCTTTGATGACTTGTGGACTTCAACTCCCAGAATTCCTCAGCTAGCGTTGCTGGCTGAGGAATTCTGGGAGTTGAAGTCCACAAGTCATCAAAGGGCCGAGTTTGAAGACCCCTGAGCCAGTAGCACGGCGATTAAGTCAGTCTCACTTGGCTTGTCTTTTTTTTCTGTCTTTCTTTCTGCCCCCGTCTCTTTCTGTCTGTTTTTTCTTTTTCTTTCTCTCTTCCTATCTCTCCCTCCCTTTTTCTTTTTGTCTCTATCCCTTTCTCTTTTTCTTTGTCTCTCTCTGTGTCTTTGTTTCTCTCTCTCTCTCTCCCCTCTTTCTCTCCTTCTGCCTCTGTGACTCTCTTTCTCTCTTCCTCTTTTTTCTCCCTAAAGAGCTATCAGAGCTTCATCTAAAAACGTGTCCTATCTTAATCAGGATCAAACCAACCAACTTTACCTTCCTTCCTTTTACTTCTGACAAGGTTCTTTAACTGCCACCCGGCGTGGCACCTGCGGGAATTCCTTGTATAAATGGGGTACAGCCCCCTGCACCCCTCAGTCTGACTGCAGAGTCTCACATCAAATTGTAGATCACATCGCGACCGGCTAAGGGCTTATGCCAGCCCTGGAACTGATCTTTTTTCAGATAAAAAAATGCTGCATTTCAATGGTTTAGATGCCCTAGACCAGGGGTCTTCAAACTTGGCCCTTTTTATGACTTGTGGACTTCAACTCCCAGAATTCCCAGGCCGGCAACTACACAACTTAAATTTGTCAAGGCTGAGAAACAGCACATTGGAAACAGCTGGATCAATCAGAACAGAGCCGGAAGGGACCTTGGAGGTCATTTAGCCCAACCCCCTGCCCAAGGAGACCGTATAGGATTTCAGACAAACAGCTGTTCAATCTCTGTTTGAGAACTCTCCAGCGATGGAGCAGGCACCACTTCTGGTGGCCGGCTGTTCCACTGGTTAATTCTCTTCCCTGTCAGGAAGTTTCTCCTTAGTTCCAGGTTGCTTCTCTCTTTGGTCAGTTTCTTGTCCTGCCCTTTGGTGCTTTGGAGAATAACTTGACCCCCTCCTCTTCTTTGTGGCAGCCCCTCAGATACTGGAACGCTGCTACCATGTCTCTCCTATTTCTTCTTTTCTCCAGACTAGTGCAACCTAAGTCCTGCAGCCGTTCTTCGTATGTTTTAGCCTCCAGGCCTTCGATCTATGAATAGAATAGAATAGAGCTGGAAGGGACCTTGGAGGTCTTCTAGTCCAGCCCCCTGCTTGAGCAGGAGAACTTATACCATCTCAGACAAGTGACTGTCCAGTCTCTTCTTAAAAACCTCCAGTGAGAATTTACAATGTTTTAATAGAATTAGATTCCGAAATGGAGTTACTTAAATGCTCCAACACTGGAAGTTTTTAAGAAGAGACTGGACAGCCATTTGTCCGAAATGGTGTAGGGTTTCCTGCCTGAGCAGGGGGTTGGGCTAGATGACCTCCAAGGACCCTTCCAACTTTACTACTATTACTAAAGATTGTATGGTTAAAGGGGCTCAAAATATTCAAGAGCCGATTCCATTGGATACACGGGAGACAATTTGGGTTAGAAATGTAAAAATTTACCCAAGCGTAAAATTTAAGAGAAAATTTTTATAAAATGTTTTATAGATGGCATTTGGATCCCCAAAAGTTGTCCCGCATGTATCCTAATTTACAGCCCAAATGTTGGAGATGTGGAAGCTTAGACGCAACCTATTTTCATATTTGGTGGACTTGTAGAGATATAAAAGCTTTTTGGATTAAGATTTGGTGGAATATTCAAAAGATTTTTAAGAGAAAGATAAAGTTTACTCCGCAATTATTTTTGTTGGGTATTATGGTAGATTTTGATGTCAAAGAAATTGATTTGATGCTGAATCTTATAACAGCTGCAAGATTACTTGTGGGGCAATATTGGAAGAAAAACTCTTTGCCTACTATGGAAGAATGGATACTTAAGGTGTCTAACTTAGCAAAAATGGCGAAAATCTCCGCCTATTTGAAGGACCATTCGCAAGAAAAATACATCTCGGTCTGGAGAAGATGGATTGATTATATTCAAAAGAAATATGAGACTGAAAAGTATTATCTTGCTTATGAGTAGATTTTAGATTATTATTAATAGCTTAATATGATTGAATTTATATTATTTTTAGTGTTATGGTTTAATTATATTATTATTTTTGTTTTCAATTTGTTAATATTTGTTTTGAAAAGGAGTTAAAGTATGTTATGGTTTGATTGATATTACAGTCGGGTAATGTTGGTTAGATTATGATGGTTTACTTGTTACCCTGTAATCAGCTCTGGGAAGTGGGGGAGGGGGGGAAGGGGTGGGAGGGGTTTGGGTTATATTGTATTAAATTTGTAAAACTTTTAATTAAAAAAAAAAGTCTCCAGTGATGGAGCGCCCACAATTTCTGGTGGCAAGCTGTTCCACTGGTTAATTGTCCCTCATCAGGAACTTTCTCCTCAATTCCAGGTTGCTTCTCTCTTTGATCAGTTTCCAACCGTTGTTTCTCATCTTGCCCTCTGGTGGCTTTGGAGAATACATTGACACACACACACACACACACACACACACACACACACACACACACCCTTCTTTGTGATAGCCCCTCAAATACTGGAACGCTGCTATCATGTCCCCCCCCCCATCCTTCTTTTCTCTAGACTGGCCGTTCCCAAATCCCGTTCTTCGTAGGTTTTAACCTCCAGGCCTTGGACCATCTTAGTCGCTCTTCTCTGCCCTCCTTTTTCCAAACTCTCAACCTCTTTTTTGTGATACGGTGACCAAAACCGGATGCAGGTGTTCCAGGTGTGGCCTGACTAGGGCTTTATAAAGCGGGACTAAGACTTCGAGTGATTTTAATTCTATGCCTCTCTTTACGCAACCCAGGATTGTGTTGGCTTTTTCAGTAAGTCAATAAGAAGCCAGCAGACTTTTATCCAAACTGGGATCGGCTGCGTGGTCTACCTCTGTTATACACGTCGCCCTTGTTTTCCAGCAGGAGGGTCCAGACACCCCGGGGGTCTTCATCCCAGTAATGTGTCGACATGAAATCCCAGTCCTTGTAGCCGTCCCTGCTGGTGTCGTAGGGCCTAGCAGTGAGCAAAACATGACAGTTAACATCACATCTGCTCCCTCCGTCCCCCCCTGCGAGTTGTGAGAATGTTTGGAGACTGAATTTACTACATTGAATTGACTAGAGATGGAGATTAAGAAACAAAGCAGCTAACGAGTAGGCTTTTAACGAAGAGAAGGATGAGGGGGGACAGGATAGCAGTCTTTCAGTATCTCAGGGGCTGCCCCAAAGAAGAGGCAGTCAAGCTATTTTCCAAAGCGCCTGAAGGCAGGACAAGAAGCAACAGGTGGAAACTAATCAAGGAGAGAGAGATACCTATTGGGTATCTTTGTGGATTTAAATGACAAAGAAACTACTTTAATGTTGAATTTATTAACTGCAGCAAGGTTATTAGTAGGCTCGTATTGGAAGAAGGACTCGTTGCCTTCTTTAGAAGAATGGATATTTAAAGTTTCTAACTTTGCAGAAATGGCAAAAATTTCTGCTTATTTGAAGGATCATACACAAGAAAGATATATTATTGCATGGAGGAGATGGATAGATTATATTCAGAAGAAGTATGGGACTATAAAGTTTCATTTATTTTATGAGTAAATTTTATAGTAACTGTTGTAGAGATTTGTTTATATGACTTAATTTAAGGGGAGTTAAAGGTTAAGTATGATGTTATTTTTTTTTTCTTTCTTTTTTTCCTTTTTTTTATTATTGTTAACTTTCTTATTAATAACCCTGTACTCTGCTCTGGGAAGCTAGGGGGGGAGGGTTGAGGATGGGTGGGTGGGTGAGTGGGTGGGTAATGATAATATAGTCATGGCAAATGCTTGGGCATTTCCCCTATGCTGCGTTCATGTGTGTGAGAGGGATGAGAGGGAGGGAAGGAGTAGGGAGGAAGTAGGATGGTTAGAGGAGAAGGGGAGAGGAAGAGAGTAGGAGGGGAGGAGAGAAAGAGGAGGGAAGTGGGGAAGGTTTAGAGAGGGTGGACGCAGCCTGGGGGGAATGTGCAGGCGGGTACCAACGGTTAGGAATTTATTTTAATTGAATTGTAGGAATAAATGGAAAATAAAAACTTTTTAATAAAAAGAAGAAGAAGAAGAAGAAGCAACAGATGGAAACTCATCAAGGAGAGAAGCAACCTAGAACTAAGGAGAAACTTCCTGACAGTGAGAACAATTAACCAGTGGAACCACCTGCCTCCAGAAGTGGTGAATGCTCCAACAGTGGAAGTTTTTAAGAAGAGACTGGACAGCCATTTGTCCGAAATGGTATAGAGTTTCCTGCCTGAGCAGGGGGTTGGACTAGATGACCTCCAAGGTACCTTCCAACTTTATCATCATCATCATCATTATTATTATTATAGGCTGGCTTGGTGGCTCAACAGCATGACACTGGGAAAGCGAGCATAGCAGTCCCTGTATTTTCTGCATCGCATAAGAAAAGCACATCTTCCTTCTCCTGTCCTGACCTCTTTCTACAAGGGGAGGATGGAGAGCATCCCGTCATACAGCATCACAGTCTGGTTTGGAGGCATCCCTGCTTCAGACAGGAAGGCGGGGCAGAGAGTGGTGAGGACGGCCGAAAAGGTCATTGGCAGTTCCCTCCCTCCCATCCAGGACATGGCGCAGAAGCACTGCTTGAGTAGAGTCCGTACGATTATCTGGGACACTAGACATCCTCTTAAATATATAATAGTAGTAAAGTTGGAAGGGACCTTGGAAGTCATCTAGTCCAACCCCCTGCTCAGGCAGGAAACCCTACACCATTTCGGACAAATGGCTGTCCAGTCTCTTCTTAAAAACTTCCAGTGTGGGAGCATTCACCGCCTCTGGAGGCAGGTTGTTCCACGGGTTAATTGTTCTAACTGTCAGGAAGTTTCTCCTTAGTTCCAGGTTGCTTCTCTCCTTGATGAGTTTCCACCCGTTGCTTCTTGTCCTGCTTTCAGGTGCTTTGGAGAACAGCTTGACTCCCTCTTCTTTGGGGCAGCCCCTGAGATACTGGAACGCTGCTATCGTGTCCCCCCTTGTCCTTCTCTTCGTTAAATTGGACATACCCAATTCTAGCAACCGTTCCTTATATGGTTATATAAGGTTATATATATTCGGTTATATAACTGAACCTTATAGGTTCCTTCACAACCTATTTTCCTTGTTCCCTTCCAGGAGGGGGGGGGGCCTTCGTGGTATCCGTAGCAGAACATCCAGATTCAGCCATAGTTTCATTCCATACCGCATTAACCTTCCGTTATATATTCAAGATGGACAGTATTTAATATTTATTTGCTACATATATGTAGGAGGGGGGTCTATACATATGTTGTATATAGTATGTTTTAGGTGTGAGTTATGTATGTGTTTCACTTTGAGAGCGGGCTACTAAATTTCATTTTTGATGTGTGCCGTTGGGCCCAGAGTAAAAAAAAAAAAATGACAATAAAGGTTATCTTATCTCAGTGGTGGCGAACCTATGGCACAGGTGCCAGAGGTGGCACTCAGAGCCCTCTCTGTGGGCACGCGTGCCGTCGTCCAAGTCCTGGGTCTTCAGCTGGGCTTTATAAAACCTTTTTGCTTTAGGCCTCCGCTGCCATGTGCAAAAAAAAAAAAAAGATTCAGTCAATCAGTCAATTTCAACTTCTCGCAGGAAAAAAAAAGATCTTGCAAAGTTGGAATTGATTGATTGAACTTTTTAGTCCCACCCAGTCTGCCGTTTCCACTGCAGCCATGCCCACCCAATAGGCCACACCCACTCAATGGGCCACACCCACCTGGCACCCGAGAATGCATAAGTGGGTTTAGGGTTGCAGTTTGGGCACTCGTCTCTAAAAGGTTGGCCATCACTGTCTTATCTTATCTTATTTGACCTTGGATGATCTGTTTGTAATGTTTGGGATGATTTGGGATGGGCAAAAGGCCCTGGCAAATTTCCCGCGACCAGTGGATCACCATAACAGAGAATTTTGAAACGTTAACTTTGTTTTTGTTTGACTAATATTGTTTTTTTTTCCTGTTAACTACTTGGTCATTAATGTAATATATCGATGGCAGGCCAACGACTTGCCAATCGATTGCGTCGTTTAAAACTTTGGGGAGGGCTCGTTCTGCAACTAATTTTGTAGTAATATATTAATCCGTGTTCAGCTCGAGGAATAATATCTGTATGATGTCTTTGTTTATGCTTTCATGGTTCTGGGTTTTGTGGGGGGGGGTATTTGGGGATATATATTTTTTTGAGTATTGCATTTTGTACTTTACCTTGGGAAGGGAGCTTGGACATTTGTTTTGTGCTTTCAGCAAGTCTTCTGATTGCTAGTTGGTGTTCATGGATGCGCTCTGCTAGTTTTGGAAGATAGAATAATGGGGCGGGAAGGGACCTTGGAGGTCTTCTAGTCCAACCCCTTGCTCAGGCAGGAGACCCTATACCAGGGGTAGGCAACCTTGGCTCTTTTATGACTGGTGGACTTCAACTCCCAGAATTCCTGAGCCAGCTATGCTGAGGGGAAAGAGAAAGGTTTCCAAGCTGAGCCAGGCTGGCTGAGGAATTCTGGGAGTTGAAGTCTGCGAGTCATGAAGGGGCCATAGTTCCCCCATGCTGGCTCAGGAATTCTGGGAGTTGAAGTCCACCAGTCATGAGGGGGCCATAGTTCCCCCATGCTGGCTCAGGAATTCTGGGAGTTGAAGTCCACCAGTCATGAGGGGGCCATAGTTCCCCCATGCTGGCTCAGGAATTCTGGGAGTTGAAGTCCACGAGTCATAAAAGAGCCCAGGTTGCCTACCCCTGTCCGAGACTAGGCCAGACAAATGGCCGTCCAGTCTCTTCCTAAAAAGCTCCAGTGATGGAGCACCCACAACTTCTGGTGGCAAGCTGTTCCACTGCTTAATCTTTCTCATGGTCAGGAAGTTCCTCCTTAATTCCAGGTTGCTTCTCTCCTTGATCAGTTTCCACCCTTTGTTTCTCCAAAGCACCTGCCCTCGGGTGCTTTGGAGAATAAGTTGACCCCCTCCTCTTCTTTGTGGCAGCCCCTCAAATACTGGAATGCTGCTATCCTGTCTCCCCCCCCCCCAAGTCCTTCTTTTCTCTAGACTGGCCTTTCCCAGTTCCTGCAACCATCCTTTGTGTGTTTTAGCCTCCATTCCCCCCCCCCATGACCTCAGCACCCTGTAGCCATTATAAACAGACGCCAGGATTCTGGGGCTGGCAGTCTCGGGGGTGTGTGTGTGAAGAGCGGCTTCCACGAACACCCGGGTGGGTGGGTGGGAGGGGACACGCTCACCTGACGTCCACCAGGGTGGAGGTGGTTCCCCTGGGGCTGGTCAGCGAGATGGCCAGATCCCCCCTCCGGCTGTAGGTGAGCCACAGTTGCACCTGGACGTGCTCCAGAGACCGCATGCCTCTGTTTCCCCTCTGGAAGCAGGGGGAGGACGAGACGTTCTCGGAGACGGACAGCCGGGAGCCGATGGCCCTGCCGGAAGACGGAGAAAGGGGGAAGGGGGCTCCGGCTTAAATAAAGGTGGTCCTCGCTTTACAACCACAAGGGAGCCCCCAAAGCACCTGTGGCCAAGCGAGGCGGTTGCTGAGTGGATTTGGCCCCGTTTTTCACGACCTCCCTCGCCGCGGTCGTTAAGGGAATCAACGGCAGTTGTGAAGTTGGTCCACCCGGTCGTTAAGCGAATCCGGCTTCCCCCACTGACTTTGCTTGTCAGAAGGTCACCAAAGGGGATCACGTGACACCCCCCCCCCCCAGAATATGACACAGTTGCTCAGCAGCCAAATTTTGATCATGTGACCATGGGGACGATGCGTAGCTCATAACTGAAAAAATGGTCGTAAGTCCTATTTGTCAGAATCCAATTATATTTCATCTTTAATTATCAAACATAGAAACTCCCAATTCTGCCTTTTCTGGATTCTGCCATAAGAGGGAGAAAAGGGGGAGAGCAAAGGGGCTTTATGGCCCTCACTTCCTTCAGTACACTTCAAAGGACTGAATGTGTGTTTATTGTGGCCTCTAAGCGTTAGCATATCAAAGAGTAATTGCCTTTCATGTAGTTATCTGAAGTCTCCATCCAGACAGAAGAAGAAAGGGGGTGGAATTGTGATACTTGAAACTATCACTGAAGGGGGGTTGATTGGGTGGGACTACTGGGGAACCCCTTAAAACCTTGAATGGGAGAGCTTGAACCCCAAGTCCTGTCTAGCATGCCTGCAACCATTTTCTCTTAATAAAGGATTCCTGTTGGAAGAATTATTCCAAGAGTTCTGTCTTCTTAAGATGCAAAGTGGGGTGGGTCCTTACATTAGACAGGACTTGCAAAATTAATCCACCTGGAAGGTAGACCCTTGCCGGGGGATTTTGCAAAAATTTACCATGTCAGACAACGAAGCAAGAGAGGGAGAAAACTCCCTGGAAAGAGAGCCGCTGACTCAGTTGGAACCTTGCCAGATGTTGGGATCCGAGAGGCCAGATTTCTCAGAAGAAGAAGTGGTGGAGACACAGGACCACAAGCCTCGCTGGTCGATGGGCGTTGGAAAGAAAAGCGAGTGGGGAAAGGAATCAAGAAAAGTGACCCTGAGACGGGGGACCAAGCAACCAGAATGGAAGCAGGAGACGGAGAAATCCCTGCACGCAAGTGAAGAGGGAGGAAGCTGTATGCCGTACTCAGACTGGATCCTAGAGAAAGCTATTGACCTGATGAAGAGAACTCTCAGCTCCCTAGGAGAGGAGATTCCTGAGCCCTACGGCCGCCCCAGTTCCTGGAGCCACAAAGGGAGAGACACCGAGGGAGACGTGGAACCTGCAACCCCAGGGACATTTACTGATCCAGGAGCTCCCACCCCCTACCGGACCACAGATGGAAATCTGGACGGAAAACACTACCACCCACAATGGAGGCACCGATCCATTCCAAGATGTCCACCGTTGGAGGTGAAATTCAAAGGGGAGCCAACACGCTTGGGGTTTTTCCTAACCCAAGTCCTCAGCTACATGGAGGAATATGGGCAGGACATCCCCAGCGACAAAGCCCGCATCCGGATCGTGCAATCTGCCCTGGATGGACCAGCTGCGGATTGGGTGGTGAACCTGCATGACTCCAATGCCCCAGAACTCAGTAACTTCAACCGTTTCATGTCCTCTTTGAGAAGACGATTTGAAGACCCCCTGGCTGATCGCAAAGCCCGTGAAAGGATAACAACGATGAAGCAAGGCAAACGCCCAGTGGCTGAGTATACACAAGAATTCCGGGCCATTGCCAGCAAACTGAATTGGCCAGAAGACATCCTCCTTGGCCATTTCAAAGATGGACTAAACTATGATCTATATGATGCTTGCCTGCCCCGAGGGGACCCACATCAACTTGAGGAATGGTACGTCTTGGCAGAGGAAGCAGAGATCGACATATTGAAGAGGCACCGCCGAGGAAAACAATGGAGCCGCCCCCCGCCTGAGCTGACACACCGACCGGTGAAATCATCGGATACAGCCAAGAAGCAAATGGGGTGTTTCAAATGCGGAAGAGAAGGGCATCGAGCTGTAGAATGCCGCTCAAAGGCCCCCCAGCACAACCCAGACAGATCCCCAACCAACAAACCCGGAAAGTATTCAGCTAAGCCAAAAGAAACGGCCATGAGAATGATGGAAATTGCAGAAACCCCCACCTCTGCTCACCAAGGGGAAAGAACTCCAGCCTACACCACAGGGCCGGTGGATGCCTCAGACGACAGCTCGGAGGGCGAACCTCTGGTAAGTGGATGCATCACACCCATCTTCAAAACAGTGACTATATTAATCCCCCCCATGCCCGAAGCTGTGAAGGTGAAAGCTTTAATAGACTCCGGCTGCACCCGTTGCCTCATTAGCCCAACACTAGTGGGGAATCTGGGCATCCCATCCAGGAGACTGGAACAACCAATCTCATTTGGCCAGCTAGATGGATCCATAGCAGGGGGGGTGCCAGCTACCCTAGCCACTCTGCCAATACACCTCTCCCTGGGAAAACATGAAGAGGACTTAACGTTTGTGGTGACCCCAGGTATGGAATGCCCAATGATTCTAGGGATGGAATGGTTGAAAAAATGGAACCCCTGGGTAAATTGGAGGACGACAGAAATCAAATTCCCGAAGGGGGACCCTATGGACTTAAAACCCCAAGGGAGGCTACCAGAATCAAGAATAGAAAAAGCATCCATAGGAGAGGAAAAAAGATTAACAGAAATACCAGAGGAATATAGGGACCTTGCTGAAGTTTTTAGTGAGGAAAGGGCGAATGAGCTTCCCCCCCCCACCGACCCACAGACTGTACCATTGAATTCAAACCTGGGGCAAAACTCCCGAAGCCCAGATTATACTCCATGAGCCCAAAGGAGAAGGAGGAAATGGAAAGATTTATAAAAAAAAACCTGGAGAGAGGTTTCATTGAGCCAGCCAAGCCTAAAGTGGCTGCCCCGGTCCTTTTTAGAGAGAAGAAGGATGGCTCTTTACGTTTATGCGTGGATTATAGGGCCCTGAATACAATCAGTGAAAGCAACCTATACCCGCTGCCCCTCATGAAAGACATGCTGTCACACCTATCGAAAGGGAAAATTTTTTCTAAACTAGACCTAAGGGAAGCTTACTATCGCGTGAGAATCAAGGAAGGGGACGAATGGAAGACTGCATTTAACTGCCCCATGGGGTGCTATCAATTCAAAGTCTTGCCATTTGGATTACAAGGGGGCCCTGCAGTCTTTATGCAATTAATCAATGACGTTCTAAGGGAGCACCTATTTAAGGGGGTCCTTGTTTACTTGGACGACATTCTTATCTTTACTGAAACAAAAGAAGAACACGTCAAACTTGTCAGAGCGGTTTTAAAGAAGCTGCGAGCCGCTCACCTATATGCCAAACTCTCAAAATGCGAATTCCACCAGGAAAAGATAGACTACCTAGGCTATCGCATATCCCCACAGGGTATTGAAATGGACCCGGAGAAGGTCGAAGCAGTACTAAATTGGGCACCACCCCGCACAAGAAAGCAACTACAAAGTTTCCTGGGCTTTGCAAATTTTTACCGCCAATTCATCCCCTCATTTGCACAGATAGCCTTGCCCCTCACTAACTTACTAAAAACGAAGGGAACATCCTCAGTAAAACCTAGCCAGCCACTAACATGGACAATGGAGTGCCAAGCAGCGTTTGAGAGACTAAAGAGACTTTTTTCTGCCGAACCAGTACTAAGGCACCCAGACATGGACAAGCCCTTCATAATACAGGCAGATGCAAGTGATGTGGCAGTGGGGGCTGTGCTATTACAAGAAAATGATGATGCAGTATTGCAACCCTGTGCATATACATCTAAGAAACTCACGGAAACAGAACAGCGCTGGCCCGTATGGGAGAAGGAGGCTTATGGGATACGTTGGGCATTACTCACATGGCGACAGTTCCTGGAAGGCAACAAAATCCCCTTCCAGGTATGGACTGATCACAAAAATTTAGAAGCCCTGAAAACTTCCAGGAAACTCAATCCCAAACAAGCCCGCTGGTCCCAGCATTTTCACCAATTCCAATTTAAGCTCAAACATTTACCAGGAAGAAAGAACTTCCTGGCAGATGCACTATCTCGCATGCCCCAATATAACAGCGCACGAACCACAGACTCTAGACCAATAATGGCAGAGTCACAACTGGCAGCGCCAGTAACCACAAGAACCCAAGCCAAAATAAAACCACAACTGGACAGCCAAACTGGGATTGAATTCAGAAAAAGTTTGGAAACAGATGATTGGTTCCAGAAAAACAAACATGTGTGCACAATGAGAGACGGATTGCCTTGGGTAGGGGAAAAGTTATATATACCAACAACTCAAAGACTAACTTTCATGCAACTTTGCCATGACACAAAATCAGCAGGGCATTTTGGATTTGTAAAAACTTTACACTTAATTAAACGGCAATTTTGGTGGCCATCAATAAAAAAGGACATAGAAAGTTATGTTGCCAGCTGCCCAACCTGTGCATCAGCAAAGAGGTTGCAAGGGAAATCGCCAGGGCTGTTACAACCAGTGGCAAGTCCCTCAGCCCCCTGGAGGGAAATAGCCATGGATTTTATAGTGGAATTGCCTGAAAGCAATGGGAATACTGTTATCTGGACAGTCACGGACCTATTTTCCAAACAGGTGCACTTTATCCCTTGCCAAAAAATTCCCACTGCAAAGGCCTTAGCAAAACTTTTCATCCAGCACATTTACAGATTGCACGGGGCACCCCAACGCATCATCTCTGATAGGGGAGTGCAATTTACGTCTGCATTTTGGAAGGAATTTTTATCCCTCTTAGGGACCACTCAGGGATTGACATCTAGCCACCACCCTCAAGGAGATGGACAAGCGGAACGGTGCCAGTCGGTACTTGAGCAATATTTGAGATGTTTTTTAAATTTCCAACAGAGTGATTGGACGGACTTACTTCCTTTTGCAGAAGTTGCCTACAATAATGCAGTCCACTCCAGCACAGGCTACACTCCTTTTCAAATAGCCAACGGCCAAAGTTTCAACCCTATGCCAGAGTTAACCCCAAAAGAACCAACGATCCCTTCACTGAAAGAATGGATGGAAAACCTACAAAACACCTGGCCAATAGTCAGAAAATCACTAGATGAAGCTAGGCGGGCATACAAAGCACAAGCCGATAAAAAAAGGGTTGAGCCTACACCATTCATTATAGGAGAAATGGTGTACTTATCCACAAAATACCTAAAGTCCCTACAGCCCTGTAAAAAACTTGGACCAAAATATATAGGACCTTTTCCAATTAAAAGGATCATAAATCCAGTAACAGTAGAATTAGAATTACCCAAAAACCTCAGGCAAATACACCCAATTTTTCATTGCAGCTTGCTGAAAAGAGAGCATCAGTCACCTCTACGGCCAAAAATCCCCCCCCCACCTCCAATCATGGTGGAGGGGGAACAACACTTCGAAATAAAAGAGATCCTTGACTCTAGGAGATATCATGGAACAACTCAGTACCTAGTTGCCTGGAAACACCTCCCTGCCTCACAAAATGAGTGGGTCCATAAACGTCACGTCAGAGCCCCGAAGCTATTGAAGAAGTTTCACACAGAGTATCCTAACAAGCCTAACTAAATTTTTTACTTGTGTTTTCTTTCAGGTGGATCTCTCTTATTGTTAAGAGGGGCCGGATGTCAGAATCCAATTATATTTCATCTTTAATTATCAAACATAGAAACTCCCAATTCTGCCTTTTCTGGATTCTGCCATAAGAGGGAGAAAAGGGGGAGAGCAAAGGGGCTTTATGGCCCTCACTTCCTTCAGTACACTTCAAAGGACTGAATGTGTGTTTATTGTGGCCTCTAAGCGTTAGCATATCAAAGAGTAATTGCCTTTCATGTAGTTATCTGAAGTCTCCATCCAGACGGAAGAAGAAAGGGGGTGGAATTGTGATACTTGAAACTATCACTGAAGGGGGGTTGATTGGGTGGGACTACTGGGGAACCCCTTAAAACCTTGAATGGGAGAGCTTGAACCCCAAGTCCTGTCTAGCATGCCTGCAACCATTTTCTCTTAATAAAGGATTCCTGTTGGAAGAATTATTCCAAGAGTTCTGTCTTCTTAAGATGCAAAGTGGGGTGGGTCCTTACACTATTTCTCAGTGCCAGCAAGAGAGATACGGAGGGAGGGAAAGAGAGAGAAGGGGAGAGAGAGATTCGGAGGGAGGGAGGGAGAGATATATGGGGAGGAAGAGAGAGAGAGAAGGAGGGAGGGAGGGAGAGGTATGAAGGGAGACAGAGATATATGGGGAGGGAGAGAGAGAAGAGACATACGGAAGGAGAGAGAGGTATGGAGGGAGGGGGCGAGAGATACGGGGACGGTAGAAAGAGAAGGAGAGAGATGGAGGGAGAGGTACAGAGGGAGAAAGAGATGGGGGAGGTAGAAAGAGAAAGAGAGATACAGAGGGAGGGAGAAAGAGATACGGGAGACGGGTGAGGTAGAGAGAAAAGAAGAGAGACATACGGAGGGAGGGAGAGAGGTATGGAGGGAGGGAGAGAGAGATACGGGGAGGTAGAGAGATAGGGAGGAAGGAAGGGAGAGAGATAAGGGGAGAGAGATACAGAGAAGGAGAGAAAGATATGGAGAGATATAGGGGAAGGAGAGAGAAGGAGAGCTACGGAGGGAGATATGGAGGGAGGGAGAGGTACTGAGAGAGAGAGAGAGATGGGGGAGGTAGAGAGAAAGAAGGAGAGAGAGATACAGAGGGAGGGAGGGAGAGAGATACAAGGGAGGTAGAGAGAGATGGAGGAAGGGAGAGGTACAGAGGGAGAGATATGGGGAGGTAGAGGGAGAGAGAAGAAAAGATACGGAGGGAGGGAGAGAGATACGGAGGGAGGGAGGGAGATACAGGGGAGGTAGAGAAAGGGAGGAAGGGAGAGAGAGAGATACGGAGGGAGGGAGAGAGATATGGGGGAGGTAGAGAGAAAGAGATATGGGGAGAGAGATACGGAGGAGGAGAGGTATGGAGAGAGAGAGATATGGGGGAAGTAGAGGGAGAGAGGAGAGAGAGAGAGACAAAGGGAGGGAGGGAGATCCAGAGGGAGAGAGAGGGAGAGAGAGAGAGAGTCTTCCAATACTCTTACATTGGCTGGGAGACCACCTGAAGGAAGCACTTCCGCTGAGGCCAGCTCCTCTGCCACCGCCTGGCCATCTCCACCAAGGCCCCGCCGTCCAGGAGCCCGTAGCCGTAGTAGTGGCTGACTGGAAGGAGAAGGACCAGCTCAGGGAAGACCCTCCCGGCCTCCGGACACCCTCCCGGCCCGCTCGCCCCCCAATACCCCTCCTGCCGCCCAGAGCCACGGGCTCTTTCCCCAAAGGAGGAGCGGCGACAGAATGGCCCTGGGGATGCTGAGGAACGAGGGCTCTGCACAACGGCAGCCGGCCTGCAGACCGTCCTCAACTTATGACCATAACTGAGCCTGGCAGTTACGGTCGTTAAGTCTTGGAGGGGAGGGGCCTAAAGAGTCAAGAGGGCAGCCCCGACGGGGCCCTGGAAGCGCTGCCTGCTTTTATCTATTTTATTTGCTCATAAAATGTAGAGGCCACCCATCTTATCACAAAGTAAGAAGTGAATTGTATAGATAGAGCTTCAACTTATTTGTTCGTTCGTTCGTTCATTCATACAATCAATCAATCAATCAATTTCTATAGCCACCCATCTCAGTCAATGATCCTGGGAGGTTTACAATGAAAAAGAATATGTTACAGGCAGTCCTCGACTTACAACAGTTCAGTGACCGTTCGAAGGTTACAACAGCACCTTCCCTTTCTCTCCCTCCCTCTTTCCATCTCTCTTTCTCTCTCTGTCTCTCTCGCTTTCTCTCTCTCTCTCCCTCCATCTCTCCTTCTCTTTCCTTCTTTCTCTCCCTCTCTCCATCTTTTTCTCTCTTCTCTTTCACTCTAGCCCTGTATCTATCTTTCTCGCTCCCTCCCTCCATCTCTCCTTCTCTCCCTCCCTCCATCACATTTTCTCCTTCTCCTTTTCACTCTACTCCCGTATATCTCTCCTTTTCTTCATCTCTCTCCTTTTCTCTCTCCCTCCATCTTTCTCTCCTTCTCTCTCCCTCCCTCCATCACTTTCCCTCTCCCTTTCACTCTACCCCTATATCTTTCTCTCCTTCTCTCTCTCCCTCCATCTCTCCTTCTTTCCTTCTTTCTCTCCCTCTCTCCATCTTTTTCTCTCCTTCTCTCTTTCACTCTAGCCCTGTATCTATCTTTCTCGCTCCCTCCCTCCATATCTCTCCTTCTCTCCCTCCCTCCATCACATTTTCTCCTTCTCCTTTTCACTCTACTCCCGTATACCTCTCCTTTCCTTCATCTCTCTCCTTCTTTCTCTCTCCATCTTTCTCTCCTTCTCTCTCCCTCCATTACTTTCTCTCCCTCTCCCTTTCACTCTACCCCAGTGGTTCTCAACCTGTGGGTCAGGACCCCATTTGGGGTCGAACGACCATTTCACGGGGGTCGCCAAGCAACGCAGTCCGCCATTTTTTTCCCCCTTTTCCTTAGATGTGCTACTCCCTTTTAGTCTATTGGCTTTTGAAAGCCAATAGAAGAGACTCTCTTGAATAGAGTCTAATTCTATTGGCTTTCAAAAGCCAATAGGAATTGTCCAGGCTGTCTCTGCCCTGCTGAGCCCGCCAAAAGTCCCATTCTGCTGCACCAGTTGAGTAGTCCTCGACTTACGACCGGTTGAGTAGTCCTCGACTTACGACCAGTTGGGGGTCGCGGCATTAAAAAGGTTGAGAACCACTGCTCTACCCCTATATCTTTCTCTCCTTCTCTCTCTCCCTCCATCTCTCCTTCTCTTTCCCTCTCCCTCCCTCCATCTTTCTTTCCTTCTTTCTTTCACTCTACCCCTGTATCTCTCTCTCCCTCCCTCCCTCTATATTTCTCTCCCCCACTCCTTCTGTTTTCCCCCCTCCCTCCCCCCCTCTCTCTCCTCTCAGGAACACAGCCAGGTTTTCCGGGCTGTGGGAAAGTCTGACGGGCTTGGGGCTCTTCTGACCTCCCACGGGAGGATGCAGAAAAAGCCCAGTTCAACGGAAACTTCGTGGCTGCCATCTTGATTCTTTCGTTGTCGTGGCCCCACGGGGGTCTCCCGTGGCAGGCTGTGAGGACGCAGCCTCTGCCCCCTGAAAGCGGGAGGGCCGTGCCCGGAGAACCGCCGGGCTCCTGGCCTCACCTTTGCGCCCGGCTCCATTCACCACCCAGTCGTCCGCTTGCAGGTGAGCTGGACTGGAGGCTCTCACCACCAGGTGCTGCATGTCCCTCCAGGTGAGAGCTGGGCTGGAAACACAAAGGGGGGGGAGAGAGAGAACCATTCAGAGTTTCGCTATGTGCCCTGTGAGGTGGGAAGGAAGGGGCGGGTGCAGGTCCACAGGTCTTTGAGCTCCGATGCCATTGCACGGAATGAGCGGGCTTTCCTCCCCAAAAGTGTGGGGAGGGGAGGCAGAGAAGACCCATACCAGCCTGACTCGGGGGGGGGAAGCCCTGCAGGAAGAGTCTCTGAGAGAGCCCCCTCCCAAGAAAAGAAGCTATCCCTGTGTCCAGCTTCAGTTCCTCTCCGGATCAGGGATAAGGATAGGCAGCTGGGTCTAGTGCAGGGGTGGGCAACCTTGGCTCTTTTATGACTCGGGGACTTCAACTCCCAGAATTCCTGAGTCAGCATTAGGAAACTGTGGCCCCTTCATGACTGGTGGACTTCAACTCCCAGAATTCCTCAGCCAGCATGGGGGAACTAGGGCCCCCTCATGACTGGTGGACTTCAACTCCCAGAATTCCTCAGCCAGCATGGGGGAACTAGGGCCCCCTCATGACTGGTGGACTTCAACTCCCAGAATTCCTCAGCCAGCATGGGGGAACTATGGCCTCTTCATGACTAGTGGACTTCAACTCCCAGAATTCCTCAGCCAGCATGGGGGAACTATGGCCTCTTCATGACTAGTGGACTTCAACTCCCAGAATTCCTCAGCCAGCATGGGGGAACTATGGCCTCTTCATGACTGGTGGACTTCAACTCCCAGAATTCCTCAGCCAACATGGGGGAACAATGTCCCCTTCATGACTGGTGGACTTCAACTCCCAGAATTCCTCAGCCAGCATGGGGGAACTATGGCCTCTTCATGACTGGTGGACTTCAACTCCCAGAATTCCTCAGCCAGCATGGGGGAACTGTGGCCCCCTCATGACTCGTGGACTTCAACTCCCAGAATTCCTGAGCCAACATGAGGGAACTATGGCCCCTTCATGACTGGTGGACTTCAACTCCCAGAATTCCTCAGCCAGCATGGGGGAACTGTGGCCCCCTCATGACTCGTGGACTTCAACTCCCAGAATTCCTGAGCCAACATGAGGGAACTATGGCCCCCTCATGACTCGTGGACTTCAACTCCCAGAATTCCTCAGCCAGCATGGGGAAACTATGGCCCCTTCATGACTCGTGGACTTCAACTCCCAGAATTCCTCAGCCAGCATGGGGGAACTGTGGCCCCCTCATGACTCGTGGACTTCAACTCCCAGAATTCCTGAGCCAACATGGGGGAACTATGGCCCCCTCATGACTGGTGGACTTCAACTCCCAGAATTCCTGAGCCAGCAGGGCTCAGCTTGGAAACCTCTCCCTTTCCCCTCAGCGTGGCTGGCTCAGGAATTCTGGGAGTTGAAGTCCACCAGTCATAAAAGAGCCAAGGTTGCCTACCCCTGGCCAAATGCCTGAATTTTGATTATGTGACCGTTTGGAAAAAATATTTAAATATTTAAACGAGGAGTCTTCAAACTTGGCCCTTTTATGACTTCAACTCCCAGAATTCCTGAGCCAGCATGGGGGAACTATGGCTCCCTCATGATTCGTGGATTTCAACTCCCAGAATTCCTGAGCCAGCATGGGGGAACTATGGCCCCTTCATGACTGGTGGACTTCAACTCCCAGAATTCCTGAGCCAGCCTGGGGGAACTACGGCCCCCTCATGGCTCGTGGACTTCAACTCCCAGAATTCCTGAGCCAACATGGGGGAACTATGGCCCCCTCATGACTGGTGGACTTCAACTCCCAGAATTCCTGAGCCAGCAGGGCTCAGCTTGGAAACCTCCATTTCTCCTCAGCACAGCTGGCTCAGGAATTCTGGGAGTTGAAGTCCACCAGTCATAAAAGAGCCAAGGTTGCCTACCCCTGGTCTAGTGGTTGAGACACCAGGCTAGAAAGCCGGAGATCTTGAGTTCTAGTCCTGCCTTAGCCACAAAAGCCAGCTGGGTGACTTTGGGCCAATCACCAGGAGACGGTGAGTTCCACTCCCGCCTTAGACACGAAAGTCGGCTGGGTGACCTTGGGCCAGTCACCCTCTCAGCCCAGCCCACCTCACCAGGTTGTTGTTGTCGTTGTGGGGAAAAGAGAAGAGGAGGAAAGGTGTTGGATATGCTCGTCATCTTATTTGTCAAAAAAAAATAAAGGTGGGGAAAAAATAATAAAGTAAAGTAAAGTAAAATAAATAAAATAATAAAATAAATAATAAAATAAAATAAGTTAAAATAAAAAATAAAATATTAAAATAAAAAATAATTAAGGTAAGGTAAGTAAGATAAGGCAAGGCAAAGCAAGGCAAGACCGACAGATTTCCCATTTCGTTGGCTTCAGAAATCTACCTGTCAGAGTAGCAAAAGCAGACAGGCTGGGATGTCCAGCCACAATTGCAAGTCTATGTTTTTCCCCCCCGACATTCTTTCCTTGAGGCCTATCACTATAATTCACAGCAGCTGCAAAAAGGGCACACACAACTCATAAAATCTGGGTCTGTTTAGTCTTTGACTGAGCAGTTCTTTGGCGATCCCTTAAACAGGAAAAAATGACTTCTCCCCCCCAACATTGCTCTTGCAAAGTTTTCTTTAACAAGATTTATTGAGGTGGAAAGGATACATGCTGTGGCCCTAGGATAGGATAGGATAGGATAGGATAGGATAGAATTAGGATAGGATAGGATAGGATAGGATAGGATAGGATAGAATTAGAATAGGATAGGATAGGATAGAATTAGAATAGGATAGGATAGGATAGAATTAGAATAGGATAGGATAGGATAGGATAATAAAAAGTAAAATAAAATCTGGGCTCAGCTAAGAAGCCAACATTTGGGATGGTCTCCACTCCTTCCCACTTATTCCTTCCAGAAGGCCAGTTTAGGCGGGTGGTTTTCAAGCTCGGCCACTTAAATTCCCAGAATTCCCCATTCCGTGGGAAAAGCCCCACCCAAGGCACCTACTTGGCCTCCAGAGCGAGGGCAATCAGGCCGGCCGCCAGGGGGGCCGAGGCGGAGGTGCCCGTGTGGCTGCTGGTGCAGGCATGTCGCAGGTCCGTGGTCACCTGGAAAAAAGAGTGGAACAGCACTGAAGGAGCAACCTTAAGCCCTCCTCCTCTTTGCAAAGCCTCATGCCGCTTAAGCGCCTAGTCCTCAGGGCTCTGACTACATCTCTCTCCCCCGCCTGGTCGGCGGCTGGGCTCCCATCCCGCTCTTCCTCCCACCGTCCCTCTTCCGACGGTGACTTTCCCAGGGCTGCCAAGGGCTGGAAGAGGGAGGATTGCCCACCAGGGTTGTTGGCAGCTTTTATTCGAAAACCGATTGGTGGAACGTCCAATTTCTGGGTCTTTCTCTCTGGACAAATACGAGGGCAATTTCAGAAATAAACCCGTTTGGTTATCAATGACAAGACTGTCAATGCTGCTAACATCGGATGTTTTGCATTGACAACAGATGGAAATGTAGCCATCTTTTTTCCCTTTCGCTTTTAGAATTATATGATAATAATAATAATAATAGTAAAGTTGGAAGGGACCTTGGAGGTCATCTAGTCCAACCCCCTGCTCGGGCAGGAAACCCTATACCATTTCGGACAAGTGGCTGTCCAGTCTCTTCTTAAAAACTTCCAGTGTTGGAGCATTTACTGCTTCTGGAGGCAAGCTGTTCCACTGATTAATTGTTCTAACTGTCAGGAAGTTTCTCCTTAGTTCCAGGTTGCTTCTCTCCTTGATTAGTTTCCACCCATTGCTTCTTGTCCTGCCTTCAGGCGCTTTGGAGAATAGCTTAATTCCCTCTTCTTTATGGCAGCCTCTGAGATATTGGAACACTGCTATCATGTCCCCCCTTGTCCTTCTCTTCGTTAAACTAGACATACCGGGAGGGGGCATGTGAATGAGAGTCTAGCTCAGCAGTTCTCAACCTGTGGGTCGCGTTCCCATTTGGGGTCAAACGACCATTTCACGGGGGTCGCCAAACAACGCAGTCCGCCATTTTTTTCCCCCTTTTCCTTAGATGTGCTCCTCCCTTTGATTCTCTTGGCTTTTGAAAGCCAATAGAAGAGACTCTCTTGAATAGAGTCTAATTCTATTGGCTTTCCAAAGCCAATAGGAGTTGTCCAGGCTGTCTCTGCCCGGCTGAGCCCGCCAAAAGCCCCAGTCTGCAAACGGTGCTGCAAGTTGTCTGCAGCGAAGGCGAGCTATCTAGAACTTTCCACCCCTCCCTGCTGAGCAACTACTAAAAATGTAAGTAAAAGAGGGCCAGGGGTGGGAGGTGGGAGGCCGGCGGGCACAGTGAGGGTTGCTGGTGCGCGTGGGGCCCGGCGGGTGCCTTACCTCCCTTGGGCTGGGCCAGCTGGTGGCCTAGCCGGTGGTTGGCCGGCGCCGTCCCTGCCGCTTGCCAGCTACGCCTCGGCCGGCGCAGGGGGCGGCACCACGCATGCGCGGCGCTCCCGGGCAGGAAAAGTCCTCGACTTACGACCGATTGGGTAGTCCTCGACTTACAACCGGTTGAGAGTCGTGGCATTAAAAAGGTTGAGAACCACTGGTCTAGCTAGCCATAACAACACTAAACTTAGCATGAGAGTCAAGGTTATTGAGCCCAGAGGTGATAAAGAATTGGGCTGGATCTTCTTTTTTCCTTTTTTTTTTATTCTTTTCCTTTCTAAACATTTATTTTTTGTATTTATGTTTTTTTTATATATATACTATTGTTAATTATTTTATAATTTTTCTAATTAATGTATTTAGATTTCTAACTAATGTTAGATTCATTTATGGTTTATATTTTTTTTAAGATTTTTTGATGAAATTTTAATTAAGCCTATATTCAGCTCTGGGAAGGTCGGGGGAGGGAATGGGAGGGTTGGGGAGGTTGGGGGGAAGATTGTTTTGTTTTTGTAAAATTTCAAAAATTTAATAAAAATTATCTTTGAAAAAAAAAAAAAGAATTGGGCTGGAGAACTTGCTTCCTGCTAATTGGGGAATGTGGTTTATGACTGTTAATTGGAGGAGGGAATTGTGCTTTGATGCTATGTGCATGAATTCAGTTTTTGGCTTCGATTATGTAGTGTCAATATTATGCTATTCGAATAAAAGATTATTTGAAAAGATTATTGAGGTAAACAATGCCTCGAAATTCTTTTGAAGAGTTTCATCTGTCGGAACCATGACAAAGACACTCGCAGATACAGAACTTTTATTATATACATTAGAAAACCATAACATGACGCGACTTCTCGACACAATCGCCATTCCAGTGGGGGCCCTCGTCATCACGTCTCACAAGATTTCGTCGCTCGGCGCCAAATCTGGCCTATAAGGGGGAGTGTGTGATCAAAAACATCCCAGTGGAACCGCTTCTGAAGTTTTTGGGTCCGTCTAGCGGTGTGTGGGCGAGCATTGTCGTGCACCGACAACACCACACCGGACGTGGTGCCGTAGAAAATCCCGCCAAATGCGAAGATGCCAAAGGAGTAACTACTGGTGAAGTTCACGGAGCTTGGTTCAACCATCAGTTCAAATGTCTGCTGTGAAACGTTACAAAAACTCAGACAAGACACTCATGACAAGCATTGTCGCCTGACGACCGCCGGTGTGGTGTTGTTGATTCACAACAATGCTCGCCCGCACACCGTTAGACGCACCCAAGAAGTTCAGAAGCAGTTCCATTGGGATGTTTTTGATCACACACACACCCATAGCCCAGATTTGGCGCTGAGCGATGACGACAGGAATTTCAAACTTTGTAAGACGTTGACGAGGGCCTCCACTGGAATGGCGATTATGTCGAAAAGTCAGGTCATGTTGTAGTTGTCTAATGCAGTGGTTCTTAACCTGGGTGTGATATTGCTTTCCAGGGGGCGATTTCATTTTTCAGGGGGGGCGATAGAACGAAAAGGGGCAACATGGGGGCGAAGGAACAAAAAGGGGGCGATACGGGGGCGATGGAGCGAGACGTTTTGGGGACACTTTTGAGACTTTTTCGTACAGTGAATCGCTGCATATCTGTCATACAAAAATATCAGATCGCTCGCTATTAGTGGATTGAATTGTGTTTTCAAATGTTCCTCCAGCTAGCATCAGTACAGAACGCCGTACATGTGAATACGCATCGCTTATCTTCATGCGTGTTGCGCAGCAGCCTCTACCCTTTTTATATTTCTTTTTGCGTCTTAAATTTCACTTGTAATTCAATCATTAAATGTTACTGTTTTTCTTTTCGGGCATTTTACTTTCTTGCAACTAAATTTTGTTTTCAGTGGTCATTACATTTAAGTGTCTTGAATAAATAAGATAATAATGAAATACATGTATCACGAAGTTTGGGAATAAAGTGACGGGTGGCACCAAAATTTTTCAAACAATTGAGATATGGGAAAAAGACTGGACAAAAATTATTTGCATCGATATGTCCTGATGACAATTTTAAAGAAAATAAAAAAGTGTTTGCATAAATTGAAGAATTATTTCCTATGATTGAGAGGTTATGTTGGGGGAGGGGGGCGATGACAACTTTCTCATTGGCTCAAGGGGGCGATTCGTTCAAAAAGGTTAAGAACCACTGGTCTAATGTTTATGATAAAAGTTCTGTATCTGCCAGCGTCTTGTCATTGATAACCAAACAGAGGTTTATTTCCAAATTGCCCTCGTGTTTACCTCCCTTGAATTCGGCTAGGTCACATCTGAGGCTGAAAGGCACGCTCAGATGGACTGAATACATATGAACATATTCTAGATATATTCTATCTGTTCCAAATAATGAGCTTAAATTTGAAGGATGGAATTTTCCCAGCCTCGGCCTCAACGTGCGTCAACCGAAGCGACTTTAAGGTGGGCTGAACTTCAACTCCCAGAATGCCCCAGCCAGTTGGTACTCGTCCCTTTGGTTTTTTTTCCTGGCTTGTGTCTTTCAGATACTCTTCGCCTTTCAGAGGGGAGGGGAGATGTGATCCCCTTGCCCACCTCCCACCCCGTCCGGGGGTCTCACAATCTGCTTCTCGCCCTTGGCCCCGCTGCTGTAGGTGGTGGTGAGGGTGGAGGCACAGGCCTCATTGTACCAAGGCACCCGACCGCTCTTGGTGCTGCTGCCCACGGATAAGGTGTAGATGCTGTTGGTGTAGCCGTCGCAATTGCAGTTGTCCTTCCGAAGGCCGCCGTTCCCGGAGGCCCAGACGAAGAGAGAGCCCAGCCCTCCGCGTCCCTGCGGGGAGAAGGCGGAATGAGTTTCATTTAGTGACCGTCCCAAGTTTCACCGTTTTTCACACCGTTCATCGCCGTTGCAGCGTTCCCCACGACAGTGGCCGTGTCCCCGGGGTGATGTGATCCTCTTTTTGTGACTTTCCGGCAAGCGAAGTCAATGGAGAACTTAACAATTGCAGCGATCTGCTTAGCAACGGTGGCAAAAAAGGTTCGTAAAATGGGGTAAAATTCACAACGCATCTCCCACGTAACAACAGAAACGTTGGGCTCCATTATGGTCGTAAGTTGAGGACTGCCTGTAGAGGTAATCCGCTATGTACGACCGTCCTTTTAACAACCGCTTGAAGTCTGGACAGCATTGAGAAAATTGACTTCGGAGTAGCCGCTGCCCTTATGCCACGGGATCGAAATTCAGGCGCTGGACAACTGGCAGGTCTTCACCACGTCCAGGGGTCACGTGATCACCCTTTATGACGTTCCCGGGGGGCTTCCAACTACCCAAGTCAACCCCAAAGGTGCTTTTTCAAGATGTAACTGGACTTTCTTGGGTTTTTCCTTTGAAGACATTTTGCTTCTCCTCCCAGAAGCTTCTTCAACTCTGACCGGATGGTGGAGAGTGGAAGGATTTATACTTCTTGCAGACAGAGCTGGTCATTTGCCTTCTTTGAGAGAGTCGTTGAGGCCACTTGGGGGTTTGTCTGTGTCCTGAGGGTCACCTGAGTGGTGGAAATGGGTGAGGAGCCTTCTGGGAACTGAGTTAAAGGACTGTGTTTCAGCAGTTGCAAGGAGGCTCCACCCCCATTTGTACCACTCAGCTGACCCTGAGGACACAGACAAGCCTCCAAGTGGCCTCAACAACCCTCACAAAGGATGCAAATGATCAGCCGTCTGCAAGGAGTATAAATCCTTCCCTTCCCCACCATCTGGTCAGGGCTGAAGAAGCTTCTGGGATGAGAAGCGAAATGTCTTCAAAGGAAAAACAAGAAAGTCCAGTTTGCCTCCTGGAAAAAAAAAAAAAGCACCTTTGGGGACAACCGTGACCCGGATGATGGTAGAATAGAAGCATGAAACAAAGGATGCAGGAAGAGGGATAAAATAAAATGGGAAGGACAAAAGCTAAAATAATTGTTTAATTATTTTAAATAATTAAATAAAATGATTGAATTGTCCTGCAGCAAGTTGTCCCACGGCAGGTTGGCCAAAGTGAGTTGGTTGTAGCAACAGCACTAGCCCTTAGACTTGTATACCGCTTCACAGTGCTTTCACGTCCCTCTCTAAGCGGTTTACAGAGTCAGCCTATTTGCCCCCAACAGCCTGGCTCCTCCTTTTACCGACCTCGGAAGGACGGAAGGCTGAGTTCGACCTGGAGCCGGTCAGGATTGAACTGCTGGCAGTGGGCAGAGTCAGCCTGCAATGCTGCATTCTAACCACTGTGCCAACACGGCGCTTTACAAGAGAAAGGAAGGAAGAGAATGAAAGAAAAGGAGAAAGAAAAAGGGAGGGAGGAAGGAGAGGAAAGAAGAGGGAGAGAAAAAGAGAAGGGAAATAAGAGATGGAGGGAGCAGGAGAGAAGGGAAAAATGGAGAAAAAGAAGAGAAGGAAGGAAAGAGTAGAGGGAAGGAAAAAAAAGAAAGGTAGAAAGAAAAAGGTGTGAAGGAAGGAGAGGGAAGGAGAGGACGGAAGGCTGAGTTCGACCTGGTCAGGATCGAACTGCTGGCAGTGGGCAGAGTCAGCCTGCCATGCTGCATTCTAACCACAGCGCCATCATGGCTCTTTACAAGAGAAAGGAAGGAAGGAAGGAAGGGAGGGAGGGAGGGAGGGAGGGAGGGAGGGAAAGAACAAAAAGGAGAAATAAAAAGGAGGGAGTAAGGAAGGAAAGAAGAGGGAGAGAAAAAGAAGGGAAATAAGAGATGGAGGGAGCAGGAGAGAAAGAAAAAAATGGAGAAAAAGAAGGGAAGGAAGAAGAGTGTAGAGGGAAGGAAAGAAAAGAAAGGTAGAAAGAAAAGGGCATAAAGGAAGGAGAGAGGGAGAGAAGGAGGGAGAGAATAGCAATAGCACTTCCGCTTCATACTCCTTTACAGCCCTCTCTGAGTTAGCCTATTGGCCCCCAACAATCTGGCTCCTCATTTTACCGACCTCGGAAGGACGGAAGGCTGAGTCAACCTTGAGCTGGTCAGGATCGAACTGCTGGCAGTGGGCAGAGTCAGCTTGCAATTCTGCCTTCTAACCACTGCGCCACCACAGCGCTTTACAAGAGAAAGGAAGGAAGAGAATGAAAGAAAAGGAGAAAGAAAAAGGGAGGGAGGAGTGGAAAGAAGAGGGAGAGAAAAAGAGAAGGGAAATAAGAGATGGAAATAGCAGGAGAGAAAGAAAAAATGGAGAAAAAGAAGGAAAGGAAGGAGAGAGTAGAGGGAAGGAAAGAAAAGAAAGGTAGAAAGAAAAAGGCGTGAAGGAAGGAGAGGGAATCAGAATCTGAATAGAGCTGGAAGGGACCTTGGAGGTCTTCTAGACCAACCCCCTGCACAAGGCAGGAGATCCTCCTTTTACCGCCCTCGGAAGGACGGAAGGCTGAGTCAACCTTGAGCTGGTCAGGATCGAACTGCTGGCAGTGGGCAGTGAGTTAGCCTGCAATGTTGCATTCTAATCACAGCACCATCTTATAAGAGGAAGGAAGGAAGGAAGGAAGGAAGGGAAGGAAGGAAGAGAGGGAAAGAACAAAAAGGAGAAATAAAAAGGAGGGAGTAAGGAAGGAAAGAGGAGGGAGAGAAAAAGAGAAGGGAAATAAGAGATGGAGAGAGCAGGAGAGAAGGGGAAAATGGAGAAAAAGAAGAGAAGGAAGGAGAGAGTAGAGGGAAGGAAAGAAAAGAAAGGTAGAAAGAAAAAGGCATGAAGGAAGGAGAGGGAATCAGAATCTGAATAGAGCTGGAAGGGACCTTGGAGGTCTTCTAGTCCAGCCCCTTGCTCAAGCAGGAGAAGAAGGGAAGGAAGGAGAGAAGAGCAACAACACGTAGACTTATATACCGCTTCACAGCGCTTTCACAGCTCTCTCTAAGCAGTTTAGAGAATCAGCCTATTTGCCCCCAACAATCTACGTCTTCCTTTTACCGACCTCGGAAGGATGGAAGGACGAGTCAAACTTGAGCCAGTCAGGATCGAACTGCTGGCAGTGAAATGCAGAATTAGCCTGCAATGCTGCATTCTCACCACTGCGCCACCAATGGCTGTATGGCAAATTGGCAGCAATGGCCGCGGCAAGTTGTCCCATTCCGGAACAGACACAGCACTTCAATCTCCCCCCCAAAACAGAGGGGGCCCCCCTCTCACATTGGCTGCCCCCTTGCGGAAGGCCTCTCTGGCTAGGACCCCCGGGCCGTCCACCGTCTTCCCGTCATCCTCGGGGCCCCAGCTGGCGCTGTAGATGTCGATGTGCTGGGGTTGGAGACTCAGCGACTGGGCCTCCACGATGTCGTTCACGTCGCCGTCCAGCATCCTCACGCCTGGAGGGAGAACGAGAAGGAAGCAGGAGACATTTGGGGAAGCTGTACTTCGTCTGTGCTGACTTATTTTTGGAAGAAGGAAGGAAGGAAGGAGGGAGGGAGGGAGGAATGGTGGGAGGAAGGAAGGAAGGAGAGTGGGAAGAAGGAAGGAAGGAAGGAAAGAAGGAGGGAGGGAGGAATGGTGGGAGGAAGGAAGGAAGGAAGAAGAGGGAAGAAGGAAGGAAAGAAGGAAGGGAGAGAGGGGAGGGAGGGAGGGAGGAAGGAAGGAAGGAGAGTGGGAAGAAGGAAGGAAGGAAGGGAGAGAGGGAGGGAGGGTGGAAGGAAGGAAGGAAGGAGAGTGGGAAGAAGGAAGGAAGGAAGGAAGGAAGGGAGAGGGAGGGAGGGTGGAAGGAAGGAAGGAAGGAAGGAAGGAAGGAAGGAAGGAAGGAAGGAAGGAAGGAAGGAAGGAAGGAAGGGCGAGCCATGGTGGTGCAGTGGTTAGAATGCAGCATTGCAGTCTAATTCTGCCCACTGCCAGCAGTTCGATCCTGACCGGCTCAAGGTTGATTCAGCCTTCCGTCCTTCCGAGGTTGGTAAAATGAGGACCCAGATGGTTGGGGGCAAGGATGCTGACTCTGTAAACCGCTTAGAGAGGGCTATGAAAGCTCTGTGAAGCGGTATATAAGTCTATTTCTATCATCATCCTGTGACGATAGCCGTAACACCATCAAACATCCAGATGTGCCTATCCCAGGTCCTGGGTAAGGACTCGATAGGTAGAAAAAATGGCCAAACCCAGTCTGAACATCTGGCTGACCGTGCGATGGTCAATAATAACGATAATAGTAATGATAAATGGGGAAAGAGAAGAAGATAATAAGAAGGATAGAGAATAATACTGCAGCCACACTATATGGGTTGACGTACAAGTAATCCTCGACTTCACGACCACGAAAGGACATTTGTTAAGTGAGTTTTGCCCCATTTTTTTTTTCTTGCCACAGCTTTGAATCACTGCGGCTGTTAAGTTAGTAGCCTGGTTGTTAAGTCAGTCTGGCTCCTCCATCGACTTTGCTTGCGAGAAGGTCACAAAAGGGATCACGTGACCCCGGGACATGGCAACCGTCATAAATATGGACCACTTTCTAAGCGTCTGAATTTTGATCACATGACCATGGGGATGTTGCAGTCGGCTACTCCAACTTTTATTAAAAGGCTTAAAATTCAGAAGAAAGCAGAGAAGACGTGAGATAGATGTCTCTAAAACCGGCATTTCTCAACCTTGGCCATTTTTAAGATGGGCGGACTTCAATTCCCAGGATTCCTGGCCAAGGTTGAGAGACGTTGCAAGCAAACCATCCCTTTTGGACTCCAGGCCCAGGAATTCAGATTCTCCCACGCGAATCTGGAATTTTTACTCCGCCAAGAATTTTCCATGCACGTCCAGCGACCTGCCTTGTCCCTGTTGTGATGCCCCCCACGGCTCCAGCCTACGCAAAGTCACAAAGAGGCCACATACCCCCAATTTTGGCCCCGTGGGCGATACCGGCTCCACAGACGTGGTTGTTAGCAGTGGCAGCCACCTCCCCGGCGCAGCGGTGTGCCGTGTCTGAAAGAAAGGGCAAAAGAGAGAATAACAGAATCACAGAGTTGGGAGGGACCTTAAGGGGTCTTCTAGTCCAACCCTCTGCTCAGGCAGGAGACTCTTATAGAATCATAGAATAATAGAGTTGGGAGGGAGGGAGGGAGGGAGTAGGAAGGAAGGAAGGAAGTAGAGGAAGGGAAGGTAGGAATGAGAGAAAGAATAAAAAATAAAGACAGAAAGAAGGAAAGGAGGAAAAAAGAAAGGAGAGAAAAAAACAAACAAAGAAAGAAGAGGAAGGGAAGGTAGGAAGAAAAGAAAGAAAAAGGAAGGAAGGGAGAGAAGGAATGAAGAAAGAAAGAAAGAAAGAAAAGGTAGGAAGGAAAGAAAAAAAGAAAGAGAAAGAAAGAAAAAGAAAGAAAGAAAGAGGAAGGGAAGGTAGGAAGGAAAGAAAGAAAGGAAGGGAGAGAAGGAAGAAACAAAAGAAAGAAAGAAAGAAAGAAAGAAAGAAAGAAAGAGAAAGAAAGGGACGGTAGGAAGGAGAGAAAGAAAGAAAGAAAGAAAGAAGAGGAAGGGAAGGTAGGAAGGAAAGAAAGAAAAAGAAAGGAAGGAAGGAAAGAAGGGAGAGAAGGAAGAAAGAAGAAAGAAAGAAAGAAAGAAAGAAAGAAAGAAAGAAAGAAGAGGAAGGGAAGGTAGGAAGGAAAGAAAGAAAAAGGAAGGAAGGAAGGAAAGAAAGAAGAGGAAGGGAAGGAAGGAAAGAAAGGAAGGAAGGAAGGGAGAGAAGGAAGAAAGAAAAGAAAGAAAGAAAAGAGGAAGGGAAGGTAGGAAGGAAAGAAAGAAAAAGAAAGGAAGGAAGGAAAGAAGGGAGAGAAGAAAGAAGAAAGAAAGAAAGGAAGGGAAGGTAGGAAGGAAAGAAAGAAAAAGAAAGGAAGGAAAGAAGGGAGAGAAGAAAGAAGAAAGAAAGGAAGGGAAGGTAGGAAGGAAAGAAAGAAAAAGAAAGGAAGGAAAGAAGGGAGAGAAGGAAGAAAGAAAGAAAGAAGAGGAAGGGAAGGAAAGGAAGAAAGGAAGGAAGAAGGGAGAGAAGGAAGAAAGAAAAGAAAGAAAGAATGGGAAGGTAGAAAGAAAGAAAGAAAGAAAGAAAGAAAGAAAGAAAGAGAAAGAAAGGGACGGTAGGAAGGAGAGAAAGAAAGAAAGAAAGAAGAGGAAGGGAAGGTAGGAAGGAAAGAAAGAAAAAGAAAGGAAGGAAGGAAAGAAGGGAGAGAAGGAAGAAAGAAGAAAGAAAGAAAGAAAGAAAGAAAGAAAGAAAGAAAGAAGAGGAAGGGAAGGTAGGAAGGAAAGAAAGAAAAAGGAAGGAAGGAAAGAAAGAAGAGGAAGGGAAGGAAGGAAAGAAAGGAAGGAAGGAAGGGAGAGAAGGAAGAAAGAAAAGAAAGAAAGAAAAGAGGAAGGGAAGGTAGGAAGGAAAGAAAGAAAAAGAAAGGAAGGAAGGAAAGAAGGGAGAGAAGAAAGAAGAAAGAAAGAAAGGAAGGGAAGGTAGGAAGGAAAGAAAGAAAAAGAAAGGAAGGAAAGAAGGGAGAGAAGAAAGAAGAAAGAAAGGAAGGGAAGGTAGGAAGGAAAGAAAGAAAAAGAAAGGAAGGAAAGAAGGGAGAGAAGGAAGAAAGAAAGAAAGAAGAGGAAGGGAAGGAAAGGAAGAAAGGAAGGAAGAAGGGAGAGAAGGAAGAAAGAAAAGAAAGAAAGAATGGGAAGGTAGAAAGAAAGAAAGAAGAAGAAAGAAAGAAAGAAAGAAAGAAAGAAAGAAAGAAAGAAAGAAAGAAAACAGGAAGGAAGGAAGGAAGTAAGGAAGGAAGGAAGGAAGGAAGGAGGGACAGAAAGAAAGAAAGAAAGAAAGAAAGGAAGGAAGGAAGGGTGGACCACACAGAATCCCTCCCAACCTTATTATTCTGAAAAGTCTCCTAAACCGGGGCAGGCAAGCTAAACTGGGATTCCAGACTACAGCACTAACAATCCTTGGCCAGCTTTCCCGTGCCGGCCAGGAGAGAAGGAAAGCTCCAGTCTCCAAGAGAGTGGGCGAACACGCAACCCCCCTCTCCCCAACACACATGCACACACACACACAGACACACCCCTACCTGTTCTCATTCCACCGGTTGTATCGCGGCTGAGGGTCCGGATCGTTGTCGTTGAAGTCGTAACTGGCCAGAGGGTCCTGGGGGCAGAGACAGCAGAGGGGCGCATGGAAGGACGGGGGGCTAGCCAGGCTCCAAACAGGCTTTGGGGGAGAGTTTGGGGACTGGTGAACTCTGGGAGGAGCAGAAATAACATGCAGAGGACCAGAGAGGTTCAGGAGCCCCTTTTGGGGGGGCTGGGGCTGGGGATGGGGGAGAGGCCGATGAGAAGACGGGTGGTTCTACCATACAGCACTACCCGTGAACCTGAGCAACTTGGAAGAGGGGCGGACTTCAACTCCCAGGGGTGACCCTGCTCCCACCCGGGTGGCGCCGAGGGCCTCAACGGCTCTCAGAGGGAGCACGAACGACCAGAGGACTGCTAAGGCAGGGGTGGCGAACCTTTTAGTGCCCGAGTGCCCAAACTGCAACCCAAAACCCACTTATTTATCACGGCCCGGAGGCGGTGAGTCGGCCAGGTGCGCTCGCTCATTGGGTGGCCTAAGATGCCCTGCAACAACTGTTGAATCAACGGGGGGATCAGGCCCTATAGGTAGCCTCACGGTTCTCATTCCTTTCTCCCACCAGATCAACGGCTTCCATTTGTCTAACCAGGCTAGCCCTAGCATCACCGCCTCAGTCATTTTGGGAGCTACCAGGAAGCGAATAAACTCCCAGTGTGCACCTACGTCTAGGCGTAAGGGCTCGCTGGGCGGGCGTGGCTGTGCTCAGGACAGACTGGCTGGGTGTGGCCAAAGTGGGTCACCCCTCATGTTGCTTGTGGGGGCCGGGCAGGGTTGGGGGGAGTCTCTGGCAGGTTGTTCTATCCCAGCCTACAGCCGTTAAAGGCACAAGGACCAAACCCCTGTTGATAAAATAGGCTGGAGACTTTAAAACAAAACAAACCTCTTTTAATATGGGTGACAAACCTGCCAAATAGTCCAAAACACAAAGATTAAAACTCAAGTCCAAAGGAAGGAAATAGTCCACAGGAAACACGATGCAAACAGAAGAGTAGTCACAAGCAAAACAAACAGACCAGGATCCAAAGAAGCACTTTGCAAACGGTTGCCTTCAGCAACCAGCACCGCCACACCTTCCCTTTTTATACAGCAGTCCCAAGGCATTGCCTCTCAGTGCCTTCTCCTTTGACCCTGGAGTTGCCGTATTGACTGCTGCTGATTTACTCTCGCTAATTGACGACGTGTGCGTGCATCAATTAGCATGTCCATCAGGTGTGAGTCCTTCGAGTCTGACTCATTCTCCTCACACAGCTGAGCTTCATCAGGAACACGACTGGAGGGCCCAGGCTCTGCATCAAACCGTTATTCCTGTAATTCATCAGAGCCTTCCTCTGCCCCTGATGGCCCTTCAAATGCCCCCTCCACCTCCTCCTCAGATTCCTCAGACTCAGCTGTTGGGAGCACAGGCTGGCACAGAATCACAATACAGGCTGGGCGGAGGTGCCACTGTTGCAGGCCAAGGCGAGGCACGGGCTGGGGTGGCTGCTGCCTGACACCATCGGCCCCTGCACACACCATCGGCCCCTGACACCATCGGCCCCTGCACACACAAGCCGGTGAGCGCATGGGGGCCGACAGTGTCCGTCAGCAGCCACAGCCTGCCAGCCCCTCGACCGGTGCGCTGTGGGGTTCCGCAGCCCACCGCCAGCAGTTCAGAGAAGCCACCTCTGAGCTGGACGGACGGCCGACAGCTGGGATGCGTCCAGCCACGTGGGAGTTCAGCGAGTTAGCGGGCGGCTGGTTGGAGAGAGACGGTTGCCATCGCCAGGGCATGGTGCGCATGCCCACAGAGAGGGCTCTGAGTGCCGCTTCTGGCACACATGCCATAGGTTCACCACCACTGTGCTAAGGCATATAGATCCTTCCGTTCTCCATCGTTCAGTCAGAACCGGAGAAGCTTCCTGGACAAGTAGCGAAACGTCTTGCAGGAAAAAAGCAAGAAAAATCCAGTTGCCTTTTGGGAAAAAAAAGCCCCTTTGGGACAACCGTGGCCTGGATGAGGGAGAATCTCCGTAGACATTTAAGCTGTGCACTTTGGGATGAACCCCCTTTGAATGGTCGAACGGATCTCCATCCTCCCCCATTCAGTCAGAACCGGAGAAGCTTCTTGGATGAGAAACGAAACGTTTTCCAGGAAAAAAAACAAAGTCCAGTTGCCTTTTGAAAAAAAAAAAAGCCTCTTTGGGATTCCAGTGATGGAGCACCTGCAATTTCTGGTGGCAAGCCGTTCCACTGGTTAATTGTTCTCACGGTCAGGAAGTTCCTCCTTAGTTGTGGCTGTCCAGTCTCTTCTTAAAAGCCTCCAGTGAGGGAGCGCCCACACGTTCTGGTGGCAAGCTGTTCCTCTGGTTAATTGTTCTCGCGGTCAGGAAATTTCTCCCTAACTTCAGGTTGCTTGATTAGTTTCCATCCGTCGTTTCTTGTCCTGCTTCCGGGTGGCTGGGAGAAGAGGTTGACAACAACCCCCCCCCCCAATTTGTGGCAGCCCCTCAAATACTGGAAGACGGCTATGATGTCACCTCTAGTCCTTCTTTTCATTAAATCACAGAGTTGGAAGGGACCTTGGAGGTCATCTAGTCCAACCCCCTGCTCAAGCAGGAGACCCTATGCCCTTTCAGACAAATGCTTGTCCAGTCTCTTCTTAAAAACCTCCGGTGCTGGAGCACTGGTGGCAAGCGGTTCCACGGATTAATTACCAGAATGATAAGAGCTGGAAGGGGCCTTGGAGGTCTTCTAGTCCAGCCCCTACTCAAGCAGGAGACCGTATTACCATTTCAGACAAACGCTTGTCCAGTCTCTTCTTAAAAGCTTCCAGTGTTGGAGCCTTCACCGCTTCTGGAGGCAGGTGGTTCCACTGGTTAATTGTTCTCACTGTCAGGAAATTAATTCCTTCCTTCCTTCCTTCCTTCCTTCCTTCCTTCCTTCCTTCCTTCCTTCCTTCCTCCCTCCCTCCCTCCCTCCCTCCCTTCCTTCCTTCCTTCCTTCTTTCCTTTCCTTCCTTCCTCATTTAACAGAATAACAGACTTGAAAGGGACCTTGGAGGTCTTCTAGCCCAACCCCCTGCTCAGGCAGGAAACCCTATACCATTTCAGACAAGTGGCTGTCCAGTCCAGTCTTAAAAACCCCCAGTAATGGAGCATTCACTGCTTCTGGAGGCAGGTTGTTCCACTGGTTAATTGTTCTGACTGTCAGGAAGTTTCTCCTTAGTTCTAGGTTGCTTCTCTCCTTGGTGAGTTTACCTCCGTTGCTTCTTGTCCTGCCTTGGGGGGCTTTGGAGAACAGGGTCAGCCCCCTTCTCTTGGGGGCAGGCCCCCCAAGTCTTGCTCAGATTCCATTAAACACCCTTCACCGATCTGCAGCCGCTGCCCCCCCTCCTCTCCATTCTAGGCCTGCCAGAACTTGCAATTAGCCTGAAGACCACCCACAGAACTTGGACAGATCCCCCCAGCACACTTGGCGGCCTGCACGTTGCCCCAAGGTGGTATTGAGTTCATTTATTTATTTATTTTTGAGACTTATATACCGCTTTAAGTGCAAGCACTCTCTAAGCGGGGTACACCAGTAAGCAATGTATATATATATTTACATTGCCCCCCAACAATCTGGGTCCTCCTTTGACCTACCCCGGAAGGATGAAAGGCTGAGTCAACCTTGAGCCGGTGAGATTTGAACCGCTGACCTGCTGAACACAGTCAGCTAAAGGGGCCTGCAGTACTTGCACTCTAACTGCTGCGCCCCCTCGGCTCCACACACACCCCGCGGTCTCCCTCCTCCATCTGTCTCCACCAGGTGTGTGTGTGTGTGGGGGGGTACACTCACGTAGTTTGCCACAAGGTCAGGATGGTTCTTCTCGACCCCCGTCGTCCAGAATGCTCACCACTACGCCTAAGCCGGTGTAGCCCTGGCTCCATGCCGTGAGGACGTTGAGGTCTGGGGTGACATCGTTGTTCTGCAACGGAAAAGGGAACGGTTGGGGGGAGATTGGGGTTCAAGGAGGGCTTTCTGACCGCCATGATTCTTTCTTCGTTTTTCTCGCCGTGTATGTGTATCCTGTCAATGCCGCTCTTGCTTTGACAACAGATGGAAATGCAGCCATTTTTCTCTGTTGCTTTTAGAGTTAGTTGCTGCTGGGAGGGGGAATGGGGATGAGAGTCCAGCTAGTCATCACAATAATAGCTCAGCCCTGGGAACCCAAGGACATCGGGCCCAGAGCTGATAGCGTTTTGGCCGGCTGGAGAGCTGGGGAGGAAGCCCTCGCTTCAAGCTGATTGGGGAATGTGATTTATGACTGTTTATGGGAGGAGGGAATTGTGCTTTGTTACTTTGTATCCAGGGGAGGGGGATTTAGTTTTTGGCTTCGACTATGTAGTGCCGATACTTTGTTTCCCGAATAAAAGATTCTTTAAGGTAAACAATGCCTCCAAGTTCTTTTGAGGAGTTTCATCTGTCGGAACCATGAGATAGCCATCTAAATTAGACTGTTGTCGTTTCTCTGGCCCGTGTGTGTGTGTGTGTGTGTGTGTGTGTGTGTGTGTCATGTCTATGCAATATATATTGGAGAGGGTTACCCTGGCTCAGGACTTCTGGGAGTTGAAGGCCACAAGTCATGAAAGAGCCAAGGCTCCCCACCCCTGTCCTAGGACAAGGTCTACACGTACCGGTGGAAGAGATTATATGTAGCTCGGAGTTGAACTTTAGGGTCCTTCGGTGCTCTCCAAGTTTGACTCTTCACTTGCAGATGGTTCTTGACCCAGTTAGGGAAGGTCGTCAGAGCTAGAAGGGAGGGTGGCTTAAAGAGTGGGGGCGAAGGAGAGGGGGAGGAGGAGGAGGAGGAGGAGGAGGAGGAGACTGTGGGGTCCTTGGTGCTCTCTGAGCCTGGTTGCTTTCTTGCAGATGTTTCATTATCAAGGGCACTGATGATGTTGCCTAGTTGGCTAATGAAACGTCTGCAAGAAAACGACCCGGCTCAGAGACCATCAAGGACCCCCCAGTCTCCTCCTCCTCCTCCTCCTCCTCCTCCTCCCGAACCCCACTCCCATTATCTAGTAGTTGGGTAATGAAACATCTGCAAGAAGACCACCCAGCTCAGAGAGCACCAATGACCCTACAGTCCTCCTCCTCCTCCCTCTTTCCTTCTCTCCTTCTTCTCCTTCTCTTCTTTCTTCTTCTCCTCCTCCCTTTCCTTCTCTCCTCCTCCTCCTCCTCCTCCTCCCTTTCCTTCTCTTTCTCCTCCTCCTCCTCCTCCCTTTCCTTCTCTCCTCCTTCTCCTCCTTCTCCATTTCCTTCTCTTTCCCATCCTCCTTCTTCTCCTCCTCTTTCTCCTCCCTTCTCCTTCTTCTCCTTCTCCTCCTCCTCCCTTTCCTTCTCTCCTCCTTCTCCTTCTCCTCCTCCTCCTCCCAAACCCCACTCCCTTCTAGAACTGAAGACGTAGGTAGGAAACATCTGCAAGAAAACCACCCAGCTCAGAGAGCACCAATGACCCTACAGTCCTCCTCCTCCTCCCTCTTTCCTTCTCTCCTTCTTCTCCTTCTCTTCTTTCTTCTCCTCCTCCCTTTCCTTCTCTCCTCCTCCTCCTCCTCCTCCTCCTCCCTTTCCTTCTCTTTCTCCTCCTTCTCCTCTTCCCTTTCCTTCTCTTCTCCTTCTCCTTCTCCTCCCCTTCCTTCTCTTCTCCTTCTCCTCCCTTTCCTTCTTTCTCATCTTTCTCCTTCTTCTCTTCCTCTTCCTCCTCCCTTTCCTTCTCTTCTCCTTCTCCTCCCTTTCCTTCTCTTCTTTCTTCTCCTTCTTCTTCTCCTCCTCCTCCCTTTCCTTCTCTCCTCCTCCTTCTCCTCCCTTTCCTTCTCTCCTCCTTCTCCTCCTTCTCCATTTCCTTCTCTTTCCCATCCTCCTTCTTCTCCTCCTCTTTCTCCTCCCTTCTCCTTCTTCTCCTTCTCCTCCTCCTCCCTTTCCTTCTCTCCTCCTCCTCCTCCTCCTCCTCCCTTTCCTTCTCTTTCTCCTCCTTCTCCTCTTCCCTTTCCTTCTCTTCTCCTTCTCCTTCTCCTCCCCTTCCTTCTCTTCTCCTTCTCCTCCCTTTCCTTCTCTCCTCCTTCTCCTTCTCCTCCTCCCTTTCCTTCTTTCTCATCTTTCTCCTTCTTCTCTTCCTCTTCCTCCTCCCTTTCCTTCTCTTCTCCTTCTCCTCCCTTTCCTTCTCTTCTTTCTTCTCCTTCTTCTTCTCCTCCTCCTCCCTTTCCTTCTCTCCTCCTCCTTCTCCTCCCTTTCCTTCTCTCCTCCTTCTCCTCCTTCTCCATTTCCTTCTCTTTCCCATCCTCCTTCTTCTCCTCCTCTTTCTCCTCCCTTCTCCTTCTTCTCCTCCTCCTCCTCCCTTTCCTTCTCTCCTCCTTCTCCTCCTTCTCCATTTCCTTCTCTCCTCCTTCTCCTTCTCCTCCTCCTCCTCCCAAACCCCACTCCCTTCTAGAACTGAAGACGTAGGTAGGAAACATCTGCAAGAAAACCACCCAGCTCAGAGAGCACCAACGACCTTACAGTCCTCCTCCTCCTCCTCCTCCTCCCTCCTCCCCACAAACCCCGCTTCCTTCTAACACTGATGATGTTACCTAGTCTGGTGATAAAACGTCTGCAAGAACACAACCAAACTCAGAGAGCACCAAGGACCATACAAGGTTTTCAAGTTTTAGAAAGGAGCTGGGGGTCCAGTCCTCCCCTTCTTTGTCCCACTCACCATGTACCACTGTTTATGGAACCATGGATCGGTGGGGACAATGGTGGCTGTTCTCTTTGTCCGCCCTCTTCAGCACCTGCTGTTCAAACCACGGGATCTAGAGCCAAAACCGTTGAGGTTAAATCAAAGTAAACAATCTTATTGCATTCTTTGACCAAATGACAAAATTAGTGGATCAGAGGAATGCTGTGGACATAATTTACTTGGACTTCAGTAAGGCATTTGATAAAGTAGATCACAACCGACTACTTGATAAGATAGAAAAATGTGGGGTAGACAGAACCACCCCAGATGGATCCGTAGCTGGCTGACTGGCCGTACTCAGCGAGTGGTCCTCAATGGAACTGCATCTATATGGAGGGAAGTGTGTAGTGGGGTGCCCAGGGCTCTGTTCTGGGCCCAGTGCTCTTCAACATCTTCATCAACGATTTGGACGAAGGGATAGATGAGGAACTCATCAAATTTGCAGACGACACCAAGCTGGCAGGAATAGCCAACACTCCAGAAGACAGGCTTCAGATACAGAAGGATCTGGACAGACTTGAACACTGGGCACTAACTAACAAAATGAAATTCAATGGTGAAAAAAGCAAGGTTCTACATTTAGGCAAGAAAAACCAAATGCACAAGTACAGCATAGGTGGCACCATGCTCAATACTAGCAACTGTGAGAGGGATCTCGGAGTCCTAGTGGACAATCACCTAAATAGGAGCCAGTCGTGTGCTGCAGCTGCCAAAAAGGCCAACACAGTGCTGGGCTGCATTAACCGAGGGAGAGACTTAAGATCACGTGAAGTGTTAATACCACTTTACAAGGCCTTGGTAAGGCCACACTTGGAATACGGCATCCAGTTTTGGTCCACCACGATGTAAAAAAAGATGTTGAGACTCTAGAAAGAGTACAGGGAAGAGCAACAAAGATGATTAGGGGACTGGAGGCTAAAACATAAAAGAACGGTTGCTGGGATTGGGTATGTCTAGTTTAACGAAGAGAAGGACGAGGGGGGACATGATAGCAGTATTCCAATATCTCAGGGGCTGCCATAAAGAAGAGGGAATTAAGCTATTTTCCAAAGCACCTGAAGGCAGGACAAGAAGCAACGGGTGGAAACTTCTTGGCCATAGTTCCCCCATGCTGGCTGAGGAATTCTGGGAGTTGAAGTCCACAAGTCATAAAAGGGCCAAGTTTGAAGACCCTTGTGATAGACAAAAAGAAGGGGTTGAGAGCGTAAGAGGGGGGGGGAACACACACACACACACACACACAATGAAAAGAGGAAGAAAACAGAGGTGTCACCTGGGGTCGAGTGATATGAGAAACAGGTGGGGAGGGAGGACAGGTAAGGGTTGCATTTTTTAGATTGTGCCAGAGCGGTCAATACTAGCAGAAAAGAGGCGAGAGGGCAAACTCTGAAAGTGTGAATAGCCAGAGCAATCCAATATGGTCTAAGTCAGGGGTAGGCAACCTTGGCTCTTTTATGACTCATGGACTTCAACTCCCAGAATTCCTGGGCCAGCCAGGCTCAGCTTGGAAACCTCTCCCTTTCCCCTCAGCGTGGCTGGCTCAGGAATTCTGGGAGTTGAAGTCCACGAGTCATAAAAGAGCCAAGGTGGCCTACCCCTGGTCTAAGTATTATGCAATTGGCGTGGGGGGGTCAGACTAGAGGGCCTTCAGGAGACCCTCTTGTCTATGGGCTTACCTGATGGTCTCTGTTCAGGCGGAGATGCCACCCCCGGTGCTTGGTTAAAGATTTCTGAGCCATGCCTCTGTGTTTCAGATGGAAGTAGGGCTCTCCAGCAATCACCTGCATGCAGAAGGGCAGAGTTTTATCCCAGCTTCGCCAGGAAAAGGAGTAGAGTAGGAATATAGAATAGAATAGAATAGAATAGAATAGAATAGAATAGAATAGAATAGAGAAAACAAAAATACAGAATAGAATAGAATAGAATTCAGAATGAATAGAATAGAATTCAGAATGAATAGAATAGTGTAGAATTCAGAATGAATAGAATAGAATAGAATTCAGAATGAATAGAATAGAATAGAATTCAGAATGAATAGAATTTAGAATGAATAGAATAGAATTCAGAATGAATAGAATAGAATATAGAATTCAGAATGAATAGAATAGAATTCAGAATGAATAGAATAGAATTCAGAATGAATAGAATTTAGAATGAATAGAATAGAATTCAGAATGAATAGAATAGAATATAGAATTCAGAATGAATAGAATAGAATTCAGAATGAATAGAATTCAGAATGAATAGAATTCAGAATGAATAGAATAGAATAGAATTCAGAATGAATAGAATAGAATATAGAATTCAGGAAGAATAGAATAGAATTCAGAATGAATAGAATTCAGAATGAATAGAATAGAATAGAATATAGAATTCAGAAAGAATAGAATAGAATTCAGAAAGAATAGAATAGAATTCAGAATGAATAGAATAGAATAGAATAGAATAGTAGCTGGAAGGGACCTTAGAGGTCTTCTAGTCCAGCCTCCTGCTGAAGCAGAGAGATGGAGGAAAAACTCGGCTAAAAATGTGCCTCTAGGATAGCATTTCTCATCCATGGCCACTTTGAGACAGTGGACTTCCATCCCCCGGAATTCCCCAGCCAGCAGTGAGTTGAAGTCCACTTAGCTGAAAGTTATGAAGGTGGACAGGTTTTTAAAAAATGACCTAATTCCTGCCAGAAAGGTATAACACCTGTGCAAAACTAAACTGGCTCCTCCTCAATCCTCTGCAGTGTGGCTTCCTTCCACCCCACCCCAGGCCTCTATTTGATTCCTTTGGATTTCCAAAGCCCCCTTTCTCTCACAGACTGCAAAATAAGCAAAGAGCCTCTTGGATCATAAGAGGAAAAATCACTTGGGATCTGCTTCCTCTTCTTCCTTTCCCCACCCCCCTTGGAGACCATCTCTCTCTGGGATCTGCTTTCCCAGGCCTGATTGCATATCTTTCAAAATAGATCCCATTAATCTGATTAAGCAGGAGATGGCCTGGTTTTTAAGGAGGAGGAGGAGGAGGAGGAGGAGGAGGAGGAGAGGGAGCAAATAGTTTAACAGAAATGATGCAAGACCTCTGCATTGCAAGACTCGGTTCTCACCCTCTGGAAATAGAAAGGATGGGCAGCGTATCAATTTAATAATAATAATAAAAATAATAATAATAATATAGGACTTGATAGGTAGACAGGAATGCCCCAAATCCAGTCTGAACACCTGGCGGACTGTGCGACAAACCAAAATAAAATAATAAACAACGTTTGATGCATTGGTGTCTCACAATATTTTCAGGTTTATCCATTCAGTAAAAACCTTCCCTTGCCAGGGGACCCCTAATGTGACCCCACCCCACACACACATACATACATACATACAGCTTATACAATGCATACATGCATACATACACCCACAGGCTCCATGCAAGCAAGGAATTCTTGCAGTGTTTGCTTTTTCTGCTGGTTGCAAGATGGGTTGGGGGTCTCCATGTCCCATCCTGGGGCTCCGCGCTTCAGAAAAATCCCCTGGCACCTACCCCCAACTCAGAAAGAACCCCCATGAAGGCTAGAAACGGGGCTACAGCCCCCCCAGTACCAATTCCCCCTTCTCTCGAAAGATTAAATTTAAATTAAAGCCCCCCCCCCAATAGAACAAAAAAGCTTTCATAACTGAAGGTGCGACCCTTTTTTTTGGGGGGGGGAAACCACAGAGAATGAAGAGTCCATCAGAGGCTTCCTGACTTAAGTGGAGCCTCCACGTTTAGGAGCAGTCTATCTTGGAGTGCTGGCACACAGGGGGGGGCTGTCCAAAGGGTGGGGGGCCGCTAGGGGAGGGCGGAAGGAGGCCCGATAATGTCCGTCTGGCTCTATAATACGAACCCAGGACCTTTTCGGGCGCCTAAGAAAAGCCTCAACCCCCCCCCCCCAAAACAAGCCATGTTCCTTTGATGGAGCCTCCAAGAGCAGGGGCAGTCTACCCACTGACATAGAAAACGCGAGGCAAGGTGAGGGGTGAGTGGGAAAGGCTGGGGAATTGCTGTTTTTTTTCTGTACTCTACGTATGCTCAGAGGCTATCTCGCTGCCCTCAAGCAGGCCCTTGCCAGCCCTTCCCAGGACCAGGAAGGGCGACGCACCTGGCCCAGGTAGAGCAGCCCGTGCCTGCGGGCCAGGCGCTGGGCCTCTTGGGCGCCGCTAGGGACGCGCACGGCCCAGCTGCTCAGGTAGATGCTCGCGGCGCTGGAGGCTCCACCGCAGAGCAGCAGCAGCAACAGCAGCATCCAGACGCCCATTTCGGCTCCCCGCACGTCTTCCCCCCGCTCAAGAGCCACGGGCCGGGCCGGCGGGAGAGCCCGGCCCCTTATACATCAACGCGGCCTAGGGCCCCTTCGAAGCCTGGGCCTCGATTTGCACACCAGCGCCGCCTTCGGGACACGCGGAGCAGCCAGGCGCGCTCCATGTGTTCGGAGGCGCCTGGTTGCCATGGCGACGGGAAGCCAAGGCGGGAGATTGGGGATTATCGGGCCGGGTGGCGCTGCGGGAAAACGAGCGCGGGGGGGGGGAAAGGAGGGTTGGCCGCAAGGGCTCCTGGGAGTTGTGGTTTCTGCTGAAAGATGCCTCTGTTATAGAACCAGGGTTAATTAACAAGGGATTATCTTAATTTTTTTTCTGTTATCCACTAAAAGCCAAGGGTTCTAACAAGGTAAGGCCAGGCCCAGTTTAATCACCATTTTAGTGAGACCTAATAGACTTTCATTGTAATGGACCACCACCGTCACCCATCTCTCCCTTTATGAGTTGAAGGGGGAGGAGCTCCTTGGATGGGAGACCACCAGGAAATCCCGAAGCGCTAGACTAGATTAGAAACAACCCCAGAAAAAGCAGAGATAAACTGGGTGTGCCAAAAAACTGTCCATGAAGTTGTTTGGAACGTGGCTCAAGAGCCCAAAACAAACAAACTCACTTGGAATTCCAGCAACAAAGTTTTATTTAAAAAGAAGCATTTGCAAAGGCTTGGTGAGCTGAAGCACACTTAGGAGTCCAGCCACACTTTAAAGAGCTGTTTGACACATTTTTATATCCTACCCCCCCCACACACACACAGATTCCCCCCCCCTCTCCTATCGCACTCAACGCCCCTTCCCTAATCAATCGATAAACTATCCAGACAGCCTAAAACCACTGTCCTTCCCATGTTCCAGGAAGCCCCTTTGTGCACATCCTATCTATCACCATCTAATTTTCTATTAACAAAGCTCAATTCTTATAATTATCTCTATATTTGTTTGCAGTTATACCTTTGCTACCTTAAGCTCTAAACCTTATCCTACTTGCAGTTTCAGTTAGCTAGCAACTTCTGTTTTTCTTATTTGTATATAGTTAACTTGTTTGAGTTTATGACTTTCTGGTGGCTTCTCCTACAGACCTTTAGATTCATTAGAAATTTCTGATTAATAATCTGTTCCTTTCAAAGTGACCAGGAAACACATGAATTCGTTTGGAAACAGATTTTACAGTTTATTCCCCACATGTAAAGCAGCACAGTTTTCTAGATAAATCTAGGTTGTTCAGATTGGAAATAACTTAAAATACATTAAAAAAAAACTACCCACTTTTCTATTTAAGAAAAAAGTGGTGTGCTGTTCTAAAACCAATGAACCCTTGGCCATATTTATTTTATAATATCCGTAAAAATACAACTCCTGGGCATATTTATAAATAAAATAAAATAAATAAAAATAAATAATATACAACCACCAGGAGGATCCAAGTAAGGAAATACGTTACTAAAACCAAGCTTTTGTTGGGAACTCTCAACATCATCAGGGCTAAAAGCCAGTTAACAAAGATGACTTAAATAGGTTTAGCTGACATTTGCACTCGGCTCTTAGACCGTGTCACCAGCCCTAGCCGGTCAATTTGTATTCCAGATGTTTCCTTGATATTTATATTACGTTCTCTTCTGTCGTTCTTTCAGACCTTCTTACCTGCTCTTTCATTGTCAATACTTGGGTTTGTCAACACCCTTATAGCACCCTTATAGGGCCAGTGACGTGGTCTAAGAGCCGAGTGCAAATGTCAGCTAAACCTATTTAAGTCATCTTTGTTAACTGGCTTTTAGCCCTGATGATGTTGGGAGTTCCCAACGAAAGCTTGGTTTTAGTAAAGTATTTCCTTACTTGGATCCTCCTGGTGGTCGTATATTATATATATATATATATATATATATATATATATATATATATATATATATATATATATATATATATATATATATATATATATATATATATATATATATATATATATATATATATATACACATACATATATATATATATATACATATATATATATATATATATATATATATATATATATATATATATATATATATATACATACACATATACATATATATATATATATATGTGTGTGGATTTTTCAAGTTAGAAATTGATCTCCCAGCCTCTGCCCTTAAACCAGCATACAAAGAATTAATTTGCAAGGCTTGTTTTCTTAAGCTTCAGGGAAACCCGGTGATCTGTGGGTTCCAAGAAGCAGAATGCCAACTTTAATTGGTATTCTGGGAGGCCCCATTATAGGTAAGAGAGCCTAAGTGCAGATGGGAGGCTTGGCTTACTTCCTTGAGGGCGCTGCAGAGATCGTGGCTTGCAAGAGCAAGGCCCACTGCTCACCAGAAAATAGTGTGCTCTTCCCCCTAAAAAAGCTGCCCGTGCACACCTATTTATTCATTGTAGAGGATTTTTACGCAACTGTTGGGAAAAGCGAAACTCTGAAAAACCACATCAAGATGCACCTCCGCCTTCAATCCCATCTGCTTAGAGAGAGGTGTGTGTGTGTAAGCCGTAACTTGCAAACTCACGGTGAGATGAAGCTTTTTTAAAATCCAATTAACCTGAGAAATGAGAAACCCCTTTTCCAATGGGTCAGCGGCAGCAAAGAGGTAATAGGGCAAAGGGCCTCCTGTTTTTTTAAATAATGTTTGAATGCTGGGGGGGGGGGATTAATTTTTTTGTTTGTTTTGTTTTTATTTATTTTGTATTTTTAAAAAACTTTTCAACCTATTTCTCCAGCTCAAATCACATCCTGACCTAATAAGAGAATATCATAATAACAGAGTTGGAAGGGACCTTGGAGGTCATCTAGTCCAACCCCCTGCTCAGGGAGGAAACCCTATACCATTTTGGACAGATGGCTGTCCAGTTTCTTCTTAAAAACTTCCAGTGTTGGAGTATTCACTGCTTCTGGAGGCAGGTTGATCCACCGGTTAATTGTTCTCACTGTCAGGAAGTTTCTCCTTAGTTCTAGGTTGCTTCTCTCCTTGGTTAGTTGTCCTGCCTTCAGGCGCTTTGGAGAATAGCTTGACTCCCTCTTCTTTGGGGAAACCCCTGAGATATTGGAAGACGGCTATCATGTCCCCCCTCGTCCTTCTCTTCATTAAACTAGACATCCCCAATTCCAGCAACCGTTCCTTATATGTTTTAGCCTCCAGTCACCTAATCATCTTTGTTGCTCTTCTCTGTATTGTTTCTAGAGTCTCAACATCTTTTTTCCATTGTGGTGACCAAAACTGGATGCAATATTCCAAGTGTGGTCTTACCAAGGCCTTGTAAAGTGGTATTAACACTTCACGTGATCTTGATTCTATCCCTCTGTTAATGCAGCCCAGCACTGAGTTGGCTTTTTTGGCAGCTGCAGCTTAGAGCCTGGATTTACATGACACACAGGGGAAAAACCTGAGACAATTGCATTGTTCGACAATAGAAGAGAATAGAATTCTTTATTGGCCAAGTGTGATTGGACACACAAGGAATTTGTCTCCGGTACATAAGCTCTCATTGTACATACAAGCAATAGGGATAAATCATAATCACCATCAATATAAAGAATACATTCATCGCCAATCATAAGATATAATGGCAGCCAGATTACTGGCTCCAATCCTACAATGCAGGGGGTCTTCAAACTTGGCCCTTTTATGACTTGTGGACTTCAGCTCCCAGAATTCATCAGTGCCTGGCTGAGGAATTCTGGGAGTTGAAGTCCACAAGTCATAAAAGGGCCAAGTTTGAAGGCCCTTGCTATAATACAATCAATTTATTCTATTTGAAAATAATTCCAGCTGAGTTTAGTGGCTAACGATCCTGGTTATTGACAGCTGTAGGCTGTTTTAACCTTGATGTTTAGAAGAGGTTGGTTTTTTTTAGGGGGGGGTTACTCTTAACTTCATAAGCACCAGGTGATGTCCAGTTTCAACAATCTGATGCCGAGCATTAGATGCTCACAAACAGGCCCCAAAGAATTTGAGGAGACTTGCAATCAAGACAAGGAGATTTTGGCCGGTAAGCCTCAAAACAAAACAAAACAAAACAAAACAAAACAAAACACAATTCAGTAACGCATCAAGAAGGATCCAACTTTTTAACAATGGAGTAAGTCTCCATTCACCTGTTCCTTCAGCACTAATTTGTTGCTTTTGATAACATCCAAGGAGAAACTTTTTTTTTTAAGAGTCCCAAAATTCAGTTGCGAAGTGAGGCAGTTGTGAATCTTGCTCCATATTGTGACCTTTCACGACCACAGATACAAAGTGAATCACTGCTTCCCCGTTGACTTTGCTGGTCGCAAAAGGGGATCACGTGACCCTGGGACACTGGGACCGTCATAAATATGAACCAGTTGCCAAGCATCATGGGATACCAAAATTCAGATGCTTGGCAGCTGGTTCATGTTTTTATGACTGTCGCTGTGTCGCAAAGTCACGTGATCCCCTTTTGCGACAGTCTGAAAAGCAAGGTCCATGGAGGGAAAAAAACAAGATGCTGAGACTCTAAAGAGGGCAGAGAAGAGCAACAAAGATGATCAGGGGACTGGAGGCTAAAGCATATAAGGAACGGTTGCTGGAATTGGGTCTGTTTAGTCCAGGGGTAGGCAACCTTGGCTCTTTTATGACTTGTGGACTTCAACTCCCAGAATTCCTGAGCCAGCATGGGGGAAACTATGGCCCCTTCATACTTCTGGACTTCAATTCGCAGAATTCCTGAGCCAGTATGAGGGAAACTTTGGCCCCTTTATGATTCGTGGACTTCAACTCCCAGAATTCCTCAGCCAGCAGGGCTCAGCTTGGAAACCTCTCCCTTTCCCCTCAGCATGGCTGGCTCAGGAATTCTGGGAGTTGAAGTCCACGAGTCATGAAGCAGCCTAGGCCTAGGCCAGAGGTAGGCAACCTTGGCTCTTTTATGACTTGTGGACTTCAACTCCCAGAATTCCTGAGCCAGCATGGAGGAACTATGGCCCCCTCATGACTCGTGGACTTCAACTCCCAGAATTCCTGAGCCAGCATGGGGGAACTATGGCCCCCTCATGGCTTGTGGACTTTAACTCCCAGAATTCCTGAGCCAGCATGGGGGAACTATGGCCCCTTCATGACTGGTGGACTTCAACTCCCAGAATTCCTCAGCCAGCGGGGCTCAGCTTGGAAACCTCTCCCTTTCCCCTCAGCATGGCTGGCTCAGGAATTCTGGGAGTTGAAGTCCACGAGTCATGAAGCAGCCTAGGCCTAGGCCAGAGGTAGGCAACCTTGGCTCTTTTATGACTTGTGGACTTCAACTCCCAGAATTCCTGAGCCAGCCTGGCTCAGCTTGGAAACCTCTCCCTTTCCCCTCAGCGTGGCTGGCTCAGGAATTCTGGGAGTTGAAGTCCAGGAGTCATTAAAGAGCCAAGGTCCCCCACCCCTGGTCTAGTTTAATGAAAAGAAGGACCAGGGCTGACATGATAGCAGCCTTCTGGGGCTGCCCCAAAGAAGAGGGAGTCAAGCTATTCTCCAAAACGCCTGAAGGCAGGACAAGAAGCAACGGGTGGAAACTGACCAAGGAGAGAAGCAACCTGGAACTAAGGAGAAACTTCGTGACAGTTATAACAATTAACCAGTGGAACAACCTGCCTCCAGAAGCGGTGAATGCTCCAACACTGGAAGTGTCTGAAATGGTAGAGGGTTTTCTGCCTGAGCAGGGGGTTGGACTAGATGACCTCCACGGTCCCTTCCAACTATTATTATTATTATTATGCCAGATTCACTTAATGATTGTGTTACTAAACAACCTCAGTGGTTCACTTAATTGTGGCAAGGAAGGTGGTAAAATGGGGCCAAGGTCACTTGACAAATGTCTCACTTAGCAACCGAAATGTTGTGGGCGTAAGTCGAGGATGACCCGGACCTGCGGGCTAAATCTCCGCTCCCAGCCTTGAGCTTATCCACGTGGCTCACAACCCTTGCACTCCCCCAGCCCTTCAGCCCCGCGGGCCACCTGTCCTCCCCGCTCCCGATTGGCTGCGCCGGCTGGAGGCGGGCCCCACCTGGCCAGAGCTCCGCCCATCGCTCGGGGCTGATCGGCCGGCCAGCAGGTGCGCGGCCGGGCGTCGCTCGGATCCTGGGCCGCCATGGGGACCCCCCGGCGCCGCTTCGAAGCCTTCCTGAACCAGCCCGGCTGGCTGGGCGACGCGCTGGGGGCGCTGGAAGCCAAGACCGGCGTCAGGAGGTCTTACCTGGTCACAGGTGAGCGGCGGGGGCGGCGGCAGCAGCGCTCCTTCCCGGCCCCGCCCGCTGGCGGGGGGAGGGAAACTATACGGGGAGGGGGCTGTCTGGCCCCGTGGAGGGTAGCGGAGCCCCTCTTTAAGTGGGGAGGGGGCTGCCTGGTCCCGTGGAGGCTAGCGAAGCCCCTCCTCTCTAAGTGGGGAGGGGGCTACCTGGCCCCAAGGAGGCTAGCGGAGCCCCTCCTCTCTAAGTGGGGAGGGGGCTGCCTGGCCCCAAGGAGGCTAGCGGAGCCCCTCTCTCTAAGTGGGGAGGGGGCTGCCTGGCCCCAAGGAGGCTAGCGGAGCCCCTCTTCTCTAAGTGGGGAGGGGGCTGCCTGGCCCCAAGGAGGCTAGCGGAGCCCCTCTTTAAGTGGGGAGGGGGCTGCCTGGTCCCGTGGAGGCTAGCGGAGCCCCTCTTCTCTAAGTGGGGAGGGGGCTGCCTGGCCCCAAGGAGGCTAGCGGAGCCCCTCTTTAAGTGGGGAGGGGGCTGCCTGGTCCCGTGGAGGCTAGCGGAGCCCCTCCTCTCTAAGTGGGGAGGGGGCTGTCTGGCCCCGTGGAGGGTAGCGGAGCCCCTCTTTAAGTGGGGAGGGGGCTGCCTGGTCCCGTGGAGGCTAGCGAAGCCCCTCCTCTCTAAGTGGGGAGGGGGCTACCTGGCCCCAAGGAGGCTAGCGGAGCCCCTCCTCTCTAAGTGGGGAGGGGGCTACCTGGCCCCAAGGAGGCTAGCGGAGCCCCTCCTCTCTAAGTGGGGAGGGGGCTGCCTGGCCCCAAGGAGGCTAGCGGAGCCCCTCTCTCTAAGTGGGGAGGGGGCTGCCTGGCCCCAAGGAGGCTAGCGGAGCCCCTCTTCTCTAAGTGGGGAGGGGGCTGCCTGGCCCCAAGGAGGCTAGCGGAGCCCCTCTTTAAGTGGGGAGGGGGCTGCCTGGTCCCGTGGAGGCTAGCGGAGCCCCTCTTCTCTAAGTGGGGAGGGGGCTGCCTGGCCCCAAGGAGGCTAGCGGAGCCCCTCTTTAAGTGGGGAGGGGGCTGCCTGGTCCCGTGGAGGCTAGCGGAGCCCCTCCTCTCTAAGTGGGGAGGGGGCTGCCTGGCCCCAAGGAAGGTAGCGGAGCCCCTCTTTAAGTGGGGAGGGGGCTGCCTGGCCCCAAGGAGGCTAGCGAAGCCCCTCCTCTCTAAGTGGGGAGGGGGCTGCCTGGCCCCAAGGAGGCTAGCGGAGCCCCTCTCCTCTAAGTGGGGAGGGGGCTGCCTGGCCCCAAGGAGGCTAGCGAAGCCCCTCCTCTCTAAGTGGGGAGGGGGCTGCCTGGCCCCAAGGAGGGTAGCGGAGCCCCTCTCCTCTAAGTGGGGAGGGGGCTGCCTGGTCCCGTGGAGGGTAGCGGAGCCCCTCTTTAAGTGGGGAGGGGGCTGCCTGGTCCCGTGGAGGGTAACGGAGCCCCTCTCTAAGTGGGGAGGGGGCTGCCTGGCCCAAGGAGGCTAGCGGAGCCCCTCTTTAAGTGGGGAGGGGGAGGGAAACTGCCCGGGGAGGGGACAGCTTTTCTCGATGTATCGCGATCCGGGATCGGTTCCCGTTTTGCTACGCGCTCCGCCGAGTCCGCGAGCAGCAAGGGATTTGCGGGCTCCGAACGCGGCTGCGGGGCTGCCCCTACGACCCTTCCCCGCCTCCCCCGCCGCCGCCAATGGTCGCTTTGCCCGCCGATGGGCTGGAAACCAAGGCCTCTGAGCATGTGCCTGAGTGCCTTCTTCCTCTGTCCTTGCTGAAGAGTTGCAAGTGGGCTTTCCCTTAGAATAGAATAGACCTGGAAGGGACCTCGGAGGTCTTCTAGTCCAGCCCCTTTGCTCAAGCAGGAGAACCTGTCCTATACCGTTTCAGATAAGTGACTTTTCTTTGCAGTTGGCTTGTTTCAACAGGCATTGATCTGTCTATTTTGGGGGAGGGGGCAGCAGGTGTCCACCCCCTTTTCCTTCTGGGAGGGAAGGGGGGGTCTTCTTAGATCATTAATTCCCATGCTTGTTTTATTTTAAATTACGGGCGTCTGTTCCATCCAGCTCCGAAAGCCGCGGTGTGGGCAGGTAATGTGATAGAAACATAATACCGTGGAAAAGAGAAATGATCTTTTAAAAAACTCAGAGTGAACAATTGATTAAATTAAAAAAAAAAAAAAGGAATTAGTTGTAATTTGAAATGTTAAAAAATTGGCTAGGCTTCCCTCACTCTACTGCTGTGTGTGTGTGTGTGTGTCTTCCACCTGGAGTTTTTTTTTTTTTAATTAAAATTTTTTATAAACATTTTACAATAAAATCCCTCCCCACCTCTCTCCCTCCCCCCTCCCATTAGCCCTCCCCCCCTTCCCAGAGCTAAAAACAAAAAAAGAACATAAAAAATTAAAGATCAATCAATTATACATAAATCCTAAAAAATTTAAAACCCCTTTAACTCCATTACAATAAAATCAACAAATCTAACCATAACAACTTTATACGATAAGTTATTCAAAAGCTAAATAATACTTTCTAATCCCATATTTGTTCTGAACAAAATTTACCCATCTTTTCCATACAGAGTTGTATCTCTCTTGTGAATGGTCTTTCGGATAAGCCGATATTTTTGCCATTTCTGATAAATAAGAAACTTTAAAAAACCATTCCTCTATAATAGGCAAAGAGTCTTTTCTCCAATATTGCCCAATCAATAACCTTGCTGCCGTAATAAAATTCAACATTAAAATAATCTCTTTACTATCACAATCTTCAATAATACCTAACAAAGTTTTGTATTTGGGGCACTCCGACATGGTCTTCAGTCTCTCCCCTGTCCTCCCCCAGGAAGGGGTGTCGTTTCTCTGCCCCCCCTTCTTCAGAGGTTCAATTGTGGGGGTTTTTTGGGGGGGGGGGAGGAATCCTGTCCCCACATGGATCAGGTTTTGTGGCCAGCAGGTGTGGAGAAAAGCCAGACAGAGAGAGAACTTGGTTATCAAGTGTACCAAGAAGTAACCCTGATAAAGTACAAGTAACCCTGTTCGCTTAGTGACCGTCCCAAGTTACAACGGCTGTCATGGTTCCGACAGTTGAAACTTGTTATGTGCTCCTGGCTACTTTCCTTCGTGACCAGAGGCGAGCTCGCCTGACCAATAACCAGCCAAGACACAGTGAAGGCCTTTTGTTTCGTTTATTGCAATAAGCGGGGAGAGAAGTTCAAAGCTTAGTTCTCTCCAAAGTTTTAACCCAAAATATCTCCTTCTTTTATTCATCCCTCTCACCGGCCGCTACAGCCCTCCTCTTTCCCCATTGGCTGAGGTAGGATGAGGTTACACTCTTTCCGTCCGCCTATACACATTTCCTGATAACATACTAAATCACATTCACATATACAATAAGAATAAGAAAAATTAGACATGTAAATGGTTATTTTAAACTCAGTAGATATTTATGACCCCATTTTAAACAATACGTTCTTTTCCTGCTTTTCAATTCAGTGTGCCTCTCTTCTTATCTTATTTGGCATAGTTTCCTACTTTCCCATTTAACCTGTCCTTCCTGGCTAGCCATTTCCTTTAAAAAAAAACAACTATATATCTATTGTATGGTTTCCCTCTTCCTTTCTCAGACCCAGCTATTTTTTGCCTATATGGTTTATCTTACTTCCTTAATGTTATCTCTTCCTGACTCTCACCATCTGTATTTTTCTATTCAATTAGTTTCCATTGTATTGTAGGTTTAACTGACTCTGAAGATTTATCATATTGATGCATATTTATCAAACTCTTCAAAAGAACTTCAAGGCATTGTTTACCTTAAAGCAGTGGTTCTCAACCTTTCTAATGCCGTGACCCCATAATACAGTTCCCCATGTTGTGGTGACCCCCAACCACTTATACATCACCGGGTGCCAGGGGCGTGGCCAAAGAAAAGGGGGGAAAAATGGCGGACAGCCTTGTTTGGCGACCCCCGTGAAATGGTCGTTCGACCCCAAATGGGGTCCCGACCCACAGATGGAGAACCACTGCCTTAAAGAATCTTTATTTGGAGTAGCATAACTTCGGCACTGCATAATTCTGGGAGTTGTAGCCCACGAGTCATAAAAGAGCCAAGGTTGCCTACCCCTGCCTTAAGGCATCAGGAGGTTCCTTAATGTGGGATTGGCCTCTCTACGCTGAGCTAACCCCATCCATCTCTTGTGCCTCCAGAATGGCTTAGACATAAAACCCTCTTTTATTTAGGGAATAAATAAAAACCTTGAGCCGAACGAGGCCCCTCCGGCTCGCCACAGGAACGCCAATAATCCTCTTTGCTCTTCGAAGTATATCAACCGGCATTAAGTTTTTTTAATGGTCTAAGCTAGAAAGAAGATTGTATTGGTTACATATCTGGAAATGAATGCTAGGGCTGGGAAGGGACCTTGGGGTCTTCTAGTCCAACCCCCTGCTCAAGCAGGTCTCCTATCAGGTCAGAAAAAGGGCTGCCCAATCTTTTCTTTTAAAAAATGGAGCGTCCCACAACTTCTGCAGGCAGGTTGTTCCACTGACGCTTCTCCCTGTCAGGAAATTCCTGGTTAGTTCCAGGTTGCTTCTCTCCTTGATTAGTTCCCACCTCGTCTTGCCTTCTGGGGCTTTGGGGAATAAATTGCCCCCCCCCCTCTTCTTTGGGGCAGCCCCTCAAATACTGGAAAATTGCTATCATGTCCCCCCAGTCCTTCTTCTCTCTAGATTGGCCATACCCAATTCCTGCCACCGTTCTTCATATGTTTTAGCCTCCAGTCTCCCGGTCATCTTTGTTGCTCTTCTCCGTACTCTTTCTAGAGCAGTGGTTCTCAACCTTTTTAATGCCGCGACCCCCAACCGGTCGTAAGTCGAGGACTGCCTAACCGGTCGTAAGTCGAGGACTTTCCCTGCCCGGGAGCGCCGCGTATGCGTGGTGCCATCCCCTCCGCCGGCCGAGGCGTAGGTGGCAAGCGGCAGCGACGGCGCAGGGCGACCACCGGCTGGGCCACCAGCTGGCCCAGCCCAAGGGAGGTAAGGCATCCGCCGGGCCCCACACGCACCAGCAACCCTCCCTGCACCCGCCGGCCTCCCACCTCCCACTCCTGGCCCTCTTTTGCTTACATTTTTAGTAGTTGCTCAGCAGGGAGGGGTGGAAGCTTCCAGACAGCTCGCCTTCGCTGCAGACAACTTGCAGCACCGTTTGCAGAAGGGGAAATTTTGGCGGGCTCAGCAGGGTGGAGACACCCTGGACAATTCCTATTGGCTTTGGAAAGCCAATAGAATTAGACTCTATTCAAGAGAGCCTATTCTATTGGCTTTCAAAAGCCAATAGAATAAAAGGGAGTAGCACAGCCAAGGAAAAGGGGGGGGGGGAAATGGCGGACTGCGTTGTTTGGCGACCCCCGTGAAATGGTCGTTCGACCCCAAATGGGGTCCCGACCCACAGGTTGAGAACCGCTGTTCTAGAGTCTCAACATCGTTTATCGTGGAACATAATATAATAGAATAAAATAACAGAATAATAAGAGAATAACAGAGCTGGAAGGGACCTTGGAGGTCATCTAGTCCAGCTCCCTGCTCTAGCAGGAAACCTTATACCATTTCAGACAAGTCACTGTCCAGTGTCTTCTTAAAAGCCTCCAGTGATGAAACACGCACAATGTCTAGTGATAAGCTGCTCCACTGGTTAATTGTTGTCACTGTCAGGAAGTTTCTCCTTAGTTCCAGGTTGCTTCTCTCCTTGATTAGTTTCCATCCGTTGCTTCTTGTCTTTCCTTCAGGTGCTTTGGAGAAGAGCTTGACTCCCTCTGCTTTGGGGCAGCCCCTGAGATATTGGAACGCTGCTATCCTGTCCCCCCCTTGTCCTTCTCTTCATTAGACCCAATACCCTTACCCAATTCCAGCAGCCGTTCCTTATATGTAATAGTAATAGTAGTAAAGTTGGAAGTGACCTTGGAGATCATCTAGTCCAACCCCCTGCTCAGGCAGGAAACCCTACACCATTTCGGACAAATGGCTGTCCAGTCTCTTCTTAAAAACTTCCAGTGTTGGAGCATTCACCGCTTCTGGAGGCAGGCTGTTCCACTGATTAATTGTTCTCACTGTCAGGAAGTTTCTCCTTAGTTCTAGGTTGCTTCTCTCCTTGATTAGTTTCCACCCGTTGCTTCTTGTCCTGCCTTCAGGCGCTTTGGAGAATAGCTTGACTCCCTCTTCTTTGGGGCAGCCCCTGAGATATTGGAATACTGCTATCATGTCCCCCCTTGTCCTTCTCTTCGTTAAACTAGACATACCCAATTCTCGCAACCGTTCCTTATATGTTTTAGCCTCCAGTCCCCTGATCATCTTTGTTGCTCTTCTCTGTACTCTTTCTAGAGTCTCAACATCTTTTTTACATCGTGGTGACCAAAACTGGATGCAGGATTCCAAGTGTGGCCTTACCAAGGCATTGAAGAGTGGTATTAATACTTCACGTGATCTTGATTCTATCCACCAAAATTGTACGCAGATGCCAAGTGTGGCCTCCCCATATAAAGCAGTACTATCACTTCTTGTTGTTCAAGCTTCAGAGATGCTTCGTTTTCTTGGCATGTTCTCCCTTGGTTTTTTGGGGCCCAATGAATAAACTTGTGGCAATGAGTTCCACCGGCTCTTGTTTTGCAAACATGAGGGGGTTTTTTTGTCTATTCTTATTTTTTTCCCCTTGCAGGTAAACCTGTTGCCACCTGAGGCTAGACAGGGCTGGGAAACATCTGATGAGGCCATAATCTGCTTGATGCTCAGTTTGCAAAAATAATCCTGTTCACAGAATGCTGTTGCATATTCAAGACCTGCTTGAGCTAATTAATTCCAGAGTGGCTCAGAGCTGGGTTCTCTAGTTGTGGGGAAAGCAGAAATAACCTTGGTCAACTAATTAGTGCACAGGCCTGATTCTCTGGCATTAAAAGCTCTTCCTGTTGCTATTACTAGAACAGGAATGGGGAACCGTGGTCCTTTTATGACTTGGGGACTTCAACTCCCAGAATTCCTGAGCTAGCATGAGGAAAACTTTGGCCCCTTCATGACTCGTGGACTTCAACTCCCAGAATTCCTCAGCCAGCATGGGGGAACTATGGGTCCTTCATGACTGGTGGACTTCAACTCCCAGAATTCCTGAGCCAGCCTGGCTCAGTATGGAAACCTCTCCCTTTCCCCTCAGCATGGCTGGCTCAGGAATTCTGGGAGTTGAAGTCCACGAGTCATAAAAGAGCCAGGGTTTCCTACCCCTGGAACTTTAGTCGCCAAGGCAGGGCCTGGCCTTTGAGGCTTCCGGCCTTACCAAAGGGACACTTGCCTCCATTTCCAGGGTTTAGGGGGTGGGGGGGGGAGAGAAAGGTCTCCTTTTGGCCCTGCCCTGAACGTTTGCTCGGAGTGGGCTCAGTGCCCAGGCCGAGTTGATTGCAAACTGCTGGACTTTGGCTTTGGGAACCTTTGGCTTGCTGGGCTTTGAAGCAGGGATGTTGAAGGCAGCTGGATCTCCTGGAGATCCTCTTTCTTCTCCTCCTCCTCCTCCTCCTCCTCCTCCTCCTCCTCCTCCTCCTCCTCCTCCTCCTTCTTCTTCTTCTTCTTCTTCTTCTTCTCCCTTTCTTCTTTTTCTCCTCTCCCCAATCTTCCCTCTTTCTTCTCCTCCACTCCTCCTCCTTCTCCTCCTCCTCCTCCTCCTCCTCCTACTCCTTCTCCTCCTCCTCCTCCTCCTTGCTTTCCCATTCTTCTTCTTCTTCTTCTTCTCCCTTTCTTCTTTTCCTCCTCTCCCCAATCCTCCCTCTTTCTTCTCCTCCACTCCTCCTCCTCCTCTCCTTCCCAACCTTCTCCCACCTTTTCCTCCTTCTTCTCCTTCCCATCTTTCTCCTCCCTCCTCTCTCCCCTCCTTCCCGTACTTCACCTTCTCCTCCTCCTTTTCTTCCTCCTCGGCTTCCTCTCCTCCTCCTCCTCCTCCTCCTCCTCCTCCTCCTCTCCTTCCTATCCTCATCCTCCTCTCCTTCTCCTCCTCTTCCTTGCCTTTCCATCCTCCTTCTCCCTCTTTCTTCTCCTCCCAATCCTTCTCCTTCTCCTCCTCCTCCTCCTCCTCTTCTTCCCATTCTCCTCCTCCTGCTTCCCCTCTTCCTCCTCCTCCTCCTCCCTCCCTCCCTGCCTTCCTCCTGTGCATTTTTGCCGTGCTGGAGTCATCCCCCAAGTGAGCAGGTCTTCAGCTTCAGGAATTGAGGTCTACAGATCTTCAACTTTGGGACATTTTTAGCTTGCCAAGATGAAGAAGCGTTGGTCCAGATCCTGCCCCTCATTCAGAATAATAATAATAATAATAATAATAATAATAATAAATAAAGTTGGAAGGGACTTTGGAGGTCATCTAGTCCAATCCCCTGCTCAGGGCAGGAAACCCTATACCATTTCGGACAAATGTCATAGAAAATGATAAAGTTAAACTGCTCTGGGACTTCAGAATTCAAACAGACAAGCACCTGCAACATAACACCCCAGACTTAACAATTGTCGATAAGAAAGACAAAAAAGTCTGGATAGTGGACGTGGCAGTGCCTGGAGACAGCAGAATAGATGAGAAAGAACTGGAGAAGATAACAAAATAATAAAGACCTACAAATAGAAATAGAAAGACTGTGGCAAAGGCAAGCAAGGGTAGTACCAATAGTCATAGGCTCCTTGGGTGCAATCCCAAAACAACTGGAGCACCACTTGAACACAATTGGCATTGATAAATTTGCTATTAGTCAATTGCAAAAGGCGGCCTGACTAGGAACTGCTTCCATCCTGCGACAATATCTGTAATACCATCAAACATCCACATCTGCCTATCCCAGGTCCTGGGTAAGGACTCGATAGGTAGACAAAATGCCAAATCCAGTCTGAACATCTGGCTGACTGTGCGATGATCTATAATAAAGTTGGAAAGGACCTTGGAGATCATCTAGTCCAACCCCCTGCTCAGGCAGGAAACCCTAGACCATTTCGGACAAATGGCTGTCCAGTCTCTTCTTAAAAACTTCCAGTGTTGGAGCATTCACCACTTCTGGAGGCAGGTTGTTCCCCTGGTTAATTGTTCTAACTGTCAGGAAGTTTCTCCTTAGTTCCAGGTTGTTTCTCTCCTTGATGAGTTTCCATCCGTTGCTTCTTGTCCTGCCTTCCGGCGCTTTGGAGAATAGCTTGACTCACTCTTCTTTGGGGCAGCCCCTGAGATACTGGAAGGCTGCTATCCCCCCTCGTCCTTCTCTTCATTAAATTCATTAAATCCCCAATTCCAGCAACCGTTCCTTATATGTTTTAGCCTCCAGTCCCTTGATCCTCTTTGTTGCTCTTTTTTTCTCTGTTAATCCATGTTTATGGGAGGCATCTCCTGGGTGGGTGGGTGGGTGGGTGGGGGAAGCACAAAGACCCTTCCTCCTCAGGGATTCTATGACTACGGAAGGTTAAGACAGTGGTGCAACAATGACATAGAATGAAAGCTTCCACCGGGTTGCTTGTGCCTTTGGTCCCTTTCTCACGTGCAGCACAACTCATCCGAGCAAGCGTGGAAAAAAAAAAAGGAAGGTGATGTTAATGAGCCGTCAGATTGTTACCGGTTGTCTTGCGGCTCTTTTGAGCACAAAAAGATTGCGCAGCGAAAGCAGGCAGCACGAGGAAACAAAACGGGAAGGACAGAGTACAGTCTGCACACACCCTCCTTGTGTGCTTCACACACCTACACGGCTCTCTCTGTCTCCTGTGTTGCAGGCTCAGGCCCCAGCCAGGAAGTTTTCATCAGCCCTTTGTGGAATATTGTTAGATGATTTTGGCAAAGGTGTGTGTGTGTGTGTGTGTGTGTGTGTGTGTGTGTGTGTATTGTGAATGAAGGCGAGAGAGATACATGTCCCAGGATAATGTTGCCGGATCCAATCTGGGTTGGTCACCGAGACCAAAATGTTATTCTTCCAGTTATTATTACAGGCTCATGGCCTGATTGTGGGTGGATATTTGTTGTTAATTAGGTTGTTGATGACCAGCTCTTAAGTCGTTAATTGTTGTTTCCTTGAGCCATTGTGCCCTAAGACCCGATAAGCTGTGTGTACTGTAAATCAGCACTCCTACTGACTGACAAGGGGCCCCTTTCCCAGGCTTCAATTATTTCTCTGGCTATTTTTGTCCCTGCTCAGCCAACAATCTTATCTAGTGGCTCTGAAATTGAATGCATGTCCTTCTTTGGTGCAGTGCGAGGCAATCAATGAGTTCAGGTCTTCTCGCCTGACCGCTCGTTTCCCCCTGTCTGTCCTTCATAGTCACAGGGGCAATTGATCTACCCATCTATCTGCTTCTCTCTCTCTCTCTCTCTCTCTCTCTCTCTCTCTCTCTCTCTTAGTATTTATCTGTCTGTTTATCTATCTATTGGTTTTTATCTGTCTGTCTGTTTATCTATCTATTGGTATCTATCTATCTATCTATCTATCTATCTATCTATCTATCTATCTATCTATCTATCTACTGGTATTTATTTATTTGTCTGCCTGTCTCTATCTATTGGTATTTATCTCTGTCTATCTATCTATTGGTACTTATCTATCTATCTATCTTTCTATCTATCTGTCTATCTATCTATCTATCTATCTATCTATCTATCTATCTATCTATCTATCTATCTATCTAGTATTTATTTATTTATCTATCTGTCTGCCTGTCTATCTATCTATTGGTATTTATCTTATCTTATCTTATCTATCTATCTATCTATCTATCTATCTATCTATCTATCTATCTATCTATCTATCTATCTATCTATCAGTATTTGTCTGTCTGTCTATCTATCGGTATTTATCTATATATCTATCTATCTATCAGTATTTGTCTATCTATCTATCTATCTATCTATCTATCTATCTATCTATCTATCGGTATCTATCTATCTATCTATCTATCTATCTATCTATCTATCTATCTATCTATCTATCTATCTATCTATCTACCGGTATTTATTTATTTATCTATCTGTCTGCCTGCCTGTCTATCTATTGGTATTTATCTATCTGTCTATCTATCTATTGGTATTTATCTTGTCTGTCTGTCTGTCTGTCTGTCTGTCTGTCTGTCTATCTATCTATCTATCTATCTATCTATCTATCTATCTATCTATCTATCTATCTATCTATCTACCGGTATTTATTTATCTATCTGTCTGCCTGTCTATCTATCTATTGGTATTTATCTATTTGTCTGTCATCTATCTATTGGCATTTATCTCATCTATCTATCGGCATTTATTTATCTGTCTATCTATCCATCCATCCATCCATCCATCCATCATGTGATTTCGCACTCACTCCTTTAGTCCACCCCACCCCCAAAGGTGCTTTTTCAAGAGGCAACTGGACCCTCTTTGCTTTTCCTTGAGGATGTTTTGCTTCTCATCCAGGAAGCTTCTCCTGTCCTGAAGTGAAGCTGAATTGCAGAACTGAACTGAAGAAGCTTCTTGGATGAGAAGCGAAACATCTTCAAGGAAAAACAAAGTCCAATTACCTTGTGAAAAAGCACCTTTGGGACAACCCTGACCTGGATGACTGAGGGTCTCCATAGACATCCCTCCTCCACCCCCATCTCTGTGTTTGGGTGGACCGAGTGTCCATCACAAGGCTGAGCAGTCTTCAAATAGTTCGTTAAGCTCATTATCCACCCGGATCACTGGATCCTCAGCCTGCAAAGAGGTTTACATTCCGATCAAACATAGATTCTGCTTCAGCCTGACCGTCAGAAGGCAAAGGGCTTCGTTGTTTTCTAGCTACGTCAACATCTGCTTGTGTGAACGCTCCCTCTGGGGTCTGCATATCTCCGGGGTCTGCACCTACCTGCAGAAGCACCAAAAAACCCCACAAACCCATCCACAAACAAAACCCAGAGCTTCATTTCCTTAAAACTTTTAACTTACCTAAAAACTTTTCCAGACCTCCCTCTTCTGGATACTCTGGAATAAAAATGGCTTAAAATCCAATCAATCAGAGCATTTTGTAAAGGACACAATAAACATTAGCCCTGCGAGGAAAAAAGTAAATGGGTAAATAGCAAATCAATTAAAAGTCACCGTGGCCTTAACGCCTTTGCAGAAGTCTTGGGAGAATGAATACGATTTGGGCCGGAGCCCAAAACACACAAACAGAAATAGGGATGGTTTTAGGCCCTGGACAATGGTTAGGTTGTTATCCTTGCTCTCGTTGTTTTGAGCCGGTGTTTGGGTCCTTTATTTTGTGTATTGTATTTCTGGGGTTTTCATCTTCTGGTGTGCTGCCCAGAATGACTGAAGTGAGATGGGCAACCATATAAACCGGATGGATGGGTGGATGGATGGATGGTGAAGAGGAAGCAAGGGAAGGAAGAGAGGAAAGGGAAGAAATGGCAAGGAAATGGAGAGGAAAGGAAGGAAGGAAGGAAGGAAGGAAGGAAGGAAGGAAAGAAGGAAAGAAGCAAGGAAATGGAGAGGAAGGGAAGGAAGGAAGGGAAGAAGAAGCAAGGAAATGGAGAGGAAGGGAAGGAAGGAGGGAAGGAAGGAGAGAAGGAAAGAAGCAAGGAAATGGAGAGGAAGGGAAGGAAGGAAGGAAGGGAAGAAGCAATGAAATGGAGAGGAAGGGAAGGAAGAGAGGAAGGAAGGAAGGAAAGAAAGAGAAGGAAAGAAGCAAGGAAATGGAGAAGAAGGGAAGGAAGAGAGGAAGGAAGGAAGGAAAGAAAGAGACGGGAAGAAGCAATGAAATGGAGAGGAAGGAAGGAAGGAAAAAAGAAAGAAGGGAAGAAGCAATGAAATGGAGAGGAAGGAAGGAAGGGTTAGGGAAGAAGAAGCAAGGAAATGGAGAGGAAGGGAAGGAAGAGAGGAAGGAAGGAAAGAGAGAAGGAAAGAAGCAAGGAAATGGAGAGGAAGGAAGGAAGGGAAGGGAAGAAGAAGCAAGGAAATGGAGAGGAAGGGAAGGAAGAAAGGAAGGGAAGAAGCAATGAAATGGAGAGGAAGGAAGGAAGGAAGGGAAGAAGAAGCAAGGAAATGGAGAGGAAGGGAAGGAAGAAAGGAAGGGAAGAAGCAATGAAATGGAGAGGAAGGAAGGAAGGAAGGGAAGAAGAAGCAAGGAAATGGAGAGGAAGGGAAGGAAGAAAGGAAGGGAAGAAGCAATGAAATGGAGAGGAAGGAAGGAAGGAAGGGAAGAAGAAGCAAGGAAATGGAGAGGAAGGGAAGGAAGAGAGGAAGGAAGGAAAGAGAGAAGGAAAGAAGCAAGGAAATGGAGAGGAAGGAAGGAAGGGGAAGGGAAGAAGCAAGGAAATGGAGAGGAAGGGAAGGAAGAGAGGAAGGAAGGAAGGAAGGAAAGAAAGAGACGGGAAGAAGCAATGAAATGGAGAGGAAGGAAGGAAGGGAAGGGAAGAAGAAGCAAGGAAATGGAGAGGAAGGGAAGACGAAGCAAGGAAATGGAGAGGAAGGGAAGGAAGGAAGGAAAGAAATAAAGAAGGAAAGAAGCAAGGAAATGGAGAGGAAGGAAGGAAGGGAAGAAGAAGCAAGGAAATGGAGAGGAAGGAAGGAAGAGAGGAAGGAAGGAAGGAAAGAAAGAAAGAAAGAAAGAAAGAAAGAAAGAAAGAAAGAAAGAAGGGAAGAAGCAAGGACATGGAGAGGAAGGGAAGAGAAGGGGAGAGGAAGGGAGGGAGGGAGGGGAAGAAGAAGGGAAAGGAGAAGATAGGAAGGAAGGAGGTAGAAGAGAAGGAAAGGAAGGGAAGCAAGAAACAGAGCTTTCTCTTAGTTCTGCTCAGTTTTGTCTTTTCTGCAATAAAATCACTTTTTTTTTCCCCCTCCCCTCAAACCGCTTTCAACCCAAAAACGGGGGCTAAACCCGGCCAGGCTTCCTTGCGCTGGAGCTGTGATGATGGGCTTAGGATAAAAACCTCCTAATGGCGCATCAGGGCTGAGGAATCCTGACCGGCTGACACAAAAAGTGTGTGTGTGTGTGTGAGTGTGTGTGTGAACTAAACCCTGTTTATTGTGTTACGTCCCCTGCAGGTTTCCTTAGTTTCGTGGGACTTTACCTGATGTTCGGCTATGGGGCCTCCCTGATCTGCAACCTCATCGGCTTCCTCTACCCGGCTTATGTCTCGTAAGTCTCCCCGCGAGAGGAGAATAGAACAGAATAGGATAACAGAGTTGGAAGGGACCTTGGAGGTCATCTAGTCCAACCCCCCCTGCTCGGGCAGGAAACCCTAGGCCATTTCAGACAAATGCCTCTCCAATCTCTTCTTAAAAACTTTCCAGCGGCAACTTCTGGTGGCAAGTAGTTCCACTGATTCACAACTTCTGGTGGCAAGTAGTTCCACTGGTTAATTGGCCTCACTGTCAGGAAGTTTCTCTTCAGTTCCAGGTCGCTTGTCTCCTCAATTAGTTTCCATCCCTCGCTTCTTCTCCTGCCCTCCGGTGCTTTGGAGAATAGCTTGACTCGAACTGAGCGCAGCCCCCACTCCCCGTTTGGGGCTCCCCTGAGGTCAGCTAGACAGGGGCTTAAAACGCGAGGGGTGAAGGGAAGAGCGCATTCGTTACAGATGGTCCTCAGATAATGATCAGAACGGAGGCCAACCTTTTCACTGCTCAGTGAAACAGTCAAGTGAGCTTTGCCCCATTTTACGACCAGCTCTTAAGTTAGTCACACGGCCGTTAAGTGAAGCTGGCTTCTGATCTCTGGTGGCGCGGTGGTCAGCATGTGGTACTGCAGGCTAATTCTGCATTCCACTGCCAGCAGTTCGATCCTGACCGGCTCCAGGTTGACTCGTCCTTCCGTCTTTCCGAGGCCGGTAAAATGAGGACCCCGATGGTTGAGGGCAAATATGCCGACTCTGTAAACTGCTTAGAGAGGGCTGTGGAACTGCTGTGAAGCGGGATATAAGTCTAAAGTGCTCTGGCTATCGACTCTCCTCGTCTCGGTTTCAGCATCCGCGCCATCGAGAGCCCGGCCAAGGATGACGACACCACCTGGCTGACCTATTGGGTGGTCTACGGCACCTTCAGCGTGGTGGAATTCTTCTCCGACACCTTTCTCTATTGGTTTCCCTTCTACTACGCCGGCAAGGTAAACGGGAAGGGAGGGAGGCAGGCAGGCAGGCAGGGCGGGAGCCCGGGAAAGAGTTGGCGGAGGGGGGGGGTGTCCCCTGCCCTCACCGGATCCACTCTGGTCATTCATCCGTGGCGATGGTCCCCAGACCCTCCGTGTTCAGAGGTAGTCTATCTGAGGGTGCCTGTGGGAGGCTGGGGCCAGAGTTGGCTTCCCGCCGTCGACGCAGGCTGGATCGGGCGCAGGGGGAATTCCTAGAGACCCCTCCCCTTCCCGGGCAGATCCTCACGCTATGGACCCTCTGCTACGCCCCCCCTCCCCAGTGCCTCTTCCTGCTCTGGTGCATGGCGCCCTTTTCGTGGAACGGCTCCCAGGTGCTCTACCGCAGCTTCATCCGGCCCTGGTTTCTGAAGCACCACCGGACGGTGGACAGCGTCTTGAGTGACCTCACCGGACGGGCTGCCAGCGTCGCCTCCGCGGCTTCCCACGAAGGTAGGTGGTCGAGTCCCGCCTGTGTGTGTATGTGTGGAGGGGTGCCCCAAGCCACCTGTGGGAGAGGGGGTGTCAGTGAGCATGGGTAAAGCTTACAGGTGCGCTTGCAAAATGGAAGACAGGATGATCTACATGGCTTTCTTGGAGGGAGGGGTCCAGTGGCTAGATTCGGGGCTCCCCGCCCCCAGGTGCCTGAGATGGAAGCTACTTACCTGCATTCCATGGCCCTTCCTTGCCTTTCTTTTCGGAGCAGGTGGGCACACCCGGGGACAAAGCCCAGGGCGGACCCCTCTCACCCCACCCCACCTCCATATTGGAATACCCTCTGCCCCTAAAAGGGGCTCAGAGGCATTCTGGGAAATAAGCCAGACGCAGGACAGTGGAGCCAGTTTCAACTTTGCAAGTCCACCTCCTCCCCTCCAACGGGTGGGCCACGAAGGGGGAGGTCGGGGGTATTGATTTTTTGATTTTGAATTTTGAATTCTGAAGATGTTTGAATCTTGAAGATTTTTGAATTTTGAATTTAAAATTTTGAATTTTGAAGATGTTTGAATTTTGAATTTGAATTTTAAATTGGAGATTTAAAATTTGAATTTGAACTATGAGTTGGGGATTTGAGATTTTTATTTTTGATTTTGAGATTTTGGATTTGGGCATTTGGGCATTTTTTTTGTTTTGTTTTGTTTTCTGGTTTTGGATTTTGGATTTGGGGATTTTTGATTTTGAGATTTATATTTTTTTATTTTTATTTTTAATTGGGATTTTTGATTTTATTTTTAATTGGGATTTTTGATTTTATTTTGAATTTTGAATTGGGGATTTTTTTATTTTTGATTGTGAGATTTTTTTATCTGGGCATTTTTGTTTTTTGTTTTCTAGTTTTTGATTGGGGGATTTTTGATTTTGAGACTTATTTTTTTAGTTTGAATTTTAAATTTGATTTCGGATTGGGGGATTTTTGATTGATTTTTGACTGCCACCCATCTCATTCAGGGGCGGCTCTTTTAGATGAGGGAAGGGGCTTTATTTTTCTGCCAAAATTCCCAATGCAGGCAGCCCTCGACTTAACCATTTCTTTAGTGACTATTCTGACTCTGTTATAAAATGCCTTCTTTTAAATCAAGTCAGATAGATAACTCAAAAGAAGCGATCTCATAATAAACAAAAATATATATTTTATTAGAAAGATTACTTGCATTCATGCTGTGGTTGATACTCCTGGAAAATACATCCTTTGTCCATTTCTTTAGACCATTTCTTTAGGTAAAAGTATGATGCTCTTTTCCATACCATCTTTATAACGACTCAAGCTCATTGTGTGACCTTCCATGGCCCATGCTTCTTTCAGACAAAGAGATTCCCATCTGGCTTGTGTCCAGGAAGTCTCCCAATGACCTTTTGGGACTCCTCCCACTGACCCATCAACATACCTTGCATTTAACCCAATAACTGCCAGATATTCTCACCTACTGACACTTGCTCTCTAGTTAGGGTTACATTAGGCTATACGTTCTAGAATAGTGACCGTTTCAAATCACAGCAGCCCTGGAAACAAAAAGGAATTTGTGACCAGTTTTCACTCTTCACGGCTGTTGCAGCGCCCCCCCCCCCATGGTCACGTGGTCAAAATTTGGGCATCTGGCAACTGGCATGTCATTGCGCCGTTCAGGGTGGGGGTGTCACCTTCCCAGCCAACTTCCGACAAGCAATGGGGAAAAGCCTGATTTATTTAATGACCACGTGATTCACCTAAGAACTGCAGTGATTTGCTTAACGGTGGTGAAAGCCGTAAAATGAGGCACGGTGAGTTTATCGACTCTGTTCAATCCACTAGTGTCTTGCCCTGTCCGTTTTGGTGGGAGAGTGTTTTTTTTCCCCTTGGTACTTCCTTGATTGGGATATTGGTTGATTGTTTGCCTCGAAGCCGTGAGGGTCTGGATGGGGGTTAACAGACTCAGGCTCAATCCTGACAAGACCGAGTGTCTTTGGATGTTGCCTCCCAAGGATCATGTCGACTGTCCAGTGTTGACTCTTGTGGGGGAAAATATACCCCCTTCAGAGCGGGTTCGCAACTTGGGTGTCCTCCTTGATCCACAGCTGAATTTGGAACATCAACTGACGGCTGTGGCTGGGAGGACCTTTGCACAAGTTCGCCTGTTGCACCAGTTGCGACCCTACCTGGACCGGGAGGCTCTCCTTACAGTCACTCATGCCCTTGTCACCTCACGTCTGGACTACTGCAACGCGCTCTACATGGGGCTACCCTTGAAAAGTATTCGGAGACTACAGTTGGTCCAGAATGCAGCCGCGCGAGTGATAGCGGGTGCTCCTCGATACACCCACGTTACACCTATCCTCCGTGAGCTGCACTGGTTGCCTATTGGTCTCCGGGTCCAGTTCAAGGTGTTGGTTATTACCTTTAAAGCCCTATATGGCTCAGGGCCAGGCTATTTGCGAGACCACCTACTACCTCATAGTTCCCTTCGTCCGGTTAGATCCCACAGGCTGGGCCTCCTTCGGGTCCCATCGGCCAAGCAGTGCCATTTGGCGGGGCCGCGGAGGAGGGCCTTCTCTGTGATGGCGCCCACGTCTTGGAACCAGCTCCCCCCGGAGATTAGGACCGCTCCCACCCTGTTGGTTTTCCGTAAGCTGCTTAAGACTTGGCTTTTCCAGCAGACCTGGGGTTTATAAAATCTGACCCCGGGATGACTGTAATTGTAGTGTTTGTTTGTCATGTTTTATGTTGTTTTTATTGTTAGCCGCTCAGAGTCCTACGGGAGTGGGGCGGTTTATAAATTTTAAAAATAAAATAAAATAAATAAAAGTTTGTCTGGGGTTAATCCCTGCTTATCTGGATGTCTCTCTCTGTGAATTGCTTGGTGCTCTCTGAGGCTGGTGGCTTTCTTGCAGACGTTTCATGACCAGACTGGGTAACATCACCAGTGCTACTACGATCAGGTGGCTAACCTCATCTAGTGTTTTTTAAGGTTCTCTGGAATCACATAAAATTAAAGCTGGGGGGGTCCTCTGGGCTAGGAGAACCATTGGCCCATGACAAAGCCCCTGTCAATCCTGCAAATTTTGTATATTCTTGCTTTTGACAACATGTAGAACTGTCTGGTATTTATGGGGTTAATACAGAGCAGAAGGGGGGTGGGGGTAAAGCCCGGGAAGAAAACCTTTGACCTTCACACTACTTGAATAATGTGAGGTATGAGGGCTAATTTAGGGAGGGAACATGCTGATAATTGAACTGCTCAGAGGAAGAGAACTTAGATCTTAGCATAGACCCCGTTATGCCTGTGCCGACATTTTGCAACAATAAAAGACTTTTAGGAAAATAAATGCCTGGAAGTTCTTTGAAGTGTTTCATTAGCCAGAACCATAACAGCCCATCCATGGAGACGGGAGGCCTTCCCCCCCTCCTTTCCAGCTAAGGAACATGCTTCATTCTCTTTTCCTTTATTTTGCAGGAGTCCTACCACGATCCCTGCAGGCAGAGGACTGAGTGGCGCCCTTTTAACAATCAAAATAAAGGATCTCCAAATTTGAGCTGGAAACTCTGCAACAAATGTGTCATTTTCTTTGATCAATGAGATGATTTTGATCTAAAAAAATAAATCCTTCCCATGGCTTGCCTTCAAAACCGTAGAGCACATTCAGAGGCCACGGACTCCTTCGCAGGTCCGCTTAACTAGAAATTGAGGCTGTCAGTTTAGGCTGTTAGTCTCCAAGCGACCACTGGGTGGCAGCAAAGAGGGATTTTTAAAAATATATATATCTTTGGTGCCATCTTGTGGTCAACTAGAGATTTGCTGCAAATTCTAACGGCAAAACTCAACCCAGGAAATCCTCAACTTACGACCACATTGGAGCCCAAAGTTTCCATCTGATCGGCAAGACAGCTAAGCGAGCATTGCCTCGCTTTACGACCTTTCTGGCTTCAAGTTTTTATGTGAATCATTGCAGTTGTTTAGTTAGTCACATTGTTGTTAAGCGAATCTGGCTTCCCCATGGACTTTGCTTGTCAGAAAATGGCAAAAAGAGATCCTGTGACCCTGTGACGCTGCGACCGTCGTAAATAAGAGCCAGTTGCCAAATGCCTGAATTTAGATTACGCGACCACAGGGACGCTTGCAACAGTCAATCTTGAGCCAGACAGGATCGAACTGCTGGCAGTGGGCAGAATTTGCCTGCAATGCTACATTCTAACCACTGAGCCACCAGGGCTTTTACAAGAGGAAGGAAGGAAGGAAGGAAGGAAGGAAGGAAGGAAGGAAGGAAGGAAGGAAGGAAGGAAGGAAGGAAGGAAGGAAGGAAGGAAGGAAGGAAGGAAGGAAAAGTCCACGAGCCATGAGGGGGCCATAGTTCCCCCATGCTGGCTCAGGAATTCTGGGAGTTGAAGTCCACGAGTCAGGAGGGGGCTATAGTTCCCCCATGCTGGCTCAGGAATTCTGGGAGTTGAAGTCCACGAGTCAGGAGGGGGCTATAGTTCCCCCATGCTGGCTGAGGAATTCTGGGAGTTAAAGTCCACCAGTCATAAAAGGGCCAAGTTTGAAGACTCGTGGTTTAAATATCTAAATATTTTTTCCAAACGGTCACATGATCAAAATTCAGGCATTTGGGCGGGGGTAGGCAACCTTGGCTCTTTTATGACTGGTGGACTTCAACTCCCAGAATTCCTGAGCCAGCCATGCTGAGAGGAAAGGGAGAGGTTTCCAAGCTGAGCCATGCTGGCTCAGGAATTCTGGGAGGTGAAGTCCACGAGTCATGAGGGGGCCATAGTTCCCCCATGCTGGCTCAGGAATTCTGGGAGTTGAAGTCCACGGGTCATAAGGGGGCCATAGTTTCCCCATGCTGGCTCAGGAATTCTGGGAGTTGAAGTCCACGGGTCATGAGGGGGCCACAGTTCCCCCATGCTGACTCGGGAATTCTGGGAGGTGAAGTCCACGAGTCATAAAAGGGCCAGGTTTGAAGACTCCTCGTTTAAATATTTAAATATTTTTTTCCAAACGGTCACATGATCAAAATTCAGGCATTTGGCCAGGGGTAGGCAACCTTGGCTCTTTTACTGTATGACTTGTGGACTTCAACTCCCAGAATTCCTGAGCCAGCCATGCTGAGGGGAAAGGGAGAGGTTTCCAAGTTGAGCCAGGCTGGCTCAGGAATTCTGGGAGTTGAAGTCCACCAGTCATGAGGGGGCATAGTTCCCCCATGCTGGCTCAGGAATTCTGGGAGTTGAAGTCCATGAGTCCTAAAAGAGCTAAGGTTGCCTACCCCTGCCTTAGTCCCACACACTCAGCCCCTCCCACCTCATAAGACTTTTGTTGGTAGAATAGGATGAGGAGGGAGTATTAGCTGTGTTACATGCACAGAGGCACCCAATGTAAATAAATAAAATTACCCAAAATCTCTTTATCAGTCCGTTTTACTCACTGGAGGTCAAACACTAAGTGAGTTTTGACGTCGCTGTTGTGATTGATTCATGGGCTCATGTCACATTGCCCAAGAAAAACCACTAAAAGTTTGGGGAACACGGCTTTATGCAGTATTTTGATTTTTGGGGTGGCATGAAAACTAAGTGGCTTCCACTTTCAGGGGAGAAAGAGTGAGACACACACACACAAACAGACTGCTTTGATCTTCCTTGAGTTTGTTAGATGGATGGAGACGATGCTTACTCAAAACGAGCACGGGTGAATATATGCGCAGTGTTAATGGAGGGGGTGGAGGGAGCCAAGGACTGCCCCGTGGATTTGGGGGGGTCACCCTGAAGCTCTGCAGCCTCCATGCCTCTTCTGAAGATTTCTTCAGCCATCGCCTTGCTTGGCCTCAGTTGGGGAAAAAATCCCTTTGATGTTTGCCCGGGACGCTACATCTGGTCATCAGCCCCATTAAAGTTCAAAAGAAAAACACTGTGGTCTAAAATGCTTTTTACCCCTCTTCTTGTGTTTTTTTGGAAAGACTAGAGGGAAAATAGCAGTCTCAACCTGCCTTTTAAAAAGCAACGGAATAGAATAGAATAGAATAGAATAGAATATGGAATAAATAGAATATGGAATAGAATATGGAATAAAGAATAGAATAGAATATGGAATAAAGAATAGAATATGGAATAAATAGAATATGGAATAAATAGAATAGAATATTGAATAGAATAGAATATGGAATAAATAGAATGTGGAATAAAGAATAGAATAGAATAGAATATGGAATAAATAGAATATGGAATAAATAGAATAGAATATGGAATAGAATAGAATATGGAATAAAGAATAGAATAGAATGTGAAATAAAGAATAGAATAGAATAGAATATGAAATAGAATAGAATGTGGAATAAAGAATAGAATAGAATGTGGAATTGAATAGAATATGGAATAAATAGAATAGAATATGGAATAGAATAGAATATGGAATAAAGAATAGAATGGAATGTGGAATAAAGAATAGAATAGAATGTGAAATAAAGAATAGAATAGAATATGAAATAGAATAGAATGTGGAATAAAGAATAGAATAGAATGTGGAATAGAATAGAATATGGAATAAATAGAATAGAATATGGAATAGAATAGAATATGGAATAAAGAATAGAATAGAATGTGGAATAAAGAATAGAATAGAACCGTGGTGGCGAACCTATGGCATGGGTGCCAGAGGTGGCACGCAGAGCTCTCTCTGTGGGCATGCACGCCGTCACCCCAATCCTAGGCCTTCAGCTGGATTTTATAAAACCTTTTGCCGTGTGCAACAAAAAAAGGTTCAATCAATCAGTCAGTTTCAACTTCTAGCGGGAAAAAAAATCTTGCAAAGTTGGAATTGATTGATTGAACTTTTTAGTCCCACCCAGTCTGCCGTTATCACAGCAGCCATGCCCAGCCAATGGGCCACGCCCAGCCGATAGGCCACGCCCAGCCAATGGGCCATGCCCACCCGGCACCCGATGATGCATAAGTGGGTTTTGGGTTGCAGTTTGGGCACTCGGTCTCTAAAAGGTTCGCCATCACTGGAATAGAATATGGAATAAATAGAACAGAACAGAATGGTTATAAATTGAGAACTTCCTGTACTAGGAAATTGATCGTTCTGGGGTTTGGAGATGTTAAAAGATGTCTTTCTGTAGTGGTAAGAAATTTAGAATGGTATCCAACATTATTGTCATTTAGTATTCCCTTTTTTTCAATTCACACATATTATTAAAAGCCAATTTGTGGCTTCTGCTATTGGGGGGGGGGACCCAAAACCTTTGCATCATTATTATCCTCATTAATTTTTAAAAAATTCAGTCTCGTTCAGATCAACCGTTTTAAAACGACTCCGGGGCGGGAGGGGAAATACTGAATTCAATTAAGGCTAAATTCGACTCCCTTGGTAGTGATGGTGGGGAAATGAATGTTTCCAGATTCCTTTGGAGGGTAATCAGCCAAGAAAATCAGGTTGAATAGTTGAAAGGGCCTGTGTGGGGTTATCAATCAGAATGGAGTTGGAAGGGACCTTGGAGGTCATCTAGTCCAACCCCCTGCTCAGGCAGGAAACCCTATACCATTTCAGACAAATGGCTGTCCAGTCTCTTCTTAAAAACTTCCACTATTGAAGCATCCACAACTTCTGGAAGCAGGTAGTTCCACTAGTTAATTGTCCTTCCTACCAGGAAATTTCTCCTTAGTTCTAGGTTGCTTCTCTCCTTGATCAATTTCCATCCATTGTTTCTTGTCCTGCCCTCTGGTGCTTTGGAAAATAAGTTGACCCCCTCCTCTTCTTTGTGGCAGCCCCTCAAATATTGGAAGACTGTTATCATGTCACCCCTGGACTAGAACAAACCAAAATGCTGCAACCGTCCTTTGTGTGTTTTAGTCTCCAAGCCTTTAATCACTTTCGTTGTTGTTCTCTGTGGTTTTTTTTTCCAAAATCTCAACGTCTTTTTTTGTAATGTGGTGACCAAAACTGGATGCAGGTATTCCTGGTGTGGCCTGACTAAGGCTTTATAAAGCGGTAGTAATACTTCTTGATTCTATGCCTCTGTTTATACAACCCAGGATTGTGTTAGCTTTTTTGGCTGCCGCTGCTGCACACGGCTGGCTCGTGGTCCAGGGATCGTCCACTAGGACTCCAAGGTCCATCTCACAGTTACTGTGAGAGTAACTGGTGGAAACATTAAAAAAAAGAAAATCATGAAGAGAGAATTTATTTATGAAATAGATTTACATGGCCACCCGACTCTCATAGTTCAGTGATCCCAAGCAGCATACAACATTTAAAAAAAAATAAAAATATCTCACTGGAGGTTTTTAAGCAAAGACCGGACGGCCACTTGTTTGAAATGGTCTAGGCTAGGGCAGGGGTCTTCAAACTTGGCCTTTTTCGGACTTGTGGACTTCAACTCCCAGAATTCCTCAGCCAGGCACGCGTGCCTGGCTGAGGAATTCTGGGAGTTGAAGTCCACAAGTCCGAAAAGGGCCAAGTTTGAAGACCCCTGGAATAGGGTCTCCTCCTTCAGCAGGGGGTTGGACTAGATGACCTCCAAGGTCCCTTCCAGCTCTGTTCTGATTGAAAAACATCCATGTAAAAGCCACAGAACCCCCCCCCACTCCACATGGCAGCAACAAAGACAATCATCTGAGTCACTTGATTAGCTCCGAAATGGGGCTGGGGTCTCCACCCTATTTCTCAAGGCCTTTTGGAAAAGTAGCATAGAGGGAGCTGCCCTTATTTCCAGGCCATTGAAGGTCCAGAGGGGCCACTAGAAAAAAAAGGCCCTCTTTCCGGGCCCCATCAGATTATTTCAGAAATCGTATGATGAACAGTTGCAGGAACTGCAAGAGTTTTAAGAGAATAACGGAAGGGACCTTGGAGGTCTTCTAGTCCAGCCCCCTGCTCCAACAGGAGACCCTGTCCTATTTGTTGTCCAATCTCTTCTTACAAACCTCCAGTATTGGAGCATCCACAACTTCTGGTGGCGAGCCGTTCCACTGGTGAATTGTTCTCACTGTCGGGAAGTTTCTCCTTAGTTCCAGGTTGCTTCTCTCCTTGATGAGTTTCCATCCGTTGCTTCTTGTCCTGCCTTTAGGGGCTTTGGCAGCCCTTCAAATATGGAAGACCGGACAACCTTTTGACTGGGATGGTACAAGGTCTCCTGCCTTGAGAAGGGGGTTGGACTAGAAGACCTCCAAGGTCCCTTTCAGCTCTATGATTCTGTGTTGTATGTTTCCATTTCCTTAATAGATGGGACCTTCAACATATCCTGCCTTCCTGCTCTGGTGGGTGGGATGGTGTCAGCAGGAACAACTTGGCAAACCAGACATTATGATGATGATTAATTTAGATTTATTGCAGTGGTTCTCCACCTGTGGGTCGGGACCCCATTTGGGGTCGAACGACCATTTCACGGGGGTCGCCAAACAACGCAGTCCGCCATTTTTTCCCCCCTTTTCCTTAGATGTGCTCCTCCCTTTTATTCGATTGGCTTTTGAAAGCCAATAGAATAGACTCTCTTGAATAGAGTCTAATTCTATTGGCTTTCAAAAGCCAATAGGAATTGTCCAGGCTGTCTCTGCCCTGCTGAACCTGCCAAAAGTCCCATTCTGCAAACGGTGCTGCACCAGTTGAGTAGTCCTCGACTTACGACCGGTTGAGTAGTCCTCGACTTACGACCGGTTGGGGGTCGCCACATTAAAAAGGTTGAGAACCACTGATTTATTGGATGCCAGGTGGACTCTTCAAATCAACCAGCTTCCAAGCAGAAACAGGTATTTTTAAAAAATGACTTATTTGATAGTGTTTTAGCTTTGCATTTAGCAAAAATGCCCTACAAATAAACACCGAACTGAGAAATTCTGAGATTGGAGTCTTGATAATAATAATAATAATAATAATAATAATAATAATAATAATAATAATAATAATAATAATCAAATGAAGAACAGAATAGAGGCATGGGAAGACAAAGCACTACATGGCCAATACATGAAAAAAATAGCTGGGAAAGCAGATAATAATAAAACCTGGCAATGGCTAAGAGCAGGAAAATTGAAGAAAGAGACCGAGGGACTAATTCTGGCTGCACAAGACCAAGCCTTAAGGACAAATGCACACAAAGTCAAAATTGAGAAGACAGCAACAGACAGTAAGTGCCGCCTATGCAAAGAAGCTGAAGAAACAGTGGACCACCTGGTAAGCTGTTGCAAGAAGATTGCACAGACTGATTACAAGCAGCGGCATGACAAAGTAGCAACAATGGTGCATTGGAAGATCTGCAAAAAATATCATTTGCCTGTAAGCAAAAACTGGTGGGATCATAAAATAGAGAAAGTCATAGAAAATGATAAAATTAAACTGCTCTGGGACTTCAGAATTCGAACAGACAAGCACCTGCAACATAACACCCCAGACTTAACAATTGTCGAAAAGAAAGACAAAAAAGTCTGGATAGTGGACGTGGCAGTGCCTGGAGATAGCAGAATAGAAGAGAAAGAACTGGAGAAGATAACAAAATACAAAGACCTACAAATAGAAATAGAAAGACTGTGGCAAAGGCAAGCAAGGGTAGTACCAATAGTCATAGGCTCCTTGGGTGCAATCCCAAAACAACTGGAGCACCACTTGAACACCATTGGCATTGACAAATTCGCTATTAGTCAATTGCAAAAGGCGGCCTTACTAGGAACTGCTTCCATCCTGCGACGATATCTGTAATACCATCAAACATCCACATCTGCCTATCCCAGGTCCTGGGTAAGGACTTGATAGGTAGACAAGATGCCAAATCCAGTCTGAACATCTGGCTGACTCTGCGATGATCCATAATAATAATAATAACAACAATAATAATAATAATAATAATAGTAATAATAATAATGATGATAAACTTGGAAGGGTCCTTGGAGGTCATCTAGTCCAACCCCCTGCTCAGGCAGGAAACCCTGTACCATTTCAGACAAATGGCTGTCCAGTCTCTTCTTAAAAACTTCCAGTGTTGGAGCATTCACCGCCTCTAGAGGCAGGTAGTTCCATTGGTTAATTGTTCTCACTGTCAGGAAGTTTCTCCTTAGTTCTAGGTTTGCTCAACACAGTTACCCGAAATCTCTCCCAGGTAAACCGCTTTTAGCCCGTGATCTAGTTCAGATGGCAGACAGCTACAGCACCTGCTGGCTACTATGGCCCCAGCCAAGTGGATCTTAATTATATCAATTTTCTTTTCATTGAGCTTGGTTTCCTCTCTCCCTCATTTCTGGTCCCTTTAATTTGTACCAGGTGTGTGTGTCTGTGTGTCAGGTCTCTCTCTCTCTCTCTCCATACCTCTCTCCCTCTCTTTCTCTCTCTCTCCCTCCGTCTCTCCCTCCCTCTTTCTCTCTCTCCCCCCCCCCCCGTACCTCTCCCTCCCTCCGTACCTCTCTCTCTCCATACCTCTCCCTCTCTTTCTTGCCCTCCCTCCCTTTCTCTCTCTCTCTGTATGTCTCCCTCCCTCTGTACCTCTCTCTCTCTCTCCATACCTCTCTCCCTGTCCCTCCCTCTTTCTCTCCCTCCATTTATCTCCCTCCCTCTCCCTCTCTCTGTACATCTTCCTCCCTACCTCTCCCTCCCTCCCCCCGTCTCTCTTTCTCCGTACCTCTCTCTCCATACCTCTTCCTCTCTTTCTCTCTCTCCCTCCCCCTTTCTCTCCCTCCCTCCGTACCTCTCCCACCCTCCGTCTCTTTCTCTCTCCCTCCGTATATCTCCCTCCCTCTCCCTCTCTCTCTCTCTCCTTCCCTCCGTACTTCTCTCTCTCTCTCTCTCTCTCTCTCTCTCTCTCTCTCTCTCTCTCTCTCACACACACACACACACACACACACACACACACACACACACACACACACACACACACACACACACACACACACACGCATCCACACGATTTCCAAAGCACCTGAAGGCAGGACAAGAAGCAACGGGTGGAAACTAATCAAGGAGAGAAGCAACCTAGAACTAAGGAGAAACTTCCTGACAGTTAGAACAATTAATCAATGGAACCACCTGCCTCCAGAAGCGGTGAATGCTCCAACCCTGGAAGTTTTTAAAAAGAGACTGGACAACCCATGGTGTAGGGTTTCCTGCCCGAGCAGGGGGTTGGACTAGATGACCTCCAAGGTCCCTTCCAACTTTACTACTATTACTATTACTATTACCGTGTCAGCTCCTTTCAACCGGGAAAGCGAAGGCAGAAGCCAGTCCAGATCTAGCCGACCGACGGGCGAGGGCGCCAGGCGGGGGTCTCCGGGGAAAAGAGGGGGGCGTCCCGGCCCCTGTCGGCCTCAGCAGGCCTGCCCAGACCCAAGGGGAGAATCCAAGGGGAGGGGGCGGCGCAGGGAAGACCCAGAGGGTCTGGGTCCCGCTCTCCCCCCCCTCCGCCACTATCTCATTAAGGGTCCGACCCGGCCGGGGTCACTCGCCCCCCTGCCCCCCCCTCCGCCGGCCGCGATCAAGCTTCATTAGTGCCACTGCGCTGCATTGCTTTGGAAAGCCCGGGCGGGGGGCGGTGTGTGTGTGTGTGGGAGGTTTCGAGGAAACGGGGAGGGGTCTGCAGTTGAGTTCACACAACCCGCCGATCCGGGTCAGGGAAGCTTTTTGGGCTCTAAATTTGGGGGGGGGGCGTGTCGGAAAGTTTTCTCTTTCGGGCTGGTTTGTGGGTCAAAGAGGCGACCCCAAAAAGGGGTGGGTGTGTCCCCGAAGGCGACCCCCACCCCGGGAAGGCAGGAACCCCGGGAGAGGAGGAAGGCGTTGGACTACAAGTCCCATCCCTGCCGCCTGCGCGGGGTGGAGTCTGAAGTGGCTGAACCAACTTGCGTGACCGTCGCCCGGATCGGATGAGCGCTCCTGTGAACACAGCCCGGAACTGGGCGGGTGGCTGGTGTAATAATAATAGTAGTAAAGTTGGAAGGGACCTTGGAGGTCATCTAGTCCAACCCCCTGCTCGGGCAGGAAACCCTACACCATTTCAGACAAATGGCTGTCCAGTCTCTTCTTAAAAACTTCCAGTGTTGGAGCATTCACCGCTTCTGGAGGCAGGTGGTTCCACTGGTTAATTGTTCTCACTGTCAGGAAGTTTCTCCTTAGTTCTAGGTTGCTTCTCTCTTTGATCAGTTTCCATCCGTTGCTTCTTGTCCTGCCTTCAGGCCCTTTGGAGAATAGCTTGACTCCCTCTTCTTTGGGGCAGCCCCTGAGATATTGGAAGACTGCTATCATGTCCCCCCCTTGTCCTTCTCTTCGTTAAACTAGACATCCCCAATTCTAGCAACCGTTCCTTATATGTTTTAGCCTCCAGTCCCCTAATCATCTTTGTTGCTCTTCTCTGTACTCTTTCTAGAGTCTCAACATCTTTTTTACATTGTGGTGACCAAAACTGGATGCAGTATTCCAAGTGTGGCCTTACCAAGGCGTTGTAGAGTGGCATTAACATTTCACGTGATCTTGATTCTATCCCTCTGTTAATGCAGCCTAGCACTGTGTTGGCCTTTTGGGCAGCTGCAGCACACGGCTGGCTCCTATTTAAGTGATTGTCCACTAGGACTCCGAGGTCCCTCTCACAGTTACTACTATTGAGCATGGTGGAATTCCCCTTCCTTTGGAAATCGACGGGAGGCCGCAATCGCGGATCCAGATGCGAGTCCTGCGCCCTTTCCGGCTTTTCCTGGGGAGAAGCGGGGGTCCATCCGACGACAAACGGGGGACAACCCCCCTTCGCCCCCTGCTTTCCAGCTCTGCCCCATGGCATGGCAAGGCAGCGAAGGGACCCCCCCCAAACTTGGAGGGGGCTGCTCTTCTGGCCTCACACTGGGCCTAGATGCCCGATAGCCTGGCCTACCTCGCAGGGCTGGCCGCAGCAGAGGGATTGCTGGCTGCCTGCAGGCGTCGGGCCGGGGAGAGGTGGGGAGCAGAGCCCCCTTGCCCCGGCAGGGCTCCCGTGGGGAGGGGGCAGAGAGGCGCCAGCTGGCGGCGGCTTGGGGATAAAAGCGGATTAGTCCCAGCTACTAATAGAAACCGAGGCGGAGGAAAGGCGGGGGAAATGGCCCAGCCCGCTGAAGGAAGGAAAGGATAGGGCTGGCTGTTCCTAAGGTGGGTAACTTGTGAATTCTCCAGCTTCCTCCGTCCATTATATATTCAAGAAGGACAGTGTTTAATATTTATTTGTCATGTATATTTAGGGGTATGGGTGTATACATGTGTTGTATATAGTATGTTTAGGTGTGTGTCATGTATGTGTTTCACTATGAGAGTGGGCAACCAAGAAAACCAAAATCATGGCATCCGGCCCTCTCAATTCCTGGCAAATAGATGGGGAAGAAATGGAGATAGTGACAGATTTTATCTTCCTGGGCTCCAAGATCACCGCAGATGGGGACTGCAGCCAAGAAATTAAAAGATGCTTGCTCCTGGGGAGGAAAGCTATGGCAAATCTAGGCAGCACACTAAAAAGCAGAGACATCACCCTGCCAACAAAAGTGCGTATAGTCCAGGCCATGGTTTTCCCAGTTGCAATGTGTGGCTGTGAAAGTTGGACCGTAAGAAAGGCTGAGTGACAAAGAATGGAGGCCTTTGAACTATGGTGCTGGAGAAGACTCCTGCGAGTCCCCTGGACTGCAAGGCGATCCAACTGGTCAGTCCTAGAGGAGATCAACCTCGACTGCTCCTTAGAAGGCCAGATCCTGAAGTTGAAACTCAAATACTTTGGCCACCTAATGACAAGGAAGGACTCACTGGAGAAGGGCCTGATGCTGGGAAAGATGGAGGGCAATAGAAGAAGGGGACGACAGAGAATGAGATGGCTGGATGGAGTCACTGAAGCAGGAGGTGTGAACTTAAATGGACTCCAGAAGATGGTAGAGGACAGGAAGGCCTGGAGGAACGTGGTCCATGGGGTCGCGATGGGTCGGACACGACTTTGCAATTAATAACGACAACTAAGTTTCATTTTTGATGTGTGCCGTTGTACCCACAGTAAAAAAAATGACAATAAAGGTTATCTTATTTTGTCATGAGTAGAGCAGAACAGAACAGAATAGAATTAGAGCAGAACAGAATAGAATAGAAATTAGAATAGAATAGAAAAAGAATAGAGATAGAGCAGAACAGAACAGAGCAGAGTAGAGTAGAGCAGAACAGAACAAAACAGAACTGGAAGGGACCTTGGAGGTCTTCTAGTCCACCCCCTGCTGAAGCAGGAAGCCCTCTACCATCTCAGACAAGTGACTGTCCACCTCTTCTTAAAAACCTCCAGGGATTTTGGAAGTCAGGCTGTTATTGTCTATTCGTACATATTAACTACAAGCTACAGAAAGGGGAAGTGAAGAGCAGCAATAGCTGAACCAGCCACCCCAAGTCGGAAAAAGAGGAACAGAAGAAATACAGAATCACATTCGGTCCATTTACTGACCGAAGTTCACAATGCCACTGAAATATGTGACTTATGACCATTTCCCCACACTTACAACCCTTGCAGCATTCTCTCTCTCCCCCCCCCCCCTCCTCCGGTCACACCATCAAACTTCAGATGCTTGGCAACTGTCCCACATTTGTGATGGTCGCAGTATCCTGGCGTCACGCGACCCCCCCCCTTTTGTGACCCTCTGACATGGGGGAAGCCCGATTTTCTTAACAACCGTGTTGCTCACTTAACGACTGCAGGGATTTACTGAATGATGGTGGCCAGAAATGTCATAACGTGGGGCCAAACTCACTTCACAGCTGTCTTGCTTAGCGACAGAAATGTTGAGCTCAGTTCTGCTCGTAAGTCGAGGACTTGAGTTACGGCCAGTCAGCGACCAAAATGACACAAGGGCGCTGAAAAAAAAAGAGGGACTTGAGACCAATCTTCAAAGCTCCAAAAGATTTTCAGGTACAGGCAGTCCTTGACTTACAACTCTAGCTGAGCCCGGCATTTCTGTCGCTAAGCGAAACATTCGTTAAGCGGCCCCGTTTTTCGGCCTTGCCACCGTTGTTAAGGGAATCTGTCACCTCTGCTACTGGCCTGAATCGCCTGCAGTTAAGTTAGCGACGTGGTCGTTAAACGAATCTGGCATTCCCCCATTGACTTTGCTTGTTCAGGTCGCAAAAGGGGATCGTGTGACCTTTGGACACGGCGACGGTCATAAACAGGGACCAGTTGGCAAGCATCTGAATTTTGATCACCTGCTGCAAAGGTGGCGACTGTGAAAAAACGGTCGTAATCCTTATTTCTCGGTGCCGTTTTCACCTTGGAACGGTCACTAAACGAACGGTTTTAAGTCGAGGACTTACCTGTATGTGGTTTCAGTAATGAAGGAAAAATGGGGAGCAATGGAAGCCTTCAACCCGCCTGTGGGCTGGTTGTCCCCAAAATAAGAGAGAAGTCTCTGTGAATTGTGGAACATCCTGCCTCCAGAAGGGGGTCAGACTAGATGACCTCCGAGGTCCCTTCCATCTCTCTCGTTCTGGTAATTAATCAGAGGAATGACCTGAAGTTGTGGGCGCTCCATCACTGGAGGTTTTTAAGAAGAGACTGGACGGCCATTGGTCTGAAATGGGATAGGGTCTCCTGCCTGAGCAGGGGGTTGGACTAGATGACCTCCAAGGTCCCTTTCAGCTCTGTTATTCTCCTCCTCCTCCTCCTCCTCCTTTTTAAGAAGAGATTGGACAATCATTTGTCTGAAATGGCGCAGGGTCTGCTGCCCGAGCAGGGGGGTGGACTAGATGACCTCCCAAATTCCCTTCCAACTCTGTTAATCAGTGGGATTCCTTGCCTCCAGAAGCTGAATGTTCCATCACTGGAGGTTTTGAAGAAGAGACTGGACAGCCACTTGTCTGAAATGGTACAGGGTTTCCTGCCTGAGCAGGGGGTTGGACTAGATGACCTCCAAGGTCCCTTCCAAGTCTGTTATTGTATGTTCTATGTTTGTGGGTTCTCCAACACTGGAAGTTCTTAAGTAGAGACTGGACAGCCACCTGTTTGAAATGGTATAGGGTCTCCTGCCTTGAGCAGGGGGTTGGACTAGAGGACCTCCAAGGTCCCTTTCAACTCTTGTTATTCTATTCTAGTTGCACAGAGAGGCCTGGGGTAGCAACTACGTGCCCGGAGGGTTGGACGAGCAAGGGCTGAGATTATATATACATACAGTCCTAAAGTGAACCCGTTGTTTGCTTTGGGGTGTTGGTTCCCCCCCCCTAGAAACCGGAACGTAAATGCCTGTCAAGGTAATAATTGAACAGCTAACCAGCTTGTATAATGTGAGATGTAGGATGTAATGATGGGATTGACTCAGCAGGGTCTGTGTCCCTTTAAGAGCCTCTGTATAAAAGGAAAGACTCCGCTGCTATGCTTTTTTCTCTTCTGTTTCCTGCTATAATTGTGGTTGTTTGGATCCTGCTGTATTAGCACGTGCATGTATATTGTTCCTGGTGTATGATTGTAGATAGTGTAAGATAAACCACCATTTAATACAAACCACTGTTTACTGTGTTTACTCCTGGGGTGATCTCAGCGCAATAAAACTGTGCATACTCTGACAATGCCGTTGTTGTTTTTTTTCTTGGCAAACGCACTGACAATTGCGGTCACCTGACTGCGGGATGCTGCAAATGGTCCTCAAGGTCACGTGACTGCAAAGGGAAAAGGAGGGGGGGAGCCATTGGGGCTCTGGAACTGTGTCATCCACAGCTCGGGGGTGGTCTGCTGAAACTTTGAATGGTCGCTAAACAAACTGTCGTAACTGGAGGACTGCCTGTATAGCAGCCAAATGGATCCAGTCTGAGATCTATCGCGTTTCTAGACGCCCCTCGACCCAGAGGTTTATGCAGCAGCCAGTTTTGGTTGCGTAGTCCAGGCAGGACCACCAAGACAATCATTGCATAGACTAGAAGACCTCCAAGGTCCCTTCCAGCTCTATTCTATTCTGTTCTGTTCTGTTCTGTTCTGCATTTTGTTCTATTCTGCATTCTATTCTGTTCCGTTCTGCATTCTATTCTATTCTGCATTCCATTCCATTCTACGTTCTATTCTATTCTGCATTCTGTTCTGTTCTGCATTCTATTCTGTTCTGTTCTGCATTCTATTCTGTTCTGTTCTGCATTCTATTCTATTCTATTCTATTCTATTCTATTCTATTCTATTCTGCATTCTGTTCTGTTCTGCATTCTGTTCTATTCTATTCTATTCTGTTCTGTTCTATTCTATTCTGCATTCTGTTCCGTTCTATTCTATTCTATTCTATTCTATTCTATTCTATTCTATTCTATTCTATTCTATTCTATTCTATTCTATTCTACTCTACTCTACTCTACTCTACTCTACTCTACTCTACTCTATTCCAGCCTGGGCCTTTGGAGGGGGGTGGGTCCCAGAGGATGTACCCAGGTGCACAAAAAAGGGTGGGGCTTTGCAGATCTGGGCACCCCCCTCCGGATACCCCAGTGCAAACATCACCAAGCACACCTGTTCGGAAAACCAATGGTCTACCTCGCTTTATTCTTGGTGGACCCAGCCCTGCTCAGATATCACACAATTTGGGGAATAGCTTTGGGGGTCCCCAAAGCTTTGGGGGTCCTCTGGCTGAGCCCTCCACTGGGAAGGAAGCCTGTGGCCCCCAAGCCCTCCTCCCACGGTCCGTGTCCGTGTCTCCCATGGGGCGAACGTCCTTCTCCCGCTGCTTTCCTTTCTGACTCCCCAGCCTTACATGGATCCTGGCAGATCTTTTGAGCCAGGGATCCCTTTGGCCGATCCCACTGGTCCTTTTCCCACAGGGATCCCGCAGGGAGGGGCAGACGAGACAAAAAGATACCCGCTCTGTCTTTTTTGAATGACGGCGGCACAGATCGTCCTTCTTTTTGAATTTGGTGGCAGGTTTAAGATGTGCGTCTTTTTTATTTTAACTTTATGTCAACTTTGGTTTTTGCTGTTCTGACCAGGGGTGTTTCCTCACAACGACAACGACGGTGACAATAACCCTGAGAAGAGTCCAGGTGTTTTTTTTTATTTGTCCCAAAGGTGCTTTTTCACAAGGCAACTGGACTTTCTGGTTTGGCTTATTTTTGGTTTTTTTTCCCAAAGAAAAACAAGAAAGTCCAGTTCCATCTTTGGGACAACTATGGATGACTGAGAAGCACCAGTTTTTTTTTTCTGGTTTTTCATCTTGCTGCTTTTTAATCCGGCCAGCCTGGAAATCCCATCCTACACTGGCAGTCCTCGGCTTACGACCACAACGGAGCTCAAAATTTCTGTTGCTAAGCGGGTGAATTGTTAAGTGAGTTTTACCCCCTTTCACGATCTTTCTTGCTACAGTTACTAAGTGAATCACTGCACGGCTGCTAAATGAGCATGGCTTCCCCCATGGACTCGGCATATTAGAAGATCCCCAAAGAGGGAATCGGGTGATCCCGGGGATTCTGCAACTGATGTAAATATGAGTCAGTTGCCAAACGTCGGAATTTTGATCCCCTATCCAGGAATTTTGGTGCTGCAGCGGTTGCTAAGTGTGAAAAACGGTTGTAAATTAATTTTTTTTTTCAGCACCGTGATAGCTTCCAACGTCCACTAAGAGAATGACTGTAACTCAAGGAGCATTTGTAGTAGATGCTAAATTCAGGTGGAACAAAATTGCAAGAGAAAAACCAAAACAAGCAAAAGATAACAGTGGGTGGAGCAGAAAGCTGCTCTCTCCCTCAAAACAGCCTTGCACGCCCATTCTGAAAGGGTGCAATTTCGCTTCCATCCCACCCTCCCAGATGGCATTCGGTAGACAAAGAACGAAAAGCAAACGAAAACAAAACAAAAACCGTTGAGGTTCCTTCGGAATTTGCCTTTGGTTTGGAAGGAGATTTTTGAGGCCTGCAGAGAGTCCTTGCCAAATTCTACACCTGCCTGTAACAACAACTTCAGCAGTCCTGCAAGGACAAACGTGCCGCGCAGAATTCTTGCCGGCGGATCCCACTTCTGCCACCAATCTGGTGTGAATGAAAGCATCTTCCCTTGCGAATGCTGTGTCTAGCGCAGTGGTTCTCAACCTGTGGGTCGGGACCCCATTTGGGGTCGAACGACCATTTCACGGGGGTCGCCAAACAATGCAGTCCGCCATTTTTCCCCCCCTTTTCCTTAGCTGTGCTCCTCCCTTTTATTCTATTGGCTTTTGAAAGCCAATAGAAGAGACTCTCTTGAATAGAGTCTAATTCTATTGGCTTTCAAAAGCCAATAGGAATTGTCCAGGCTGTCTCTGCCCTGCTGAGCCCGCCAAAAGTCCCATTCTGCAAACGGTGCTGCACCAGTTGAGTAGTCCTCGACTTACGACCGGTTGAGTAGTCCTCGACTTATGACCGGTTGGGGGTCACGGCATTAAAAAGGTTGAGAACCACTGGTCTAGCGTGTTCCCTATAAAGTGTCAATCCACTTTATAGCTGAGGTCTGTGAAATGGAATCGGAAAGCCGCTCTCTTTCCACGTGGTTACTCACCGCCCCCCCCCCCGATCGCACGAGAAACTAAGCGACATCTTGACCGAGGAGGGGGGGGGGATCGTAAGAGAGTCTCCCAGGGTCCCGCTCAGCCTGGTCGGTGTTTTGCTACGGCAAGGCGGCCTGACCTGCCATCAAATGGGCTGCCAGGTTTTGTCTATGGTCTGGATGTGCTCCTTCGCTTTCATGCGCAGCGAAGCGATGCTGGAGTTCCGCTGCTCCAGGTCCTCCAAGGGATATTTGTCCACAAAAGTCGTGGCACATTGGTAGGCCATAGGCGCCATGGGTTGCATGCTCTGGGGCAGGGCGGGGGGGTTATTGAGGAAGGCGTGGGCTGGGTAGGTGGGCTGGAGGGCCTGGCTGGGCCCCATCAGCCCCGTCAGGCTGTGCACGGGGGTGGCGCTGGAGATGGGCGAGGTCAGCCACGGGTCTAAGGGGAGAGAGTTGCCGATCGGCCCCATGTTGGCCGCCATCGGGGGCCTGCTGAAGGACAGCACGGGGGTGTCGTGAAGTTTCATGGCGGTGGCTTCCATCTTCTCCTGACGGCGCCATTTGGCGCGCCGATTCTGGAACCAAACCTGTGAAAAGAGTGCCCCCCCAAGAGGAATGAGAAAAGACATTTGCATATTCAGGGGTCTTCCCCACTTGGCTACTTTAAGACTTGTGGACTTCAATTCCCAGGATTCCCCAGCCAGAAGAATTGTGGACTTCAACTCCCAGAATTCCCCAGCCAGAAGAATTGTGGACTTCAACTCCCAGAATTCCCCAGCCAGAATTGTGGACTTCAACTCCCAGAATTCCCCAGCCAGAAGAATTGTGTTCTTCAACTCCCAGAATTCCCCAGCTGGAATTGTGGACTTCAACTCCCAGAATTCCCCAGCCAGAATTGTGTTCTTCAACTCCCAGAATTCCCCAGCCAGAAGAATTGTGGACTTCAACTCCCAGAATTTCCTGGCTGGCTGGCTGGCTGAAGAATTCTGGGAGTTGAAGTCCACAAGTCTTAAAATGGCCGAGGGTGGAGACACCTCAAACCAATGACTTCCACTAATATTATAAAACTGCTACGAGGCAGGCCGGCAAGCAGGAAAATAAACAGAGCCAAGAAGGTGAATTTGGATATCCAGAATCTCTATCAGACACCCAGCTGGCTAGGGAATTGTGGGAAATAAAACCCACTTTTGGGGGGTGAGGGGGTGCCCTCCCATAGGAAAAACACAACTAATCAGGATCGAAAACAACCAACCATAGGATGTGGTACGAACCATGGCTGGCTTGAGAATAGTTTGTTCTTATCTCACCTGATAGTTCTGTACTCATATTTCTGTTGATAGGTTGTTGTTAATTACTGTTAGATGCTAAGAGTCCCTTTGTTGAGACGAATAGCCGTAGAAAAATAAATAGTGTCATCTAGTCACTAAGCGGGCGATTGACTTTGTCAACTGCGAGGCAGGAGCACAGCCTTGCTGTAACTTACGTACAAAATTGTTTCTTGTGTCTCTGGAGAGTCTCCGTCATCCAGATCACGGTGGTCCCAAAAGTGATTTTTTTCAGGACTGAAAAACTGGAATTTCTTGTTTTTCCTTTAAAGACGTTTCGCTTCTCATCCCAGAAGCTTCTTCAGCTCTGACTGGATGGTGGGGAAGGGAAGGATTTGTACTCCTTGCAGACAGTCGTTGAGGCCACCTGGAGGATTGTCTGTGTCCTCAGGGTCACCTGAGGGGTGCAAAGGCATATGGAGCCTTTCTTGGAACTGCTGAAGGGATTGTGTTGTAGACTGCAGATAGACATTGTCGTATCCCCCCTCCGTTTGTTGAGAGAGAGGGCTGTTCAGTTTGGACCCAGATGCCCTCTTGGACCCCTTTCTCAAGCCAGCGGTCCTCTCTGTCCAAAATGTGGACTTTCCTGTCCTCGAAAGAGTGGATTTTGTCTTTCAAATGCAGACGGATGGCTGACTCTGCTCCTGGTGGGTTGGTTCTCCTCTGTTGTGCCAAGCGTTTGTGAAGTTGTCATCTTGTTTCCCCAATGCAGAGATCTGCCCACGGCTCCCTGCACTGTAGTGCACACGCCACGTTGCTCAGTTTGTGTCTGGGTGTTTCGTCCCTGGGGTGGACCAGCTTCTGCCTTGGTGTATTCGTGGGTTTGAAGTGTGCACGTATGTTGTGTTGTCTGTTGAGCCCTGTCTCAGCAGAGGGGGAGGATACGACACCACCTATCTCCGTCCTTTCCGCAGTTCCAAGGGGGCTTCACACCCATTTGCACGACTTAGGTGAGGACACAGACAAACCTCCAAGTGGCCTCAACGACTCTCAAAGAGAGCACTAATGACCAGCTGTCTGCAAGGAGTGTAAATCCTTCCCTTCCCCACCATCCAGTCAGAGCTGAAGAAGCTTCTGGGATCAGAAGCGAAACGTCTTCAAAGGAAAAACAAGAAATTCAGTAGCCTCCTGAAAAAAAATCATCTTTGGGATTGTTCGTCGTCTGAATGCTCCCGATTGAGGAAAAACAACAATTTGTAGCTCACAGAAGTACGTTTCATGTTTCCTCTTTGACATTTTAGCATTTTAGATTTCCACATGCAGGGAAGTTGGCTGCGAGGCTCGGCCCTAGACTAGGCGAGATCATACTCCTATAATCTTCCACCCAAATATTAAGTAGCCACAACTGGAACCAGAATTTTTCACTGCTAAGCAAAGCGATCGTGAAATGTCCTATTTACAACATTTTTTTTTTTTGCTAAGCGAACCTCACTGCAGTTGTTCAGTGAATCACACGGTCGTTAAACGAGTCCCCCTTCCCCTCATTTTACTTCGCTGGTCGATTGCGGGATCCCTGGGAGGCTGCAACCGTCGGAAGCGCATGGCGGTGGCCAAGGGAGCGAATTCGGATCCTGCCGTCGCGAGGGTGCTGCGACGGTCGTAAGTCACCTTTTTTATTCCCCAGAGCCGTTGCAGCTCGGAGCGGTCGTTAAAGAAACGGCCGTACGCCGAGGACGACTGGTGGCACCGTCTCAGCCTGGTGCTCCTGAAATAAGGGGTCTAATCTTGGCTTGTTTCGTCGCCCTGCTTACCTGAACCCGAACCTCCGGCAGGTTGACCTTCATGGCCAGCTCCTCCCGGCTGTAGACGTCGGGGTAGTGGGACTTCTCAAAGGCCCTCTCCAACTCGTGGAGCTGGTAGGTGGTGAAGGTGGTCCGGTTGCGCCGGTGCTTCTTCTTGGACAGCTCCTCGTCCAGCGGTTCCGGCGTGCCGCTGGCCTCCTCCACGCTCCTCCGCAGCTCGCCCGGCTCCCCCTCCGGCTTGCTGAGGAACATCCTGGAGCTTGGAAAGGAGAGAGAGAGAGAGCGGGGCGGTCAGGGCTCAGAGAGAAGGAAGTGGGATCGGTAAGCCGGCCAGCCGGCCTAGTGTGATGCTGCAGCGGGAGAGGCCGACACCATTGGAGGCTGCGGGATGGGCTGGATTCCTGCTGTCCTACTCAGAGCTCCTTCAGCCTCCAGTCCTTAAATTGTGGGCGCTCCATCCCTGGAGGTTTTTAAGAAGAGACCTGTCTGAGATGGCATAGGTTCTCCTGCTTGAGCACGGGGCTGGACTAGATCGGGGCTTTTCAACCTTTTCACCCACTGTACCACTTTTAGGATATGGCAACATCCGAGGACCACCCGTCGCCTAGCAAGGGGTCAAAAACGTGATGACCCCCCCAAAAAAAGTGATAAAGTACAGGTAGTCCTCGACTTACAACAGTTCGCTTAGTGACTGTTCGAAGTTACAATGGCACTGAAAAAAGTGCCCCCCAAGCCACAGCCGAGCAAGACACCTCCTGCCCACCCAGTGGCGCTCTTCCTCCTGTCTGAGGTTTTCATTGTTGTGAGCATTTCTGTTGAGGATTGGCAGTGGAGGTGGGGGTGGGTGTTTGCTTTTTATTCCCCCCATCTGCTGGGTGGTTGCAGCAGGTTTTGGTCACTCCACATGACCCTGGGACACTGTGACCGTCATAAATATGAATCGGTTGCCAAGCCTCTGAATGTAAATCACAAGACCCTGGAGAGGCTGCAACATTCCAGCTGATCGGCGCTTCTTCTGGGCTCAGCAGAAGCCCCAGGATCAGTGCTGCTGTCCAGCTGATTGGTGCTTCTTCTGGGCTCAGCAGAAGCCCCAGGATCAGTGCTGCTGTCCAGCTGATCGATGCTTCTTCTAGGCTCAGCAGAAGCACTAGGATCAGGGCTGAGCTCCAGCTAGAGCCTGGCGCTGATCCTGGCGCTTCCGCTGAGCCCTGACAGCCCTGCAGCTCCAGCCGTCTCTCGCTCAGGCTTGTACGGTGCTGCCGCCGGTTCAGCTCATTCCCCTCCCCCGCTACCCCTTTTCTAGGATGCTCGCGTACCACCTGCCAGGGGCCAATGTACCACAGGTGGTAGCCGTACCACTGGTTGAAAAGCCCTGGACTAGATGACCTCCAAGGTTCCTTCCACCTCTATTCTATTCTGTTCTGTTCTGTTAATTGAATTTGGCTACATGACCATTGCTCAGAGTCACCTTATTACGGTACTATTAGGGGGCTGCCACAAAGAGGAGGGGGCCAACTTATTCTCCAAAGCACCAGAAGGCAGGAGAAGAAAGAACGGATGGAAACGGATCAAGGAGAGAAGCAACCTGGAACTAAGGAGAAATTTCCCGACAGTGAGGACAATTAACCAGTGGAACTCCTTGCCTCCAGAAGTTGTGGGTGCCCCATCACTGGAGGTTTTCCAGAAGAGACTGTCTGAAATGGTAGAGGGTCTCCTGCTTGAGCAGGGGGTCAGACTAGATGACCTCCAGGGTCCCTTCCATCTCTGTCATTCTGGTAATTAATCAGAGGAATGACATGGAGTTGTGGGTGCTCTGTCACTGGAGGCTTTTAAGAAGGGACTGGACAGTCAGCTGTCTGAAATGGCGTAGGGTCTCCTGCCTGAGCAGGGGCTGGACTAGATGACCTCCAAGGTCCCTTCCAGTTCTGTTATTATTCATATTTCTGATTTTATTTTATTTTTTTGGTCATGAAAAACAATCCTTGGGGAATTTGTGCTTTTCTGAGTGTTAACAAAAGGAGGACAAATAAAGGGTGCGAAGACATGGACATTTGGCTGGAATATTAGAAGAGACTCACACGGAATGTAGCTTTACACATATTGCTGCGACATTTAGCCACAGCTTGTTGACCTGGGGGCTTGTTATCTTTTTTTCTGCTTTTATTTATCTCTTGAGGATCAGCATTATTCTGATTTGGGATAAAGTTCCTAGCTTTGAACTTATAGGCTCAACTTTTCTCAAGCTTGGCAGACTGAGGATGCGTGGACTTCAAATCCCAGAATTCCCCAGTCCCCATGGATGCCTGGACTTCAACTCCCAGAATTCCCCATGGCTGGCTGGGGAATTCTGGGAGTTGAAGTCCACGCATCTTCAAGTTGGCAAGGCTGAGAAACAGCAGCCCCGGTTAATTTTGCAAGCAAGGAGATACTGGAGTAATTCCAATCCAGCTTTTACGCACATATGGGAGAAGGATGCTGAACGGAGCCTCCATATTTAGTAACAGTCTACCTCTGAACGTCAGCCTTTGGATACGCTGCTGCTGGTTTGGGGTTCCCAAAAGTCCTTTGGCTGCTGGAGGAGTCAGAAAAGTCAAGATAAAGTCCCCATGGCAACTTGCGGTCAGATCCCCACCTGCTTTTCATTTGTCTGGCTGCCATCTTGACTTTTTTGACCCCATCTGGGTAGGAAAACTGCTTTTGAACTGTTGGATTCCCCACTTTCCGAATCCACAGCCCTGAGAAGTGCAGGACTCCAAGCCCTAGATCAGTGGTTCTCAACCTTTTTAATGCCACGACCCCCAACCGGTTGTAAGTCAAGGACTACTCAACCGGTCGTAAGTCGAGGACTACTCAACTGGTGCAGCACCTTTTGCAGAATGGGACTTTCGGCGGGCTCATCAGGGCAGAGACAGCCTGGACAATTCCTATTGGCTTTGGAAAGCCAATAGAATTAGACTCTATTCAAGAGAGTCTATTCTATTGGCTTTCAAAAGCCAATCGAATAAAAGGGAGTAGCACAGCTAAGGAAAAGGGGGGGAAAAATGGCGGACTGTGTTGTTTGGTGACCCCCGTGAAATGGTCGTTCGACCCCAAATGGGGTCCCGACCCACAGGTTGAGAACCACTACCCTAGAGGAATTCTGGGAGTTGAAGTCCAGCACGTCTTGGGGTTTCTGGGGTGGGGTATTTCTCCAGGGACACCCCCCCCCCTTTGTTTTTGCTAAGCCCTTTTATCCAGAGATTGTTCCTCCTCTCCCCCCCCCCCAGCTAGTCTGACCTGGATTAGCAAATGTTCTTCTTTCTTCTTCCTTTTGTTTTTTTTAATCTGCTGGGAGCTAGCCGAAATCTTTAAATAAAACAGCCACCGAAAAGACATAATCCCTTAGGAATTTGTGCAGGGAGAAAGGTGATCCGTTCTTTGCTAAGAAAAAAGAG